>CANXME010000328.1:0-109709 GCA_948144175.1 Closterium sp. NIES-65
CTTGAAGGCTTGAAGAGTGCGGTTCTGAAACTCCACCCCCATCTGTTGCGCAAGTAGTTCGTTCGGATTGTTGCTCATGCCTAAGAATGTTGGTCCAAGCACCTGCAATGGATCCTTACATGGTTACAGCTTTGTCAGCAAGCCAACGCCAGCGGGGATGGAGCTGGTGAGCTGGTTGTTAGCGAGGGGAGCTGTCCGAGACAGGGAGACGAGGGGCACGTGGGAGGCGTGAAAGGGAGATGGACAAATTGGTAAGAAGGAAGATAGGACGGTGATTATTAGCATGAGACTGGACATGAGGAAGGGTCAATTGGGTTGGCCCATTTTGAACCTCACCAGCCTGATGGCCAGGTGGGGTTCCAATCAGCCATTGGCGGTTTGTCACAGGGTTGCCCGAGTTTGGCCTGAATCACAATTGCTGTGATCAGTCTTTCCAAGGCTTTGCTGTTCTGTGAACGAATGTTCGAGTACCTATATGGAATAAAACGATGTGGTACAAACACAGAGAATCACTGTCTCTAGAAAGGCTGCCCACCCTGATTTGTGTCGGCCCTGCCCTGCCTCACCCCTTGCTCGTGCCTAACTTGTCCTACTACAATAGTTTTCGTTGCACACTCTGCGAAGGTTTCTGGCAAAGGAAAACAATACAATGGATTATTTACAGGAAAGTAAGAGCAGTGAGCTTTGTGATCGCAGAGGGCAAAGATCCTGAGAGCAAGTTGGAGTTGAGAGAGCTGTGGTGATGATGTGGAGGGTGGACACGCGGAAAGAAAAAATGAGTTCATTGGTGTGTTTGCAGGACACGATAGGAAAGGGAATGGGGCCAGTGATGAGAAGGAAATGTAGAGGTCAAGGAGGTGACCAATTCGAGAGCGACAAGATAGTAGGTTGGGGGGGAGGGAGCACACATTAGCAAAGGCTTGCTACGACGGACGAGCCACGGGCCGAGTCAGCCCGGCCCGGCCCGGCCCATCGAGTGGAGACTCCAGCTTGGCTTGTCAGCCCGCCGGCTTGCCATAGCCTAAAAACGAGCCAGCTTAGCCCAGTCTTAGGCTCGTGTGGCAGAAAGAAGCCTTACAGGGATGCAAGAGATAGTAGAGAGCCAATTCCCACAGGAATTGAACCCGTGAGATGATTACTCCCGAGGGACCTGCCATTGGGTACGAATGCAAGGAAGAACCAGACCAGCACTCTAGGATGATGATGCACCAGTATGCGAAGTGGAATGCTGGTGGGCTTTTTGAAGGAAAATGTTTCATGAAACTAGGGCAGTAAGAAGAACAGAGAGATCGTGGTGCTCACCGAAGTAAGGAGAATTCATCTGAGCACCACATTTGAAGTACAGCAACCCATCCATTCAAAACACTGGAATAAGGGGGCGCTCCACGAATGAGTTCATTGCATGCACACACTATGTATCAAAGTCACCCCCTTGTTTCTTAGCTCACGCTCAACATGAGAAAAGCTCTCCTGTGAGAGGAAACTGATAGCACTAGACTAAAGGGCAACTGACAGGCGAGAAACTTGGGTGAGTATGCTGATGGTAGCAGGAATGCTGCCAGACAGTTGGTTGCTTGAAACATCTCTGAGTGGAAAAATAATGCCAAATTATGAACATCACTGAGGTTATAGTGAGGTGAAATGATTCAAGTACGCATGAGGACAAAAAATAACCGCGGTTCGGTTCAGGGCGGTTCGGTTTGTTTTTCACCCAAACTATACCGTTTTTCTTTTTTGCGGTTGGTTTTTTTTTCTTTCAACAAATCGAACCGGTTCTTCTGTTCTGCCGGTTTGTTTTCAACAACTATCCGAGCCACGCCGAAGCTCCAGCTCCCTCATAGCCTAACATTGGTGTGTTTCCCATGGTTCTTTTTAGATAACAGCTCCTTTTATGTTTCAGCCAGTGTAACTATAGTGAAATGTTCAAGGAGAGAAAGTTTGAGGCCATGGTTGTGAGAGAAGTTGTATTGATTAGACTGTTAAGATACATTTGAGCAAGGAAGTTGGGAAAACCTAACTGACCCGACCCGTGGTTTCAGAAATGTCAGAAATGTGCCCCGCGCGGGTTGGCCCGACCCTACCCGAGCTAAAACCCGACCGGAGTACAGAACTTGGGCCGAGTCAGGGCCGGGCTTTGGGCCAGAATTGACCCGACCCGATTTCAACTCTGTAGGGTTCCAAACCCTAGAAAAATTTGATGTCGAGGATTAAAAAGTCTCGACATCAGAACCTTACCACGTGCCAAGTAGCAAAACTTCAGCCATTAATGTAACCTAAGCAAAGTTACTAGTTCTTTTTCAGCCTACGAAACCATGTTTTCTGACATGTCTAGTAACTACAAAGACGTTACTCTGCATTTTAAGGAGACCGCGCTGGTGGGATAGTATACTCACGAGTTCACGTTTTACTAGTGCGATTTCACCTTCGAGGCTGCACGCGCCATGTCTTAGAACAGCCACCGTTCATAAGTGGGCCCAGCCATGAACTAGTACCATTTGTACTGATTGAGGGGCGCCGCGTGCACAGCACTTTTCACTACAGCTAATACACACCCGTACCCCGTAACAGGGAGGGACAGCCTGGCCCGACCCGACCCGACCCGACCCGACCCGACCCGGGGTCGGGTCAGTTCTGACCCGAATGTCAAAACCCAGGTCGGGTCAGACCCTCCACAAGCTTGGCCCGAGGCCGGCCCGACCCGGGAACCCTTCTGGCCCAGCCAAGTCGGGTCGCGCCGGGCCACATGGTCATGACTGGGTGGAAGGGGGCGTCGTAGACTATGAGAGAATTGGAGCTTGAAATAAAGCTACAACTCTCTCTGGTTTCAAGGTAATATTCACACCCAAACTGGTTCGTTCGTATTAAACCGGTGGCTCAAGGACAATGGCTCAATTCAGATAAAAACAAACCAAACTGCATAGAACCGAATCGTGGTTCCAGGATCAAGCACTAGGACGAGGAGAGGAAGGCTTATGATAGTCTGGCGGAATTTGGTGTATGTATGAAAGTAGGGCAGTAAGTAAAACGTGATATTGTGATGGGAAATAGAATGGGGCACACTACACCAGGAAGAGTTTATCTGAGCACCACATTTTAAATGGGTGCTTTGCAAAAACTCTGATCAACGGATCTAAATGGGTGCTTTGCAAAAGACTTCAATGCATGCATTTACGTTTGTATCATGTCACCCCCTAATGTTGTTAGCTCACGCTTAACGTCAAAGAAGCTCCCCTGTGAGAGGAAACTGACAGCACTAGACTAGAGTAGAGTGTCACTAACAGGCAAAGAAGTTGGGCGAGTGTGCTGATGGCAGCAGGAATGCTGCCAGACAACTGGTTGCTTGAAACGTCTCTTCAATGAAGCCAGATTATAAAATATCACTGGGGTTATAGTGACGTTGTAGCATACAAGAGAAGACCAGACTGAAGAGAGGAGGGACAGCGATGAGGTTGGGGAAGACCATACATATGCATGATCATCCTGCCCCGGCGGGTCGGGCCGACCCGACCCGACCCGGGTTTTGACCCAGGTCGGGTCAGGCATTTTGAACCGTTGACCCGAGCGGGTCGGGTCGGGTTTACCCGGCCGGGTCGGGCCGACCCGACACCCGAAACCGGGTTGGGTCGGGTCGGGTCAGTTTTTGACCCGAAATTTGACCCGACTCGAAATCGGGTACCGCGCCCTAAGTCGGGTCGGGCATTTGGCCTGACCCGAGTTTCCCTCCCACGACAATTCGAACTAAAGCAGATCGCGAAGTCAATGTCTAGGGTTTTTTTGTTCCCTCGACATTGACTTCGATCTGCAATACCTAGGCACCTAGCAATAGCTCGTTCTCAAGCTCTAGAACTCTCTAAACCAGCGCCCATGTTTAGGAACCCTATTTCAAGTGTTTCCATGTTGGCGGAATGGACTTCTTAGCCTAGCGCGACCAACCACAGATTTTTCGATTTTATAGACTTAGTTATTCCTAGCTCTCACACGCGACTAAACTCTGGCCCCGAGTTCAAATCGCCCACTGCGCGCCTACCACGCCCGCATCGATAGGGTCGCGACCCCCAATTGTCTAGGCCTGCGCCATTACAAAAACGTCGCAACACTGCACAGTAGTGAGGAAACCCCTACACACTGCATATGGGGTTCTGGCCCGACCCGACCCGACCCGGCCCCTACCCGACCCGACCCGGTGGCGGGTCAAGCCTGATCCGGCACCCGATACCCGGGTCGGGCCAGAATTCCTAGAAGTGCTGACCCGACCCGACCCGACCTGGAACCCGGCTGGCCCGCCCAAGTCAGGGTCGGGTCGGGCCTAATGATCATGCCTAACCATACAGAGGGTGATTAGCGACATTGAGCCTCTCCACAAAGTTGACTTCTAGCTTGTCGCATCATTCTTTGGCTGGAAACTAAGTAGTTATGATTCCTAGGTGACTTTGGTCGCTGGAGGAAGGATATTAGGTTTGCGGTAATGAAATGATGTGTACGGGGAAAAATTACCCTTGACATAGAATGTGTTAGGGTTTCAGGTCCTTCCTCTGTCCAGACCCGACCCGATTTCCCAAATCCTAACCCGAATTCGGGTCGGGTCAAAGCTGACCCAAAACCCGACCCGACTAGGCCCGAGTCCCATGCTCGGGTCGGGTTTTAGCCCGGGTCGGGTCGGGTCGGCAGGGTTGAGAGCGGGGCAAATGCTCATCTCTAGAGCCGTTGAGCTGGTTGGGGACCAGCGACCTGTCCCAATCAAGGTGTTCAATCAAGGCATGAGCAAAACCCGTGTGCCTTAAGACTTGAAGAGTGCGGTTCTGAAACTCTCCACCCCCATCTGGTGCGCAAGTTGTTTTGGTTCGGTTATTGCTCATGCCTAAGAATGTGGGCCAAGCACCTGAAATGGATCCTTACATGGTTACCAGCTTTGTCAGCAAGCCAATGCCAGCGGGGATGGAGCTGGTGAGCTGGTTGTTAGCGAGGGAGCTGTCCGAGACAGAGAGACGAGGGACACGTGGGAGGCGTACAAGGGAGATGGACAAATTGGTGAGAAGGAAGATAGGACGGTGATTATTAGCATGAGACTGGACATGAGGAAGGGTCAATTGGGTTGGCCCATATTGAACCTCACCAGCCTGATGGCCAGGTGGGGTTCCAATCAGCCATTGGCGGTTTGTCACAGGGTTGCCCGAGTTTGGCCTGAATCACAATTGCTGTGATCAGTCTTTCCAAGGCTTTGCTGTTCTGTGAACGAATGTTCGAGTACCTATATGGAATAAAACGATGTGGTACAAACACAGAGAATCACTGTCTCTAGAAAGGCTGCCCACCCTGATTTGTGTCGGCCCTGCCCTGCCTCACCCCTTGCTCGTGCCTAACTTGTCCTACTACAATAGTTTTCGTTGCACACTCTGCGAAGTTTTCTGACAAAGGAAAACAATACAATGGATTATTTACAGGAAAGTAAGAGCAGTGAGCTTTGTGATCGCAGAGGGCAAAGATCCTGAGAGCAAGTTGGAGTTGAGAGAGCTGTGGTGATGATGTGGAAGGTGGACACACGGAAAGAAAAAATGAGTTCATTGGTGTGTTTGCACGACATGATAGGAGAAGAAAATGGAAAAGAAGAAGGAAATGGGGCCAGTGACGAGAAGGAAATGTAGAGGTCAAGGAGGTGACCAATTCAAGAGAGACAAGATAGTAGGTTGGGGGGGAGGGAGCACACATTAGCAAAGGCTTGCTACGACGGACGAGCCACGGGCCGAGTCAGCCCGGCCCGGCCCGGCCCATCGAGTGGAGACTCCAGCTTGGCTTGTCAGCCCGCCGGCTTGCCATAGCCTAAAAACGAGCCAGCTTAGCCCAGTCTTAGGCTCGTGTGGCAGAAAGAAGCCTTACAGGGATGCAAGAGATAGTAGAGAGCCAATTTCCACAGGAATTGAACCCGTGAGATGATTACTCCCGAGGGACCTGCCATTGGGTACGAATGCAAGGAAGAACCAGACCAGCACTCTAGGATGATGATGCACCAGTATGCGAAGTGGAATGCTGGTGGGCTTTTTGAAGGAAAATGTTTCATGAAACTAGGGCAGTAAGAAGAAACAGAGAGATCGTGGTGCTCACTGAAGTAAGGAGAATTCATCTGAGCACCACATTTGAAGTACAGCAACCCATCCATTCAAAACACTGGAATAAGGGGGCGCTCCACGAATGAGTTCATTGCATGCACACACGTATGTATCAAAGTCACCCCCTTGTTTCTTAGCTCACGCTCAACATGAGAAAAGCTCTCCTGTGAGAGGAAACTGATAGCACTAGACTAAAGGGGCACACTGCACCAGGAAGTGATTATCTAAGCAGCACATTTTACCACACCCCATCCAGTCACAACTCTCATCAAGGGATCTAAATGGGTACTTCGCAAAAGACTTCAGTGCATGCATGTACGTTTGTATCATGTCACCTAGGGATGAGCAAGGTGGCGAACACCTGTTCGGTTTGCCTCGAACGTGTTCGAGGCGAACCGAACAAGTATTTTTTTTTTGGCTTAAAATGTTCGCCGAACAGTGTTCGATGTTCGCCCGAACACGTTCGTGTTCGGGCCGCCGCTGCAATTTGCCCGTGACGAACACGAACACTGTTCGAGGTTCGCCCGAACACGCCTTCACAGGCGAACGGCGAACACCATTTTTTGCTCAAAGTGTTCGCCGAACCGAACTGTGTTCGGTTCGGGAAAAGATGATGTTCGAGCGAACTCGAACCCAAACGTGTTCGAGTTCGCCATTTGCTCATCCCTAATGTCACCTATACATGGGCAAACGAGGCGAGTTTTTCCTCGCCTCGTTCGAGGGACTTGAAAAGCTCCAGTTTCGAGTTTGTCTTTTTGTTGAAAAAACTCGGACGCCCGTGTCAAGTTTTACTCGCGAGTTAAAAAAAATCTCGTAAAAAACTTGGTTTTTTCACGAGCTTTTTCACTACTCGCAAGTTTTTTAGAGTCGCGACCAGTTTCTAGCTGAAAAAATAACTTGCGCGCCACCTGTGTTGGATACAAATGTTTAAAATGTTTATTTTTCAGATCTGGTTTTCAAGATCTAAAAGGAACCACCATTTCGTAGGATAGTTTCTAGGTGGTCTACCATACCTAGAAACGTCCGCTCAGCCTATGTGTTTTTCTCAAACAGAATCGCGTTTTTCCAGGGTTTCAATCGGGTGGAAGGATAATCACACCCGCAAGGGAGATGGACAAATTGGTAAGAAGGAAGGTAGGACGGTGATTATTAGCATGAGACTAGACATGAGGAAGAATCAAACGAGTTGGCCCAGTTTGGACCTCGCCAGCCTGATTTCCGGATCGGGTTCCAATCAGCCATTGGCGGTTCGTCACACACTAGCCCGAGTTTGGCCTAAAACACTATCGCTGTAATCACATTTCCAAGTGAGTTTTTTTTCTCAACAAATGTTTCAGTACCGAATTGGAATAAAAATGTGGTACAAACACAGATAATCACTGTCTGTAGAAAGGTTGCCCAACATATTTCGTGCCGGCCAAGCCCTGTATCGGCCCTTGCTCGTGGTGTCTAACTAGTAGTACTACAATAATCTTATTGGCACAAGCTGCAAATTATTTTATTTTTATTTTTTTATTTTTTTAAGGGAGGAAAACAGTGCAACGGATCTTCATTAGAACCTCTGGGAACCTGGTACTAGGGATGAGCAAAGGGCGAACACGAACATGTTCGTCTTCGCCCCTTGTCGAACACCCTCTTTTGCCGAACCGAACAGTGTTCGGTTCGGCGAACAGTTTAGGAAAAAACAGGTGTTCGCTGTTCGCCTGTGGAGGCGTGTTCGGGCGAACCTCGAACACTGTTCGTGTTCGTCGCGGGCAAATTTCAGCAGCGGCCCGAACACGAACGTGTTCGGGCGAACATCGAACACTGTTCGGCGAACGATTTGAGCTAAAAAACAAAACCTGTTCGGTTCGCCTCGAACACGTTCGAGGCGAACCGAACAGGTGTTCGCCACCTTGCTCATCCCTACCTGGTACCCTATTACAAGAAAGTAAGAGCAGTGAGTTTTGTGATCGAGGAGGGCACAGATCCTGACAGCAAGTTGTAGTTGAGAGAGCTGTTGGTGGTGTGGTATGGTGGGGGGTGGACACCCGGGAAGACAGGATTCGTGTCCGTCGGTGTGTTTGCAGGACAATGTAAAAAAGGGAATGGAGGGAGCAGCGGAAAAGAAATGCAGAAATACCAGAAGTGACAAAATCGAGAGATACGAGATAGTAGTATAGGGAGCACACATTAGCATAGGTTTGATCCGATGGATCAGCTTGTCGGATCGGCTCGTCAGCAGGGCGAGCTGAGCCAAGAATCCTGCTCCGCTGGCTCGGCTGCTAGGTCGTCAAGGCCCAGCTCGATGAGTAGTCTGATCATCGCCGAGCCTTCACTGGCTTGTCCAGAAGACACGCAACTATTACCTCGTCCACTCGGATCTGGTGGGTAGGTGCCAAAATGGATTTGTGAGACTGCTCGTGGAAAAGCCGGAGCCAGGTTGTATTGGCTCAACCAGCTTGCTACGACGGACGAGGCACAGGCAGCTGCCAGCACGGCTCGTCGAGCGGAGTCTGCAGCTTGACTTGTCAGCCCGCCCGCTTGTCTCGGCTCAAAACGAGCCAGATCGGCCCAGACTTATGCTCATGTCATGTGGCAGAAAGGAGCCTTACAGGGATGAGAGAGATAGTAGAGAGCCAAGTTCCACAGGGATTGAACCAGTGAGCTGATTACTTCTGAGGGACCTGCCATTGCGTACGAACACAAGGAAGAACCAGACCAGCAGGCGGGGTCTTACCATGGTCATGCACAAGGGCATTGACCCATGTAAAACAGAGGTGGGCGTGGGAGGATACAAGACAAGAATGGACTGACAGAAGAGGGGCGGGACGGCGATGAGGTTCGGGAAGACCAGAAGAAGGGTGAATAGCAAAAGAAGATGGTCGTCCATTGGAGACGGAATTAGAGGCATGACGCTAGGCATCCATTTGGGTGAAACATCAAGGGCCACATACATATGATGTTTCCCCGCATTAATCTGCTGAAAAGAGACTGACAAAATGATTACAAGCAAGAGGCACCTAATGGAGATGGACTGGTGAAGAAAATCCTTCAATAGAGAAATGAAGGGAAACAGGAAGGAGTCAAGGGAGAGCAAAGAAGGTGAGGTCAACTGAACAGCGTGGGGAAAGAATCTTGGGAGAACACAGGAGATGTGAGAAGAACAACAAAACCGTATCTTCTTACATGCTTGTCAACTTGGTGAGGACGCCAATGTCTGCCGGGATGGAGCCGTTGAGCTGGTTGGAGGCAAGCGACCTGTCCCACTTAGGGTGTTCAAACAGTGGGGTCAGTGCCATGAGGACGAGTGGTTGAAGATGCGTTTGCATGGAATTATATAGTTCTGAGCAAGTAGCGAGTTAAGTGATGCTCGCCTTGTTTGGAGGTGCAACAATGCGAGGCTAGTAGTACTACTCGGATGAGGAGCTTCTCGACTCTCACCGCCTCGTCACTTTTGGCAATCACTTTTTTTTCTTTGCCAGGAGTATCTTTTTACTCATTGCTGAGGCGAGCAGTAGTACTCGCCTACGTCCTTCCGTGGCTAGGTAGGTTACGATGACAATGACAGTGGTCCCTGCTATACATGGGCATTGGCACGAGCCGAGCAAACTCGGCTCATCACAGGTCAAGCTCGTCGAGCTTTTCAACGAGCCGAGTTTTGCTCGGAAGAACAGAACTCGCCACTCGTCATGTTTGACCAGCTTGTTTAAAAGCTCGGCCGAGTTTTGAAAAATGCTCGGCCGAGTGCGAGCAAAGCTCGGCTCATACCATTGCAGCCACTCCTAACTATCAAAAGCTAGGGCTAAAGCGTTGCGCGCCTTTGCTCTGCAACGAGCAGGCCAAATAAAAACCTTCTAGAAACAGCTTCGGGAGAGGTGTGGGAGGAATTGGGAAAAGAAAAGCTAGGTCGAAATTAGAATTCGTACCCCGCAGCCCAAAGATTTGTGAACCATTTCGCTTCCAACCAGTTCCCCCTCCCATTACTGATCTTCACCGCACTGAATCTAGAAAACCCAACCAATTTGAGATCTGAAATTGTGAGCGTCAATGTTAGGGCGCTTCACCTGAGGGGCGGAAGGCCAAAATCCGAACCGACGTATCAGTTTGACTGTACGAACAGTATCCCAAATGAGTTCGAACACAAATACGTACAATGAGCGAATGTGACACAGGCCATCACAGGTGACGCCATCGCTATTCGCACACGCGGTCTGTTCGAACACAGCGACGTCGCCCACAAAAGAGCGACGTCGCCAAGCATTGGGTCCCAAACATTGGCGACGTCTGGCCGGGTCGCAAACGTTCATGGGCGACCCGGAAGACTGTGGACCAATCATATCAGTCGTTTGTGCGGAATTGTGTGTCATCTATCCCAACCTGTTCGAACAAACGTGTTCGAACGTGCGGGATGATGAAAATCGTGCTTGAGGTGACAGCTCTGTTCAAATTGGCGAAATTGTGCTTCGCGACGTCACGAAAACCACTACGAACATAGGCGAAACTAGTAACGTTTCGCCTGTTCGAACGAGTGTGTTGTTCGAACCGACAGGTGAAGCGCCCTTAGATCTACAAGTTTTAGATCTCGATCAACTGGATCTCGTGAATGTCCCACAACTAATTCGTCAGATCTCGATCAACTGGATCTCGTGAATGTCCCACAACTAATTCGTCTGCTATACCAAGATGCCGTCGCTAAATCGCGACGATTTTTGTTTTCCTCTGCTCGGCGAGTTTTTTAAAAAAGCTCGTCGAACTGACGAGTGCTCGGCGAGTTCTTAAAACTCGCCGAGCAATACTCGGCTCGGCTCGGACGAGTTGTTTCCGCCAAAACTCAAACTCGTCACTCGTCCTTGAACGAGTTCACCGTACGAGCCGAGCCAAGAAGCTCACCAGACAGACGGACGTGCCAATTCCTCTGTCAAGAGCACACAAGGATGTAGTGAACATGATATCTACAGGAGAATGCAGAAGCATGTGTAGGACTTGGCTCGTAAAAGCTACACCTCGGCAATACAACAATAGCTCGTTCACAAAGGAAGAGCACAAGGCAGAAGCACATGAGGCAGGCAGAAGCACATGAGACAGAAGGGCACGCTTGGAAAATAGGAAAACTGCTTCTTAGTTGGTGCACGTATCCCTTAAGCGAGCCAGCCATAAGCAAGCTTGTTTGAAGCAGTGGAGTAAGTGTCTCACAAAACTGTCAGTGCAGTCAGCCTTGTGATTGAGGAGGGCACGGAGCCAGAAAGCATGTTGGAGAAGAGATATCTGAGGGAGGCCGCCTCAATGACAAGGCAAGGCAAGGTGTATTGACAGAACAAAGAGGTTGCGCAATGAAAACAGCAGGATACGATCGCCAGCTTTGTGTCTAATATTCCATTCCCTTCATTCACAACCCAGCTTCCTTTCGAGTTCTAGAGACTAAATTTGCGACAACATGTCGTCAGACACTGCGTATTTCTAGCATCTGCCCCTCCCCCCCGCGAGTGTGAGGCGCATTTAAGCTAGCGTGTAAACGGGTACTGTAAAGTAGACCACCTCTTTTTTCCATCGGGGAATGTTGGAATGATGGGAGGAAAGGAACACAAGTGATAAGGGGAGCGAGCAAGGAAGGGAGCAGCCAAGGCAAGTAGGGCAGGCAGAGTAGAGTGCAGTGCAAAAAAAATGAATAGACAAGCACACGTGGAGGACGTAAGAGGAGTGGAGAAGGGACGAGTGATGCTTGAAAGAGCAGCAGCAGCAAGAAACCTCACAGGGTGATCATGCTGGTCAGTGAGCCAATGTCAGCTGGGATAGCGCCGGTGAGTGTATTGTTGAAGAGCCACCTGCACGGATAGAGAAATAGGGGTTGTGTGCGTACGAGCATGCGGACATGCGTGCGTGCGCGTACACGGACAGGGAGAGAGGAGACCAGAACAAAGAAAACACGTGGCAGGGCGTTGACCGGTGTGCATCACACTCACAGGTGTTGCAGCAGGCTGAGCGCAGTCACGGTGGCAGGGATGCTGCCTGGCAACTGGTTGCTTGCAAGATCGCTGTGAGGACACGATGACGGTAGCAAGGGGGGCGGGCTTAGCAGTTGAGCAAACCACAAGAAAAACCACAAGGCCTGCCCACCCTTGCGACCAGACCGGCCCGTATCGCCCGCCAATCGCCGAGCAGAGCCTTAGCCATGGGCCTGAGCACGGGTCCGAGCCGAGCCAGCTTGGCTCCAGCTGAAGTCAGCTGTCGTTATCCCGAGTTGAGCCATGTCTGCGCAACACGAGCCGAGCTGACTTTTGTCCGGCTCACAAATGGGCCATTCCGGTGAGCCGGAAGCTGGCCTGGCCGGCCACAAGCCACCCTGCCACAAGCGACCGGCCACAAGCCTCTAGTGGCTTGCCTGCGAATTGGTTCTGCTCGAGTACTACTCGACAAGTCGTACTACTGGAAGCGAAATAATGGTGGATTCTCAAGGAATTAGAGCTAACCAAGGTTTCGGAAGGATATGGTGATGTGAAGAAGTATGGGCCTAGCGAGGGGAAGGAGCAGAAAGTAATGATACGAAACAAACTGAAAAGAACCAGACATAAAGCTGAAATAACCAGATATGAAGCTCATTTTATTCCCGGATTGACAACCACGACTGGAATTCCTACTTCTCGTCTCCTCAACTAAGCTGCTACAAGACTCGCCGAAGCACGCCACGCCACATGCCAGAAAAGCACTCAGGGCGGGCTCGCTGCGAGCTGCAACGCACAGTCAGAGGCTAGGCTCGATGGTTTTCCGAGCCAATCCTCGGCTCAGTTAGTTGGTCAGGCCAACTTAGCCAGCCACATGGATAGACAACTGCCTGGCCACAACTTTTATTAGGCCCGATGACAACTGGCCGGTGAGGTACAGGGGATCAGAAGAGGTAAGAGGGCCAGGGATAGAGAGATAGGGGGAGAGAGCAAAACAATGTTAACGGCTTAGAGGGAGGCCAGAAATGGGAAACGGGGGCAAAGACAGGGAAAAACGCGGGAGGAGGGAGGGGTGGGCTGGAGAAGAGGTGATGAAAAGAAACCTGTGCTGTGGGAAGAGGCGTAGCTGTGCTGTGGGAAGAAAGGTGGAGTGGCATTTCCCTGAAGCAAAACCTCAGGCCCTGAGTCTCAGGGCAACACAGCACTGAGATGAGGACGTACAGATAAATGAGCTTCTTGAGGCTGCTGAGGGAGTTTGGAATCTGCCCTCCCAGCTCGTAGTTCCGGAGTTGCCTATTTTATGGTGTGGTGATGTTGTGTTTGTGTGTGAGTAATGGTGTCACAATGATGGTGAGTGAATGGTGGTGTGATGATGGTGTGTGAACGATGGTGTGGCAATGATGGCGTGTCAATAATGGTGAGCACTGAGCATGGGTTCTCAAAAATGGCAATAAGTACATCATGGCCTCTCAGACTCAACCTCTGACTCCCATACTCTCACTTCCAACCTCTCACTACCATCCTCTCACTCCCATACTCTCACTCCCATCTTTAGTTGGCTTGGCATGGCACTTCACGCTTACAGGGGTTTACGTGTACGTGACATTTGATTCTCCTATGCTAAGCATTTTAACAACTTACATCACCTTACAGATGCTTCGTCACGCATACACTGCCATGTTACTGCCTCGTGATGGTCGGATCGGATGGGGCTGCATATTTGGGGTAGCCTTTATTTTTTTCTTTTGCCGTGCCCGAGCAACTTCAATTTGAATTACGAGTAGTGAAAGGTAAAGGTGAACTTACACCTTTGCGTGACCTAAAAAAAAGTATAACTGCCAACTAAGCTCCCATCCTCTCACTCCCATAGCCTCCCTCACATTGCCTCTCTCATCGCCTTACATGATCACGATCATGCCGGAGGGATCGCACGTGAGGCCCGTGGCACTGCTGCAGTCCGGACTCGCGCCACTCCACCCGGGGATGCTCCGCCCCCATGCTGCCTGGCACTCCTGCAGGAATTGCACTGCAACGAGTGGCAGTGGATGGGGGTCGGGGTGAAGTGGGGGGTGAGGTGGGATGGGAGGCCCTCCCTTGGAGGGTTTGGAAACTCTCCACAACAAACCCCATGACTGGCATCGGTCTGAAGACGACTCACGCTCAGTGATTGCCATCCTGTGTCGCCCTTGCCCATGTCGCTCCATCTCGCCTCTCTCCACAACAAACCCCATTGCTCTCTGTCCTTTGGCCTTGCTCTCTGTCCTTCGCCCTTGCTCTCTTTCCTTTGCCCTTGCTCTCTGTCCTTCGCCCTTTGCTCGCCCTTATTCTGTGTACGACGCCCTTTTCTCTCTGTCCTTTGCCCTTGCTCTCTGTCGCCCTTGCTCTCTGTCCTTTCGCCCTTCCTCTCTGTCCTTCGACCTCCCTCTCCGCCCTTTGCCCTTGCTCTCTGTCAGTCGCCCTTGCTCTCTGTCCTTTGCCCTTGCTCTCTGTCATTCGCCCTTGCTCTCTGTCCTTCGCCCTTGCTCTCTGTCCTTCGCCCTTCCTCTCTGTCCTTCTTTCTTCCTCTCTGTCCTTCTTTCTTCCTCTCTATAATTCGCCATTCCTCTCTGTCCTTCGCCCTTCCTCTCTGTCTTTCGTCCTTCCTCTCTGTCCTTCGCCTTCGGTCTGGGTCCTTCGCCCTTGCTGTGTCCTTCGCCCTTCGCTCTCTGTCCCTTGGCCTGCCAGGCGGTCATACCGCCGCACGGGTGGCGCGTGTGGGGTGACAGCGGTGCAGTACGCCATTTCGGTGGCAACCAGGCATGATGTTGATGCGTGCGGCTCTTCCGCTTGCCGCGCCGCGGGGTCTCGGAGCGATTTCCACGCGAAATTCCATAATTGATTAAAATGAGCCAGTCGCCTTCGAGAGACACTTGCCTTGAGTGGCTTCGAGAGGCACGGCCTTCACCATCGCGACGGGCGCGACAAGGACGGCGAGCCACCACGCCAATGCCCACGCGCGCTGCACGCGCTCACGATCACGTGTCGTCGCCGTTGAGCCCGCGGCAGCCGGCCCCCGAATCATCTCAAAAAATCCCTAATTAATTTGGCCCTCGCCTCCTCCTCAACCCTTGGCCCCACCCGCAACTGACTTTCGGTCTATCTAAGTGGTTCGCTGCCCCACCGACTCTGACGCACGAAAAGCGCCAAGCCGGTACTAGTACTTCTACGAGTGGGCTGCATTCCTGGCTTTCCAAACTAGGGTGACCCGTCACACAAATCCGAAAATGCAAGCCCTCCCAAAAGTAACTCATTATTTTGTAACTTCGGCAAAGCAACTTTTGCCAGGCAAATGAGTTGCGCGCGGTTCCGAAATGTGTTGGCAGGCCAGTACACACTGTAGCCTTTGAATCTCATTGTCAGTGTAGCAGACGCGAGGCAAGCCGCCATGGATTTCTTCAGGGTATTCAATCCAGCATTCCGTGAAGCAGAGTTACCAGCTGGCTTTAAGATTCACAGCTTAATACTCCTCTTATCGCGACGAATCGATTGGTACATTTTTTTATGTTCATCACACGAACATCGTATCAAAAGCTTCTCGGGATCAGCTGTTACGTATCTACCTGCTGGCTACTTCCAAGGCTTCATTATCTGTTCCCCTGGAGTTAGCTCATTGCGCATCTCACAAGAGCTTCGCGCGTTATCGTCATTGGTCCTCTTTATTTCATGATACTACCAAGGGCTACTGATGACTCTCCTCAGGTTTTATCAGCCACAACCCAGCACCTGCATCGGGAATACTGGTTCGACAATGAAACTTTATGGATATATTCTGTCGGGCTCAGACACACAGCATTACAGGCATTTCTGGCCTTTGCAAGTCGTCTGTTGCTGCTTTATTATCATCATCGCCCTATGGCGCCGCGTCCTCCTCCCAAAGAACGCGCTCGGCTGTTGCCGAAGAGTGCTGTTGTCACTGACGCTGCTTCAATGCCTGCTGACAAGGGGAAGAAGGTGGATGACAATGAGCCGGTTACTCCGGTTGCGGGAAGTTCGGGACTATCTCTGGACGAAAAGCTTGCTGCGCTTGCCTTGGCGAATGATAATGGTCTTGATGACGAGTTCTCGGATGATGACTCTGACACCGAGCTGGAGTTTGAAGTCTCCAAGGATTCCACTGCGACACTCCGTTACACTGCGATACTGCTGCTTCCTCTGGTTCTTCAGCCGGAGATAGCCCTGGTTATCGTCACCGCGAGAATGTTGCTGAAGCGTGTCTGGTCTGCTTTACTTTCTGACGGAGCTAACACATTGGTTGACTTCCAGGATATTCACCCTGCATACGTGGCGAAAACCAAGTACAGCAGGCTCCAGTTATCATTTCTGAAGGAAGCTGATGCCATCAAAGTGCGTCAGGCAGCTCTGGAATATCAGAAGCCTAACGGAACGACGTACCCGCTGCACTGGCTACACACGGAGAATGCGGCTTTCGCGAAGGAGAAGGCCACGAATCCGCGCGTTATTGAAGCTGTGTTTAAGGACATACCTGCGAGTATCACTCCGGAGGCGGTTGAAGAGATGCTGGTGAAGTATAAGCTGAAAGTTCGCTAGGTCACGCCATTCCTGGAGAGCCACTGCTTTCACCGCGTTGTGCACCCTGTATCTGGAGCTAACACATGGGTTATCAAAGGGCTGGTTGTACCGCACCCTGAAGATAAGAAAAGGCGCTGGATTCATCAGGGCAACCATCCGCACGAGAAGGGCAAGATGCTCCTGGTTCATTACCCTTTGCTCTCCTGTCGGCTCTGTGGGGGACAGCATTATGATAAGTTTCATGATGCCTTTACCACTGACCGACAGCATAACATAGAGAAATGGAGCTTGAGCTTGGGTCGTGTGCATGGGATTAACGGTAACCGCGTAGCAGCACACTGCCATGATTCTTCCTGCCTTACCTGCCATCCAGTAACTAACCCTCCGGCCGTTTGTCGCAGCTGCCTCGCTTTCTGCAACGCGTCTGGTTCGCCCGATCCTGCTCGATCCCGCGATTGTTCTTATCTCAACTGGAAGCGCAAGAGAGGAGTGGATCTGTGTTCAGACCTGCTGCGGGAAAGCACAAGGGAAGCTGTTTATCACTGCTGCGGAGCACATCACTTCCGCACGTCATCTGCATGGCCAAGGGGAGCTTGGTGCTGTCTCTCGCTTAACACGGGAGAGGGAGAATCTCCACACTGTTCGCAAGGAGTTCGGAATCTGATGGACCCGGTTCAGCTCACCAGAGGGTTTGCGGCTGGATCGATGTTAACTGCTGTGTCTTGTCTTACCTGCCTGTGGATGCGTAGAGGCGTGGAAGGAGTGATTAAATGATTACACGAAACAGTCTGTCATTTGCGGGCCTGAATGTCAACGGCCTGGGAGATTTCACAAAACGGAAGCGAACAACTGCTTGGATCAACAGCAAGAAAGGCGCAGATGTCATGATTCTTTCAGATACCAGAGTAGCTGCAGATCACCCCTACTGGTCCTCTCTGAACCTTCCATTCTTCTCAGCCACCTCGTCTGTGACCCGTGCTGGAGGAGTTGCAGTTCTCAGCCGGCGCACAGATCTCTCCTTTCACAATCCCTTAGCTCACCCCTCGGGAAGACTGATTAAGACAGAAATCCACTGCTCCACCTTTCATCTTACCCTGATAGCCACTTACCTACCAGCAGACAAGGCAGAAAAGAGAGCCTTCATTAGAATCGTTCTTTGACCAATCATTAGCCTCGTCCCGCCAGGAACTCACCTGCTTATTCTAGGAGATCTCAACACCATTGAAAACCCGCTGCTGGATAAGACCTCTAAGCTTGGGTCTACCAGAGAGAACGACTTTCTTTACCATCACTGTCAGTCCGTTGGTGTCACAGACGCTTTCCGCTTTCTCCACCCTGGGGACCTAGAATTCACCTTTTTCTCGCAAGCGCACCAAGAGAGCTCACGGATCGACCGGGCGCTGGTCTCTCAATCCTTGCTTCCGCGCCTGGTGATCGCTGAGCACGTTTCGCCAGATGAACCAGTCTCCGACCACGGCTTTGCCATCCGGGTGACTTTCAAGCTTAAGTCACAACTGAAGCTGGGGCCGGGAGTATGGCGTCTTCATCCTTCACTGTTGGGCAGACCCGGGGCTAAGAAGAAGATTGAGGAAGTGGTGCGGATAGTTGAACAGAACGGAGGGAGCTTCACGTCCCTTATCTCTCGCCTGAACTCCAGTCTGAGGGCATACGCTAAAGAGGAGAGCAAGAGAATACGCGCGACTATTGCTCACCTTACCTCGGCGGTGGCTTCTCTACGGCAAGAGTTCATGCGCAACCCGAAAGACTTAATGCTGAGAGAAAAGCTGAGGAAGCGTGAGCAGCAGCTCAAGGAGTATTTCGCAGGGCGGAGAGAAAGGATGAGTATCATGGCTGGGTTGGAGCTGGCGTTGTCTGGAGAGGTTCCATCACCTCACTTGTCGGCGCGGATTAAGACGCGGAAGTCCAGAACACAAATTGCGGAGGTTGCTGTTCCCGGGGGGGTGGTATCGGGGCCGAAGCAGATACTAAAAGCGGCGTCTGGCTACTTTCGTAGCCTTTTCGGTGAAGATAAGCGCACTGCGATCTCTGACTGGGTACCCGCTGCAGGAAAGAAGCTAATGTATTCCGACACTGAGATGCTGCAAGAGGAGTGGACGGAGAAGGAGGTCAGAACAACATTACATGAGATGGCGAGCAACAAAACGCCGGGGAAGGATGGCTTACCAAAGGAAGTGTTTGAGCTGCACTGGGACAAGCTTGGGAAGCATGTCATGGAGCTGGTCCGGGAGTTCAGCCAGTCCTCTTCACTCCCTACCAGTGTTAAGGATGCGGTGACGATCCTTCTGCACAAAAAGGGAGCGAAGGAGCAGTTAGATAACTACCGTCCCATCACGCTGCTGAACATCAGCTATAAGCTACTGGCGCGAGTTCTGGCGAGCAGAATTAAAAAGGTCCTGCACAGGGTGATTTCACGGGAGCAGTTTGGCTTTATCCCGGGAAGGCGCATCTCGGATGCGGTGGGTTTGGTCGCTGATGTCATCGATGCAGCCAGAAATGGGAACGAAGACTGGTACATGCTGCTCGTCGATTTTAAAAAAGCGTTCGACTTGGTGTCTCGGAACTTCATCCTTGAGGTGATGGAGAAAATGGGGTTCCCGGCCCGCTATGTTGGATGGGTGAGAGGCCTGCACATGAACACGAGAACGAACTTGTTGATCAACGGCTGGTTGGGTGACGCGGTGGAAGTAGTCTCGGGGGTCAGGCAAGGCTGCCCCTTGGCATCTTACCTCTTCCTCTGTGCAGTGGAACCACTGGCGCAGATGGTCATGAAGCGGAAGCTGGGTATCTCCCTCACCAGCTGCGTCGGGCAGAAGCTGTCATATGTCGGTTATGCTGACGATACAACTCTCCTTCTGCAAGGGAAGCAACAAATTGGCAGGGCGGAAGAGGAGTTGGAGAAGTTTAAGAATATTTCCGGCCTGGAGATGAACGTGGACAAGTCAGTGGTGATGCCCTTAGGGGCTAACCTGGGGAAAAAGTCTTGGCGCTCGGATGGTTTTCGCTGGGCGGAGAAAGATGAAGCGGAAAGGCTCCTAGGGGTTTGGATTACGCCGAGCGGAAGCTGCCAGCCGACATGGGATAAGGCGCTGCAGAAGATGGTTGCGAAGATGTCGTTATGGCAGCCGCAATATCTCCCGATTAAGGCTCGGACGGCGGTGATGGACGGCTACATACTGCCGATCGCATGGTCGCAGGCGCAGGTCTATCCTCCTCCGGCGCAAACCTGGGGGGTCATTACTAAGATGACTCACAACTTCATGTCAGCCAACAAAGCTTCATCGGAGAACTGTTTCCGTCTCTGGAGCAAGGAACTGCTATTTACGCCGGTTCTGGAAGGAGGTGTGGGGGCGATGAACCCAGAAGCGATGCTTACCTGTCTGACGGCTCGGAGGATAGCGTTGACGCTCACGGAAACAGATCAGCTGAAGAGAGCATTGATGCGGCAAGCGGCTGACCTACCACGTGGGCTGGAGACTTTCGCGGCACATGTGAAGCTACTAAAAACATGGGAGGGGAAAAGCCAGAGGTGGATGTTGGCATGCGCGAACTTCATGCACTCTCCGCTGGCGGATTCTACTGAACAACGGGATTTGAAGGAGCTGTTGCTGGAGAGAATCACTTTTAACAGACACGTCCTCTTGAACGGCTCCACACCGGTGGGAGGACAGAAGGCGGTGAAGCAGCTTCATAATATCAGGTTGGGTGACCTTCTTGGGAGAGATACGGCAGGGCGAGGAGTGCTGAAAAGCTGTGAAACCCTAACGAGGGAGCTGAGAGGGAAGGATTCTGCAAACCTCGCGCTCAAAGCTTTTGCTGCAGCACCGGCGTCATGGAGGAGTCAACTCCTCTCTGACGTGCTTCCGAACGTGGGGTTCGCGGAGGAGTATGAGCTGGGGAGAGGGGGACCTTCACAGCTCCGGATGAAGCTGCTAGCGGAAGGGGGGGCAGTTCCACTAAAGACACTCAGGAAGCACTGGAGGCTTGGGGACAGTGGAAAAACTAGACGGGAGAGATGGGCAAGCCGTTGGGGGGGTAGCATTGATTGGAAACGGGCAGTCCAAATTCGCGAGTCGCTGGTCACCCCCAGCCGGTCGAGGGATGTCTTGCTACGTATCCACTGCCTTAATCTTCAGGTCGGGGAGAGGCTGGAGTTCCTCAGCAGCAAACCGGTTTGCCCTCACTGTGGAGGGTTTGAGACGTTAGAGCACTGCTTTTAGAGTGTCCAAGGACTCAGGGGGTGGTTTCAGCGGTAAAAAAGGCCTTGAGGATGATCAACCCTGCCAGGAAAAAGGACTCGCTCGGTGATTGGTTATTCGGTGAAGCGGGTTCCATGTCAGCATTCCCGGAGGCGTCGTTGATAGCGATTGCCCTCCATCAGCTGTGGGTGGAGAGATGTGAAGGTGCCTTCAGGGGCTGCAAATTCCGCACGCGGAGAGTTCTGCGGAAGATTGAGTCAGCGCTCCGCATGCATGTGAATGTCTACATACGTGCCTCGGCCACGAGGGTGCAGCAGCGAGGAAAAGGGCAGCTCGCCAGGTGGCAGAAAATGACTGAACAGGAACGTACTCTTCTGGATCGGATCAGGGTGGTGGATGGCAAAGGATGGAAATGGTCCAACAGTTTTGCGGCACTTTGGGGCAAACCTCGCAGGCCCCGGATCCATGTCTGAGGATCAGATATTCCTGGAGCGAGTCCTCTCGTCTCCCTTGCACAGTTACGACTGTTATGCGTTGTACACTTGTTCACTCTAGTGTATGATTCATTAAGCAAAAAAAAAAAAAAAAATGTGTTAAAACCGAACCTACATTCTGAAGGTTGCTTCGTTTTTGGTAGGGAGCTTTCTGATTCTGGCTTGGCGCCAATGTGCTTTTTGTGGCGCGAGTCGCGTTTGCTCCGCAACCATTTGCATGAGGTGATGAAATGGCGCGAAAACTGTTCATCGTTCTGGTGATGCGCTATCTGCTTGTCATCGCGTTACAGAACTATGTTCAATTTCTGCATTGAAAATGTACAACGCTGTACCACGGGGAAACAAATATACATATTGTAAGGAAAATTCCTTTCCCTTACTTCGCGTCCCGGCTCAGCGCGTACACCACTGTAGCACCACAGTCAGCACCGTTACCACTCGCAACCCTCGCATCGACAATTTTCCCGCCACCTTCGCACGTCTCACCCCGACCTCACGGCTCGGCGGGTAACCCGCGCTCCGGGCCTCCGCTTCGATATTTCCCCAAACCTAAGTCACAGGCACGTCGCGTGACAACCACAGTCCATTGCCGTTACCACTGTAGTTTCGCTATATATTCTTCACTCATGCCTTCGCTCAAAGAACTCTTGCTTCGATAGTGCAATTCTCGCTCGCTCACTCAATTGCACTCGTAACACTTAGTATTCATAGCCTACGATCTCTTCTCGGACCGCACCCACACATTCGCTTCCCCACTATCTCAATGTTTTAGGGGGGTAGACGTCTCTCAGCGACACAGCACCGCCGCTCGTAGTGCTCTCTCATAAGCACGCACGGCCACGACAGAGGCTCTCGTTGAGCTTGCCCGACACCCGCTGCCATGGCCGAATTTACTCTCGCGACACTGACGCAGGAGCAACTCGACCGTCTCGTGCGCCAAGTCGAAGAATCAGCGCTCAAAATTGCGACGCTCGCGGCGGAACGTGACTCCGCGCGTCAGACTGAGGACTGACACAACCCGAGCTCGACAAACTGAGGAAGCATTTAGATTACTTGTTAGAGAAGAAATTCATCCGACTGATCTCGTCACCGTTCGCCGCACCGATACTGTTAACGCCAAAAAAAGACGGAGGGTTTCGTATGTGCATCGATTACCGAGCGCTCAACAGGGTAACAGTCAAGTCGCGGTACCCCATTCCCCGCGCCAACGAACACATCGACCGATTGCGAACAGCACGGGTTTTCTCGAAAATAGATTTAAGGGGGGGCTACCATCAGATTAGAGTCAAACCATCGGACTGCGCCAAAACAGCTTTCCGGACTAGGTACGGGTCGTTCGAGTACACCATGATGCCCTTCGGGCTGACCAACGCACCAGCGACTTTTCAGATGACCATGAACGAGGCGTTTAGGCCACTTTTAGATAAATGCGTGATAGTTTACCTCCACGACATCCTCGTCTACAGTCGAGACACGCAGCAGCACTTAGCAGATCTGGAAGCAGTCCTTCAAATTTTAGACGAGAACCGGTTACTAACAAAGGGCTCTAAGTGCGAGTTTTTTAAGGACAGGCTAGAGTTTTTGGGGCACGTTATTTCGGAGGCTAGGGTCAAAATTGACCCAAAGAAGTTGGACACGGTGAAAGCCTGGCACCCCCCGACGAATATCACGGAACTACAGAGCTTTTGGGGGTTCGTCAATTACGTGTGTCGGTTCGTCCCTAACATGGCAAGGTTAACAGCGCCGTTGACGCACTTGTTACGTAAGGGGGTCGCTTTTACGTGGGGGGAGAAAGAGCATGCTGCCTTCTCTGCCCTGAAAAATGTTCTCTGTTCACCGCCCGTCCTGCGCATCGCCGACCCACACCGCCCATTCGAAATAGTTACCGACGCAAGCGACATCGCCCTAGGAGCCGTACTGCTACAGGACTTTGGCAACGGCCTACAGCCCATTGCATTGTCGAACTTATATGCTATAGTATGTTTAGGCTGTAGTGGGGTAGTCTATATGGGGTACAACACTTTAGGGTTTCCTACTTGTACTCCTCATGCTGCTCAATGCAATCATTCCTCATTTCTCACATGGTATAGAGCAGGTTCCCTAGTGGGAACGCTTCCTAAGGGCCCACCACTAATTTATTTTTTTCTTCTCGGGGCGCGCTTCTCTCCTTCCCGAGTCGAGCCCCGTGTGCCCTCCCTCCCGTCGCGTCCCTAGCCCTTAGCGGCCCGTCGCGCCCTCGTCAGTTCCCTAGCGGCCCCTTTCGCGGCCCCTCGCGGCCCCTCTCACGGCCCCGTCGTCGCGCCTCTAGGCCCGTCGCGGCCCCTTAGCGGCCCCGTCGCCGCCTATCTAGGCCCCTCGCGGCCCCTTCGCGGCCCCGTCGCCGCCTCTCTAGGCCCCGTCGCCGCCTCTCCAGGCCCCTTCCGGCCCCTCTACGACCCGGTCGCCGCCCCTAACGGCCCCGTCACCGCCCCGGGAGGCCCCAGTCGCCGCCCTTCGCGGCCACCTCGCCGCCCTTAGCAGCCCCGTCGCCACCCTACCGGCCCCGTCGCCGACCCTAGCGGCCCCGTCGCCGCCCTACCAGCCCCGTCGCCGACCCTAGCAGCCTCGTTGCCGCCCTAAGCGGCCCTGTCGCCGACCCTACCGGCCCCGTCGTTGCCCTACCGGCCCCGTGGCCGCCCTAAGCGGCCCCGTCGCCGACCCTACCGGCCCCGTTGCCGCCCTACCGGCCCCGTCGCCGCCCTACCGACCCCGTCGCCGACCCTAGCAGCCTCGTCGCCACCCTTTGCGGCCCCGTCGTCGCCCTTCGCGGCCCCGTAGCCGCCCCTAGCGGCCCCGTCGCCGTTCTTCACGGCCGCGTCGCCGTCTCTACCGGCCCCTTCAACGCCGCCAGCAGCCCAGCAGCCGAGGCGCCCGACAGCTCAGCCGCCAAGCCGCCCAGCAGCCGAGCCGCCGAGCCACCCAGCAGCCGAGCCGCCGAGCCGCCAGGCCGCCCTGCAGCCGAGCCGCCGTGTCGCCCAGCAGCCGAGCCGCCGAGCCGCCCTGCCGTCGAGCCGCCACTGTCATGTCCGACGCGCCCCGGCCCTACTTCCTTGGACTGGTGAGCTCACTCCCTGCTAGACCACTGCAGACATGGCTACCCCCAGTGTCCTTACCTTTGATACTGAGGGTCGTGCTGTTGACTTTGAGGTCTGGGTCGATGACCTCCAGCTGTTCTTACAGTGCGATAGGGCAGACGGACTCTCTCTGTTCGATCTCACCTCTAGTGTCTCTCCTGCCCCGCCTGCTACTGCTGACAGCACTGTTCGCTCACAGTGGGCCACGCGCGATGCTGCTGCACGTCTTGCTGTGCGTCGCCACTTACCGACCACTGAGCGTGTGCAATTTAGCCAGTACAAGAGTGCTAAGACCTTGTACGACGCTCTAGTTGCACGCTACTCTTCCGCTGCCACTACTGCGCTTAGCCGCCTCATGCTGCCGTACCTGTTCTCTGACCTTGCTGCCTTTCCCACAGTCGCTGACCTCATTACGCACCTTCGCACTAGTGACACTCGCTACCGCGCTGCGCATCCTGCTGAATTCTGTGCCAAGAACCCCCCCCCCATGTACATCACCCTCTACTACATAGTCACCCGGCTCCCTGACTCCCTTCGCTTAGTCAGGGACCACTTCCTCTTAGTTTGCCCCACCACACTCACCGTTGACCTCCTCGAGGAGCGCCTCCTAGCAGCAGAGAAGAGCATAGTCGCTGTAGGAGCCTCTCGTGGTGACCCTCGCACCCCTGTCTTTGAGGGGTGTTCTCCCTCCCCCCTCTTGCCCTCTGTTGCTCCTGCTGCTGCGGCCGACCTCGTTGGCTTCGAGTCGGTCGGCGCTGCGTCTGTCCCTAGCGAGAAGTGCCGCACCGGCAAGGGCAAGGGGGGCAAGGGCGCAGGGGGGGCCAGTGGGGGCGGTGGAGGTGGTGGTGGAGGCAGTGGAGGGGGTGGGGGTGGTGGTGGGAGTGGTGGCGGGGGTGGAGGTGTCGGTGGCAGCAGTGGAGGCGGAGGAGGCGGCGGTGGTGGCGGAGGGAGCGGAGGCGGCGGCGGTGGCGGAGGCGGCGGAGGTGGCGGAGGCGACGGAGGTGGCGGTCTGCGCCAGCAGTAGCAGCGCGGTCTTGAGACCCTGTACCCTCAGCAGCTTCGTGAGTGGTACGCTGGGCGTCAGCGGGGTGGGGGTACTGGTCCCTGCACCTACGTCCTCCGTACAGGCGACTGTGCTGGTGAGCAGTGCGGGGGCACGCACTCCACCCAGCGCTGCTTCGGCCGCATGACGGACGCTTGGCGTCATCAGTTCCCTGACGCCACTGAGATCCCTCGCTGGGGAGAGCTGTCTAGGGCTGGGGCAGCTATCTTTGATCTTGACTATGATGCTATTCTTGCTGCCATGCATGCTGTGTCTACTGACGATGAGGGTGACTGTTACCTGTGTGTTCCGCCTGACCCGGGCATTGAGGCTGCTGCTCTAGGTGCTGGTGAGACTGCTGCTCCAGGTGCTAGTGCGTCTGCTGCCCCAGGTGCTGGTGAGTCTGCTCTCTCAGGTACCACGTCGGCTTAGGCCTTGCACACCCTTACCCTTGACTCGGGTGCTTCCCGCTCCTTCTTTCGAGACCGCACCACGCTTACGCCACTTAGTCGGCCGGTTGCGGTCTCCCTGGCGGACCCCTCTGGAGGTCTTGTCCTTGCTAGCTTCTCCACTGTCTTACTGTGTTCGGCAGCCCCCTCTGGCACCCTTTCTGGTCTCTACCTCCCCTTGTTCTCTACGAACTTGGTGAGTGGAGCTGATCTACAGGATCGGGGGGTTGACCAGTTCACACCTGCGCGTCAGCGGGTGACCCACTGTACGTGTGCTCAAACGGGCCGACACTTGGCCACGTTTACCCGTCAGCCGGGGTCGAGCCCGTACACACTGACAACTGAGTCTCCTCTTGTTACTGCGTCTGGTCAGGTAGCTGCGTCGAGTCAAGTATTTGCTGCAGCGTCCAGGTCTGGTCCTGAGTTTGCGCCTTGCTCGTGTCGTCTCCTGTCCCACCTGACTCTCCTTTGGCACCACCGCCTTGGTCACCCCTTCGTGCCTCGTCTCTGAGGCATGGCCTCCCGTGTCCTTGTCTCTAGTCTCCCCCTGTCCCTCCCTCCCCTACCTCAGGGGCCGGCCCCTACCTGCGTCCCCTGCGTCGAGGGGCGGCAGCGCGCCGCTCCTCACTCCTCCGAGTTTCCTCCGACATAGGCTCCCCTGCAGCCTCTTCACATGGACGTGTGGGGCCCCGCCCGCGTCCGTGGCCAGGGTCACGAGCGTTACTTCTTGTTGGTGGTTGAAGACTACTCGCGTTACACCACGGTGTTCCCCTTGTACAGCAAGGGTGACGTCACTGAGGTGTTGATCGACTGGATCCTTGCAGCTCGTCTCCAGCTCAGAGAGAGTTTCGGCTCGGACTTTCCTGTTCTGCGTCAGCACTCTGACAGAGGCGGGGAGCTTTCCTCTGCCCGTGTGGGAGCCTTCTGTCGTGCATAGGGCATCCACTAGACCTTCACGCTTGCGGCCTCTCCACAGCAAAATGGGATTGCTGAGCGCCGCATTGGCATGGTCATGGACGTCGCTCGTACGTCCATGATCCATGCGGCTGCTCCCCATTTTCTGTGGCCGTTTGCGGTTCAGTACGCGGCGCATCAGCTCAATCTTCAGCCCCGGGTCTCCTTACCAGAGACCTCCCCCACCTTGAGGTGGACGGGGAAGGTTGGCGATGCGTCTGCGTTTCGGGTCTGGGGATCTCGGGCGTTTGTCCGCGACTTGTATGCGGACAAGCTGTCCCCCCGTGCTGTTCCCTACGTCTTCCTTGGCTTCCCCCCTGACGCGCCTTGTTGGCAGTTCTACCACCCCACCTTGCGCCGTGTTCTGTCCTCCTAGGACGTCACCTTTGACGAGTCGGTGCCTTACTACCGTCTCTTCCCCTGCCGCACTGCGCCCCTCCCCCCGCCGCTGCTCTTCCTTGCGCCAGGTCCTCCCCCGGTAGACCCCCTCCCCCCTCAGGGTCCTGCTCCGTCTGGTGTGTCCCAGGTAGACGCTGTTGAGACTGTCGAGGTAGCTGTTGACTCTGGTGCTGCTAGGGGCGCTGTGCCTGCGGGTGCCGGTTCTGGGGGTGCGGAGCCTGGGGGTAATGAGCCTGGGGGTGCTGAGTCTGGGGGTGCTGAGCCTAGGGGTGCTGAGCCTGGGGGTGCGGAGCCTGGGGGTGCTGAGCCTGGGGGTGCGGAGCGTGGGAGTGCTGAGCCTGGGGGTGCGGAGCCTGGGGGTGCTGGGTCTACTTGTGTGGCCTCTGGCGGTGCTTCGTCGAGGCGGGAGCTACTCTCTTCGTAGGAGCTGCGCGAGTGGTTTGCCCGGCACTGGAGCCGTGCTGCTGGAGCTGGAGGTACTACTGTTGCTGCTGGTCCGGTAGGTGCTCGTCCTGGCGGTTCTGGAGCTGCTGGGACTGGGAGTCCTGCTGGAGGTGCTACTGGAGCTACGGGAGCTGCTGGCGGTACTTCAGCTGACGGTCCTACTGGAGTTGGTGCTGCTGGAGCTGCTGGAGCTGGAGCTGCTTGGGGTGTTAGCGCTGGTGGTTTTGCTGGCGCTGGTGCTTCTGAGGGTGCTGGAGTTGGCGTTGTTGGAGCTGGAGGTGCTGCTGGTGCTGGTGCTATCGCTGGAGGTACTGGTGCTGTCCCTACTGGTTCTAGAGGCGCTGCGCGGCCAAGGCCGTACTTCATTCCGCTCCTTGAGCAGGTTCTTGGTCTCCCACCCTCTACTGGTCAATTCCTCCCTTAGCGTGTCCACAGCCTGTCCAGTCGCGGTAACAGTTACAGCCCGCCTCCCCCCTGCATGCTCTGTCTCCCTACACTGGTCCTACAGGAGGTCTTGCTGAGCGTCGTGAGCCTGCGTCTCGTCCTGCGTCGCCTATTCGTGCTGCTCGCACTAGTGGTCGTGCTCCGCATCCGCGTCCTCCTGCGGTCCCTAGCACACACCAGATGGCACTGCGTCCTTCCACTGCTCCTCTGCGTGTCCCGTTGCCGTCTCCTCCAGAGTCCTCTCTTCCTACTCTTGCTGACCCGGAGTCAGACTCTCTTCATGCTGCCAGTCCTACTGTCACGCGTCTCCTGGCTACTGTTGTCACTAACCCTTCCTTTGAGTCCACTGCTACGTCTGCCTTAGTTGCTGAGCTTGTCAACTTTGCTGCTCGTTGTTGTCTAGACTACGCTGCTAGTCTTGTTGCTGAGTCTGAGTCTGTCTGTCCTTCGTCCGTCGGGGGTGAGTGTGCTCTTAGCATTTACGTCCTTGAGGACAGGCAGGAGGAGTTCCAGTGTTTTGCTGCTGCTTTGCCTCATCTCGTGTCCACGCTGATTGCCCCTGAGGGAGACCCGGATGCACCAGACATCCCGACTCCTCGATCGTACGCTGAGGCGATCGAGGGTCCCTACTCCTCACAGTGGCAGTCAGCCATGGACGCAGAGATGGCTTCCTGAAAGTCCACAGGCATCTACGTCGACGAGGTTCCCCCATATGGGGCGAACATCGTCAGTGCCATGTGGATTTTCTGGGTGAAGCGGCCGCCGGGTTCTCTGCCTGTCTTCAAGGCGCGTTACGTGGCTCGAGGCTTCAGTCAGCGGCAGGGAGTTGACTACTTTCAGACCTTCTCCCCTACCCCGAAGATGACCACTCTTCGGGTGCTGCTGCACATAGCCGCTTAGCTCGACTACGAGCTTCACTCTCTTGACTTTGGCACACCTTTCTTGCACGGCAGCATGCACGAGGAGATCTGGCTGCGCCGCCCACCTGGCTTGACTGGGTCGTTCCCCCCTGGTACCCGGTGGAGCCTCCAGCGGCCAGTCTACGGTCTCCGCCAGGCGCCCCGTGAGTGGCATGACACACTGAGGACTACACTTGCGGCTCTTGGGTTTGCTCCTTCTACAGCCGACCCGTCGCTGTTTCTGCGCACCGACACCTCTTTGCCGCCGTTCTACATCCTCGTGTATGTCGATGACTTGGTCTTTGCCACTGCTGACACTGCTGGACTCGCCTACGTGAAGGCCGAGCTGCAGAAGAGACACACGTGCACAGACCTGGGTGAACTGCGCAGCTACCTTGGCTTGCAGATCACCTGGGACAGAGCACAGCGCACCATTACCCTGACTCAGTCACACATGGTGCAGCTGGTCCTTCAGCGCTTCGACTTCACGTACTCCTCGCCTCAGGCCACTCCTTTGTCTACTCGCCACTCGCTCTCAGCTCTGCCTTCGGATGAGTCCATAGAGCCGAGTGGCCCATACCCAGAGCTTGTTGGGTGCCTCATGTACCTGATGACTTGCACACGACCTGACCTAGCATACCCTCTTAGCATCTTGGCATGCTATGTGGCTCCTGGGAGACACCGACCAGAGCACATGGCTACAGCAAAGAGGGTGTTGCGCTACTTGTGCAGTATGTCGGGCATGGGGCTAGTGCTTGGAGGGCGACGTCCAGTGGTCCTCACAGGTCACGCAGACGCTTCTTGGGCTGACGACCAGGCTACGCAGCGGTCGTCACAGGGTTACACCTTCAATCTTGGTTCCGGCTCTGTCTCGTTGCGGTCTACCCGCCCGTTTTCTGTTCTCGGCTCCAGCCGTGAGGCCAAGATCTACGCAGGGGCCATGGCTGCATAGGAGCTACGCTGGCTCACCTACCTGCTGATTGACCTAGGAGAGCCGCCTTGTTCTCCTCCAGTTCTGTACGTAGACAACAAGGCCATGTTGGCCTTGTGTCGGGAGCACAGACTGGAGCACAGAACGAAGCACATTGCTCTTCGCTAATTCCTTGCTCGTGAGCTGCAGCAGCGCGGTCAGCTGCGCCTTGCTTACGTGGCCTCTGAGGCCAACACTGCTGATATCTTTACCAAGGCACTTCCGACTTGTGATCATCAGCGCTTTTGTACTTTGCTAGGTCTTGTGCCTACTTGACCTCACTTGCTCACTTCTTGACTTTGCTTGTACTGTGATCTATATATACCTGCAGTTGCATGCTTACCTTTGCTAGATTGAGATCACTGCTCTGTTTGTTCATCTTGGTATATAACTCTGCATGTGAACTGGCCTTGTGGCCTTGTGCTTGTGCTCAGATTGTGTGGTGACGTTGTGATCCACCCTGGGCTTGCCTTGTTTCTCTTGACTGGTCTTGTGACCCCTTGTTCTCCCCCACTTTGCATATGGGGGTGTGTCGAACTTATATGCTGTAGTTTGTTTAGGCTGTAGTGGGGTAGTCTATATGGTGTACAGCACTTTAGGGTTTCCTAGTACTCCTCATGCTGCTCAATGCAATCATTCCTCATTTCTCACACGCATACGAGTCACGCAAACTGCATCTGCCCGAGAAAAATTACCCGATACACGGCCGCAAAATGCTTGCGATCGTGCACGCGTTCAAAGTATGGCGCTGTTACTTGACCGGCGCAGACGTGACAGTACGGACAGACCATAAATCACTACAGTACCTCCTCGCACAGCCACACCTCAACCCACGACAGATCCGCTGGCTCGATTTCCTCGAGTCAAATTTCCACTACACAGTCACCTACAAAAAGGGGGCATCGAACATCACTGACGCCCTGACTCGCCCCGCTGCCCAGATTCACGCAATACTACTCGCCCAGACAAATCCACTATTGACAGGCCTATTCACCCACGGGTACCAAACGGACCCATTCTTCACAGGAGAAAATTCGCAGCAGTTTGCAGCAGCAAAGGGAGTCTATTATGTAAAAGCCGGGACCGACCGCATCTGGGTACCAGGATACACAATTGCTACAGGAGTTACTGTTATAGGAGGCACACGGCGGAGTTACCTCAGGGCATTTCGGGGTAGAGAAAACACGGCAGCAGCTGCAGCGGTACTATTACTGGCCCGAGATGTTGACCGACGTACAACGACACGTGGCATCGTGTCCCACTTGCCAGCTCATGAAATCATCACGGAAGCGGCCGGCAGGAGAGTTGTAGCCGATACCACCCCCAGAGCGTGCTCGGCTGTAGGTGACGATGGATTTTGTCACGGGTTTACCGGCCGGGCCAAGTGGGAACGACACGATCCTGGTCGTCGTCGATCGACTGACGAAAATGGCACACTTCGCAGCATGCAAAAAATCAATCACAGCCGAAGTAACAACACGTCTCTTCATCTCCACCGTCGTTCGGCTGCACGGGATACCAGCGGTGATCATCAGCGACCGAGATACGAAATTCACAAGCAGAATCTGGCGGAACCTGTGGCAACAATTCAGTATGCGACTACAGTTCCGTTCTTCATACCACCCCAAGACCAACGTACAGACAGAGAGGACAAATCATACGATGGAACAACTCATTCGAGCCACGTGCGACGACCCAACCACTTGGGAACATCAATTGCCACTCATTGAATTCGCGTACAATAACTCACCCTCTGCCATGACCCAGCAGTCGCCGTTTTACCTGAACTACAGACAGGACCCAACAGTACCCATGACCCCGAATCCTGACAACCCGGTGCTATGAGCACAATAGTTCGCCGAAATTTTACAAGAAGCACGGACCCGGGCAGCAGACACAATAAAAAAATCGAACATCATCGCTAAACGTAACGCCGACCGCCACCGCCATCACTTACCAGCCCGCCGACCTAGTTTTACTTGACACCCAGAACCTCCGCCTGCCCATCACCCCAAAACTTCGCCCCCAATACTGTGGACCATTCCGCATTAGCCACATGATTACGCCCATCACCGCCCATCTCCTCCTCCCCGCTGACTGGTATGTCAGCCCATCCTTCCACGTCAGCTTACTTCGCCCCTACATACCGTCCACAAGCCAACTGCCACGTAATTGCCCAGCCAGCATGACACGACCACCGACTGAACCAATCATCACACCTGAGAAAATTCTGAGCCACAGAGTTCGTGACCCTCGAGGAGCCCGAAGGATCGAGTTCCTGATCCGCTGGAAAGACCGTACACCCACCGAAGACAACTGGGTTCCCCTGGACAGAGTCAAAAACCACCCTCTCCTCACCGAGTATCTGCACAGCCAAAACTTCAGAGATGTACACGCGCTTTCGTAAGGAAGACCTCCTTAGGGGGGGTGGGGGTAGTGTAAGGAAAATTCCTTTCCCTTACTTCCCGTCCCCGCTCAGCGCGTACACCACTATAGCACCACAGTCAGCACCGTTACCATTCGCAACCCTCGCATCGACAATTCTCCCGCCACTTTAGCACGTTGCACCCAGACCTCACGGCTCGGCGGGTACCCCGCGCTCCGGGCCTCCGCTTCGACATTTCCCCAAACCTTAGTCCCAGGCACGTCGCGCGACAACCACAGTCCATTACCGTTACCACTGTAGTTTCGCTATATATTCTTCGCTCATGCCTTCGCTCAAAGAACTCTTGCTTCGATAGTGCAATTCTCGCTCGCTCACTCAATTGCACTCGTAACACATATGCATTGTTATAAAAAGTAGTAACCACAACTAGAGCACAAAATGCATTGGTGGTTTACATTCAGTTTGAGTGAATAGAGATAAGGTGTCACATTACATTTCCAAGTTGCGGCTACCGTACTCAATAATAAGCGATCCCTCAGAGAGTTTAGGATACACCATTTCCTATACCATAAGTTACGGAGAGGTTTGTGTACGATATATTAAGGCATTCTTGCGACTGCAAATCAAAATCGCATAATCTCGTACAAAAAATGAATAACCGGACGTCAAAACGGCACCACGTATCGTGACACTTGTTTAGGCATTCGATGGTCTGAAACTATGCAAGGATAGGCTAGTGCGTAACATGTTACCGTTTCAATGCTTGGATGTTTTTTTTAGCACTATTTCTTCACACATCCAGGTAGTACGTCATCCCAAATACACAGCACGCGACGCTTGTGTGTGCGTTTGCTGGCCTGAATGTGTGCAAGGATAGGCCTGTGCACAACATGTCATCTTTTCAACGTTTGGATGTTGCTTTTAGCACTGTATATTCACACATGTAGTATGTCCTATTCCCTTGCCACGGAATTTGGTTTGGGCTCGTTCGCCCAACTACACTGCACGTGATGCTTGTTTGTGCGTTTGCTGGCCTGAATGTGTGCAAGGATAGGCCTGTGCGCAACATGTCATCGTTTCAGCATTTGGATGTTATTTTTAGCACTATTTATTCACACATTCAGGTATTACATCCTATTATCTTCCGATAGGAACTGGTTTGACCTCGTTCGCACAACTACGCAGCACGTGATGCATGTTTATGCGTTTGCTGGCCTCAAAACTGTGCGAGGATAGGCCTGTGCGCAACATGTCACTGCGCCAACGTTTGAATGCCTTTTTAACCACTATTTATTCACACAGTCCTCAACTAAATCCTATTACCTAGCCATAGGAATGGATTTCATCTCGTCAGCACAAGTACGCAGCTCGTGGTACATATTTGTGCGTTTGCTGGCCTGAATCTGTGCAAGGATAGGCCTGTGCGCAACATGTCACCGTTTGAACATTTGGATGTTGTCTTTAGCACTATTTCTTCACACATTCAGGTATTACATCCTATTCCCTTGCCATGAGAACTCGTTTGACCTCCTTCGCCAAACTACGCTGCATGTGACGCTTGTTTGTAGTAGTAGTAATAGTAGTAGTAATAGTAATAGTAGTAGTAGTAGTAGTAGTAGAAGTAGTAGTAGTAGTAGTAGTAGTAGTAGTAGTAGTAGTAGTAGTAGTAGTAGTAGTAGTAGTAGTAGTAGTAGAACTAGTAGTAGTAGTAGTAGTGGTGGTGGTGGTGGTGGTGGTAGTAGTAGTAGTAGTAGTAGTAGTAGTAGTAGTAGTAGTAGTAGTAGTAGTAGTAGTAGTAGTAGTAGTAGTAGGGGTAGTAGTAGTAGTAGTAGTAGTAGTAGTAGTAGTAGTAGTAGTAGTAGTAGTAGTAGTAGTAGTAGTAGTAGTAGTAGTAGTAGCACTAGTAATACAAGTAGTAGGAGTAGTAGTAGTAGTAATAGTAGTTGTCGTAGTAGTAGTAGTAGTAGTAGTAGTAGTAGTAGTAGTAGTAGTAGTAGTAGTAGTAGTAGTAGTAGTAGTAGTAGTAGTCGTACTAGTAGTAGTAGTTGTTGTAGTAGTAGTAGTAGGAGTAGTAGTAGTAGAAGTAGTAGTAGTAGTAGTAGTAGTAGTAGTAGTAGTAGTAGTAGTAGTAGTAGTAGTAGTAGTAGTAGTAGTAGTAGTAGTAGTAGTAGTAGTAGTAGTAGTAGTAGTAGTAGTAGTAGTAGTAGTAGTAGTAGTAGTAGTAGTAGTAGCACTAGTAATACTAGTAGGAGTAGTAGTAGTAGTAATAGTAGTTGTCGTAGTAGTAGTAGTAGTAGTAGTAGTAGTAGTAGTAGTAGTAGTAGTAGTAGTAGTAGTAGTAGTAGTAGTAGTAGTAGCACTAGTAATACTAGTAGTAGGAGTAGTAGTAATAGTAGTTGTCGTAGTAGTAGTAGTAGTAGTAGTAGTAGTAGTAGTAGTAGTAGTAGTAGTAGTAGTAGTAGTAGTAGTAGTAGTAGTAGTAGTAGTAGTAGTTGTTGTAGTAGTAGTAGTAGGAGTAGTAGTAGTAGAAGTAGTAGTAGTAGTAATAGTAGTAGTACTAGTAGTAGTAGTAGTAGTAGTAGAACTAGTAGTAGTAGTAGTAGTAGTAGTAGTAGTAGTAGTAGTAGTAGTAGTAGTAGTAGTAGTAGTAGTAGTAGTAGTAGTAGTAGTAGTAGTAGTAGTAGTAGTAGTAGTAGTAGTAGTAGTAGTAGTAGTAGTAGTAGTAGTAGTAGTAGTAGTAGTAGTAGTAGTAGTAGTAGTAGTAGTAGTAGTAGTAGGGGAACTGGAGTATAGAACTGGAGGGGAACGAGGCGCCTCTCCCAAGTCGGTCAGCACGTAGGTGAGCCAGCTTAACTCCTGTGCAGCTATGGCTTTGGCGTAGATCTCAGCCTCACAACTGGAGCTGAGAACAGAAGACGAGCGGGTAGATAACCACGATACAGAGCCAGAACCAAGGCTGAAGGTGTAACCCTGTGACAACCACTGCGTAGCCAAGTCGTCAACCCAAGAAGCGTCTGCGTGAACAGTACGGACAACTACTGCACAGGTAGCGCAACACCCTCTTAGCTGCATCCATGTGCTCTGGTCGGTGTCTCCCAGGAGCAACATAGCGTGCCAGGATGCTAAGAGGGTATGCCAAGTCAGGTTGAGTGCAGGTCATTAGGTACATGAGGCAGCCTACAAGCTCTGGGTACGGGCCACTCGGCTCTACGGACTCATCTGAAGGCAGAGCTGAGAGCGAGTGGCGAGTAGACAGAAAAGTGGCCTGAGGCGAGGAGTACGTAAAGTTGAAGCGCTGAAGGACCTGCTGCATCATGTGTGACTGAGTCAAGATAATGGTGCGCCGTGCTCTGTCCCGGGTGATCTGCAAGCCAAGATATTTGCGCAGCTCACCTAGGTCTATGCACGTGTGTCTCTTATGCAGCTCCGACTTCACGTGGGCCAGTCCAGCAGTCAAGGGGGAGGGACCCGCGCGTCGTCGCGACGAGCAGGGACGGCGCCTAGGGGGCGCCGCGACAAGCAGGGACGACGCCCAGTGGGCGTCGCAACAAGCAGGGGCGACGCCCAGAGGGCGCCGCGACGAGCAGGGGCGACGCCGCACAGGTCCCGCAGGGGCATCGCGACGAGCAGGAGCGGCGCCGCGCGGGTCCCGCAAGGGCGTCGCGACGAGCAGGGGCGACGCCCGGGTCCCTCAGGGGCGTCGCGGGGACCAGGGGCGGCGTCGCGGGGTCTAGGAGTGGCGTCGTAGGGTCCAAAGGCGGCGTCGCGGGGTCCAGGGGCGGCGTCGTGAAGTCCAGGGGCGGCGCCGCGGGGTCCAGAGGCGGCGTCACGGGTGCAAGGCAGGCCCGCGAGCGGTCTGCAGGGTAGGGCGACAGGCAGGCGCTCGAGGGCTCGGATAGGGCAGGCGCTCGAGGGCGCGGGTAGGCAAGCGCAAGGCGCGTGACGGGGCAGGCAGGCACGGCAGTGCGCTTTGGGCAGGGCAGAAAAAAAAAGTCCGTGGTGGTGGGCCCTAAAAAAACGTTCCCATTAGGGAACCTGCTCTGAAACCATGTTAAAGCTAGAACGAAGAATGATGAGTAGAAAGGGAACAGTACAAAGTTTGTATAGGCAAAACCTATCAGGGCTGTACCCCATGAGAAGTGCCCCTCTATAGCGTATTGTATAGTTCTGACAGCAAATGCATTCGCTTGCCATGAAGGCATTTTTCTTGCGTCCCCGCCTTCTCTCGTTCCTTCTCTGAAATTTCTCGTTCCCGTTCTTCCTTCCACTTTTCCTGTGTCCCCGTTTTCCCGCGTCCCTATTTCCCAATCCCCCTCACTCCTAGTTGCGTTCGCAAAGAGCACTGGCGTGGCGCCGTCGATCACGTGCAGCTAGCGCGCGCACGCGCTTGCTTGCTACCGTGCTCCTTGCGCGCGCTCGCTCGCTACGGTGGCTTCAGCAGTGGCAGTCGCTAGTGGCGGCGGACGAGCTGGGAACGTTGCGGACCGTTCGGGTAGCGCCGGGCGCACCTGGGTTCGATTGGCGCTGGTTCAATTCGATGTGAGATGGGGGCTAGCGCGAAGGCATGAGAATGGGAGGAGGGGAGGAAAGGGGGGGAGGGAGGAAAGAGAGGGGAGGGGAAGAAAAGGGAGGGGATGTTCCACATTACTCATCGAAATGCGTTACACCCTCTCCACCTTCCCTGTCTATGCTTGCTGTACCCCTTACACCCTCTCCCCATTCCTCTGTCATTTCCGTTCTCTCTGCTCTCCCAACCTACAGGTCTTTCCTCACCAATAGAGGTCTTTTGTCAAGCCCTGCATATGCCAAATGTCCAGCCTTTTTGAGCGTGGGGCAGCCTGGCTGATTTGAAAATACCGATTTGAAGATTTTCATTATTTGGCTCCATCCATAGTATGGATAATAAGGTTGCAATGCAACATTAGGCTTTTTTTCTCATTGTAACATGTGTTTAGTGCAGTAGGCGTAAATTGCGTGCTGTGTGTTTTATGTCAAACATTATATGTGTTGCTAATGTGTAGGCTACAGTGGGTTAGCCTTTAGGGGTTACAATACTCTAGGGTTTCATACTTGTACTCTCAATCTTCCTAGTGCAATCACTTCTCTCATTTTGACATGGTATTACGAGCCTAGGTTAGGAACCTAGGACCGCTTGTTCCTAAGGGCCCACCCTTCCGCTAGTAGCGCCCTCGAGCACCCTCTCACCGTCGCGCCCTTGTGCGCCTCTCTCCTAGTGCGCCCTCGTGTGCCTCTCTCTCTCTCTCTCTCTCTCTCTCTCTCTCTCTCTCTCTCTCTCTCTCTCTCTCTCTCTCACTCTCTCTCTCTCTCTCTCTCTCACACTGCCCGTGCGCAGCTCGCTAGCCGCCCGCGCGCGGCCTCTTTTTTTTCTAGCGCCCGCCCGTCGACCGGCCCGGCTGGCCTTCAAGCACGATGCAGCCCCGCCTGTAGGCAGCCGCGTCGCTTTCTTAGGCCGCTGCCCACGCGTGACTGCAGCCCATGCAAGACCGCTCGCCCCTAGGACGGCGCTCGACCCACCGCTGCTCGCCCGCAGGTCGCAGTCCGCGTGCAATGGCGATCGCGCGTCGGCTGCTGCAGCTCGCGCTTAGCTGCAGCATGAACCCAGCCGCGGCCTGAGCGCAGCTGCACCCTAGGCAACGCCACGCACCGTGCATAGGCCGGCCGTCGCGCCGCCCTACTTGCCTGAGCCGCGCCGCCCGAGTCGCGCCGCCCGAGCCGCGCCGCCCTGAGAGAGCCGCGACGCCCCATCTGCAGCACCTGTTGTTCTTGTTCCTGCTGTTACAGATGTTCTTCTCACTACAGCTGCTACTGCTACTGCTCTTACTGCTACTACAGCTGTTGCTACTGCTGCTACTGCCACTATGGCCTCTCCCACATTTCTCTCTTTCGATGCTGAGGGCCGTCCGCTCCAGTTTGAAGCTTGGCTCAACGATCTGCACCTGTTCCTCCAGATCACCGCTAAGGACAATGTCTCGCTGTATGACCACGCGTCCGGAACAGCTCTAGTACCTGCTGACACTGCTGACAGTAAAGCTTGCCCCCAGTGGCAGACTCATGACGCCCACGCTCGCCTAGCCATTCGCAGCCACCTGCCGTTAGATGAGCGCGCACACTTCGGCCAGCACAAGACTGCTAAGGCACTGTATGATGCAGTCGTCGCTCGCTACTCCTCGCCTGCCTCTGCTACGATAGGTCGTCTCTCGCTGCCTTATCTTTTCCCCGATCTCGCCGCCTTTCCCACAGTCGCTGACCTCATTACCCACCTTCGCACCAGTAACACTCGCTACCGCGCCGCCCTTCCTGCAGAGTTCCTCGCTAAGAACCCCCCCCCCCCCCCGATGTACCTCGTTCTCTACCACCTAGTCACCCGTCTCCCTGACTCTCTTCGCGCAGTTAGGGACACCTTTCTCGCTCTCTGCCCCACCAAGCTCACCATTGACCTGATCGAGAAGCATCTGCTTGCTGCTGAGGCTAGCATAGTTGCTGTAGGTGCCTCTCGTGGCGACCCCTGCACGCCCTTCTTTGAAGGGTGTTCCCCTCCCCCCCTTCTCCCCTCGGTTGCCTCTGCTGCCGCTGTCGACTTCCTTGGTGCTGAGGAAGTCGGGGCTGCGTCTGCTCCTAGCTGGAGGCGCAAGGGCAGCAAGGGCAAAGGGGGCAAGGGTGGTGGTGGTGCCAGCGGGGGGGGGGGGGGGGGTGGAGGTGGAGGTGGAGGCGGAAGGGGCGGTGGGGGTGGCGGCGGTGGCGAGGGTGGTGGCGGGGCTGGGGGGGTCGGTGGCAGCGGCGGGGGTGGTGGCGGCAATGGTGGTGGAGGAGGCCAGAGTGGAGGCGGTGGTGGTGGCGGCGGTGGGCGTGGTGGCGGCTGCACGGGTGGTGGTCGGGGTGGACCAGCGTAGCGTGGGGGTTTGGGTGGTGTTCAGCGCCAGCAGCAGCGTCTCGGAGAGACCCCGTCGTCCCAGCAGCTTCGTGAGTGGTACTCCCAGCATGGGGGGTTTGGGGGTGGAGGTACCTGCACGTATGTCATCCGCACAGGTGACCGCGCTGGTCAGACGTGTGGGAGGTTCCACACACCGCAACGCTGCTTCTTCCGTCTCGACGACGCCTGGCGTGCACAGTTCCCTGAGGCCTCTGAGCTGCCCCGCTGGGCTGATCGGCTTAAAAAGAACATAGATGTCTTTGCACTTGACTTTGATGTTATCCTTGGAGCCATGTATGCATTGACTATTAGTGTTGAGGGTGACTGTTACTTGTGTGTGCCACCAGACCCAGGCATTGCAACCAGTGAGGCTGCCGCTCTAGATGCTAGTGCGTCTGCTGCCCCAGGTCCTGGTGAGGCTGCTGCTCTAGGTGCAGGTGTGTCTGCTACTTCAGGTGCTTGTGAGTCTGCGCCCTCAGGTGCTGCGTCTACTGTGGCACTCCACACCTTCACACTGGACTCAGGTGCTTCCCACTGTTTCTTTCACGACCGCACTGCCCTAGAGCAGCTCCCTAGACCGGTTGCTGTCTCCCTGGCTGACCCCTCCGGGGGTCTGGTCCTTGCGACCTCTACCACTGCCCTCCCTTGTCCTGCTGTCCCGTCCGGCACACTGTCGGGCCTTTACCTCCCCTCGCTCTCTATGAACTTGGTGGCGGGTTCTGCGCTCCAGGACGCGGGTGTTCACCAGTTCACCCCTGCCTACGAGCGTGTGACGCACTGCACGTGTGCCCAGACGGGTCGTCACCTGGCTACCTTCACTCGGCAGCCGGGGTCGGACTTGTACGCACTGACCACTGAGTCCCCTCAGGTAGCAGCGTCTGCGTCAGGTCAGTTGTCCGCCCCCTGCTCGTGTCGCACCCTGTCGCACCGGACGGTCCTCTGGCACCACCGCCTTGGTCACCCTTCGATGCAGCGCCTTCGTGGCATGCACTATCGTTTCCTTGTCTCTGGTCTCCCCAGGTCACTACCTCCCCTGCCACCGTCCCCGGCCCCTCCTTGCCTTCCGTATGTCGAGGGGTGGCAGTGTGCCACCCCTCACTCCTCTGAGTTTCCCCCGACAGAGGCTCCTCTGCAGACCCTTCACATGGACGTGTGGGGCCCATCCCGCGTCCATGGACAGGGAGGAGAGCGCTACTTCCTGCTGGTAGTGGACGACTACATGCGTTACACCACGGTCTTCCCCTTGCGCACCAAGGGAGAGGTCCCTGCTGTCTTGATCCCTTGGATCCGCGCTACCCGTCTCCAGCTGGAGAGTCGCTTTTGCACGGACCTTCCCGTCCTGCGACTGCACTCTGACAGAGGTGGTGAGTTTTCCTCCGGCCTCTTGGAGACCTTTTGTCAGGGGGAGGGCATTCGCTAGACGTTCACGCTTCCGGCCTCTCCGCAGCAGAATGGGGTTGCTGAGCGCCACATTGCCTTGGTCATGGAGGTCGCTCGTACCTCCTTGGTCCATGCGGCTGCCCCCCATTTTCTATGGCCGTTTGCGGTCCGGTACGCCGCGCATCAGCTCAACCTCTAGCCCCGTGTCTCCGTTCCAGAGACCTCGCTGACACTGTGTTGGACGGGAGAGGTTGGCGATGCATCTGTGTTCCGGGTCTGGGGATCTCGTGCCTATTTCCGCGATACGTCCGCAGACAAGCTCTCCTCCCGCACCCTTCCTTGTGTCTTCCTGGGCTTTGTTCCTGACGCGCGTGGCTAGCAGTTTTACCACCCCACCACGCGCCGTGTCTTCCCCTCTCAGGACGTCACGTTTGACGAGTCGGTCCCCTTCTACCGTCTCTTCCCCTACCGCACTGCCCCGCTCCCCCCCCCCGCCGCTCTTCCTCACGCCAGGTGCTGCTTTGGTAGACCCCCTGCCTCCCCAGGGTCCTGCTCCCTCAGGTGTTTCCCACGTAGACCCGGTCGAGCTTGTCAAGGTAGCTGTCGACTCTGGTCCTGCGCGAGGTACTGAGCGTGCTGAGCCTGGCGTGCTGAGCCTGGTGGTGCTGGGTCTAGGGGTGCTGAGCCTGGGGGTGCGGAGACTGGGGGTGCTGAGCCTAGGGGTACTGTGACTGGGGGTGCTGAGCCTGGAGATCCTGAGCCTGGGGGTGCTACGCCTGGGGGCGCTTTCTCTTCCCAGCAGCTGCGTAAGTGGTATTCTCGGTACTGTCGCAGCCGTCGTGGTACTGTGGGCGCTGGAGGTGCTGCTGGAGCTGGAGCTAAGGCCGCTGGGCCTATTGGAGCCACTGGAGGTGCTTGTTGTACTGGGACTGGTGGTGCTGCAGGGGCTAGAGCTGGAGGGGCTGACACTCGTCCTCCTGCTGGTGCTGGAGCCGACGGTGCGGCTGGAGCTGGTGCTATTGGGGGTCCTAGAGTTGGCGCTACTGGAGCTGCTGGTGGTGCTGCAGGAGCTGGAGCTACTGGTGGAGGTTCTGATGCTATCTCTGCTGGTTCTTGGGGCACTTAATGGCCGTGGTCGTACTTCATTCCGCTCCTTCAGCAGGTTCTTGGTCAGCCACCTCCTCCTTGTCCTGCTCCCTCCTTAGGATGTCCTCTGCCTGTCCAGTCACAGTTACAGCCTACCTCACCACTCCCTGGTCCTTCTCCCTACACTTGTCCGACAGGAAGTCTTACGGAGCATCGTGAGCCTGAGTCTCGTCCTGTGTCGCCTGAGTCTCGTCCTGCGTCACCTGTTTGTGCTGCTCGCACTGGTCGTCGTGTCCCACGTTAGCGTCCTCCTGCTGTCTTGGGCACTCACCAGATGACGCTTGGTCCTTCCACTGCTCCACAGCATGTCCCTCTGCCTTCTCCTCCTGCGTCCTCCCTTCCTGCCCTAGCTGACCCGGAGTCTGACTCTCTTCGTGCTGCTAGTCCTACTGTCACGCGTCTCCTGGCCACTGCTGTCATTGACCCTTCCTTTGAGTCAGCTGCTGCATCTGCCTTAGTTGCTTAGCTTGTCGAATTTGCTGCTCACTGTCGTCTAGACTACACTGCGAGTCTTGTTGCTGAGTCTGAGTGAGTCTGTCCTCCGTCCGTCAGAGGTGAGTGTGCTCTTGGCACGGATGTCTTTGAGGACAGGCAAGAGGAGTTTGAGTGCTTTGCCGCTGCTGTACCCCATCTCGTGTCCATGCTGATTGCACCTAAGGGAGACCCGGATGCACCAGACATCCCCACCCCGCGCTCTTACGCTGAGGCGATCGCGGGTGAGTACTCCTCTCAGTGGCAGACAGCCATGGACGCAGAGATGGCATCCTGGAAGTCCACTGGCACTTACGTCGACGAGGTTCCCCCTCCTAGGGCGAACATCGTAAGTGGCATGTGGATTTTCAGGGTGAAGCGGCCGCTATGTTCTCCGCTTGTCTTCAAGGCTCGTTACGTTGCTTGAGGCTTCAGTCAGCGAGAGGGAGTTGACTTCTTCCAGACCTTCTCCCCCACCCCAAAGATGACCACTCTTCGGGTGCTACTGCACGTTGCCCCTCAGCGTGACTACGAGCTTCACTCTCTTGACTTCAGCACAGCTTTCTTGCAGGGCAGCCTGCACGAGGAGATCTGGCTGCACCGCCGACCTGGCTTCACTTGGTCGTTTCCTCCTGGTACCCAGTGGAGCCTCCGGCGGCCGGTCTACGGTCTCCGCCAAGCGCCTCGTGAGTGGCACGACACATTGAGGACTACACTTGCGGCTCTTGGGTTCGCGCCTTCTACTGCTGACCCGTGACTGTTTCTGCGCACTGACACTTCGCTGCCACCGTTCTACATCCTCGTGTACATCGACGACTTGGTCTTTGCCACTGCTGACACTGAGGCTCTTGCCCACGTGAAGTCGGAGCTGAAGAAGAGACACACGTGCACAGACATGGGTGAACTGCGCAGCTATCTTGGCTTGCAGACCACCCGGGACAGAGCACGCCGCACCATCACACTGACTCAGTCACACATGGTGCAGCAGGTCCTTCAGCGCTTCGGCTTCACGTGGTTCTCGGCACAGGCCACTCCTCTGGCTACAGGTCACTCGCTCTCAGCTCCACCTTCGGACGAGTCCGTAGAGCCGAGTGGTTCTTACCCAGAGCTAGTTGGCTGCCTCATGTACCTGATGACTTGCACTCGTCCTGACCTCGCGTACCCTCTTGGCCTTCTGGCTCGCTACGTGGCTCCTGGTCGGCACCAAAAGGTGCACATGGATGCTGCTAAGAGGGTACTGCACTACTTGTGCAGTTCATCAGGCATTTGTGCACCCTCCTCATTTTTTTCATTCGGTTTCTAGTCTAGCCCGCCTGGCTGGCAAAGCCATGGCGGAATACAGTGGGACACACCTCCTTTTCAAGAAGAAACCAACCCGCGCCTGGCGACTTACCTCGGATGGGTGGTATACACGTGAGCCACCAGCGCCTCCAGTGCCACCTACACCCCCTGCACTGCCTGCTCCGCCTGCTCCTACTGCACCTCCTGCTCCTCGTGCTCCTCCCGCTCCTCCAAATCCTCCGACTCCTCCTGTTCCTGAAGCGTGGGGTCACTATCGGCTCGTGCTCCAGTTATATTTTCCTGCCACTTTCGACGAGTGGTTGTCTGAACCGGACACACCCAAGGCTAGGCGAATCAATGGTCCGCCGACTGCACCTCGGTGGGGAAATCCTGAAGCCTGCACGTGGGACGAGTCGGCTGTGGGCGCCGACGATGACGTGGCCGCCGATAAACAACCCACATGCGACGGCGATGGTGGAGGCGATGGTGGAGTCGACGGTGAAGAGGGCGCCGAGGAGGACGTGTTCCCAGATCGTGAAGCTACAGACTCGGACGACGACGGTGTGGAGACTTGGTGGCGCGACGCACCACGCGAGAAGATGCCGATACCAACGTATCCGTCGATTAACAAAAAACAACCCCACCCCTCCTCTGAGAACCGAGATGCCCGCCCCCGCTCTCCCAGGCACAAGCCGACTCAACACAAACGGCAGCGCTACACCGCCCACGAGAAACTGAAGTGGCTCGTTCTGCTGGAGCTTGCTGCATCGATAAGCGAGTGTCAGAATGAGAAACAGGAATGTCTGTGACCAGCAGGAACAACAGTACAAATGTGAAACCCTAAACTGGTGTACCCCTTATGGTGTGACCCACTACAGCCTAGAACCACACAAACATATAATGTTTGACACACCCCCATAGGCAAAGTGGGGGAGACCTAGGGGTCACAAGACCAGTCAAGGCAAAGCAAGGCAAACAAGCTCAGGGTGGATCTCGAGGATTCCACACAAATTCCGAGCACAAGTAAGCGGTCACAAGACCAGTTCACATGCAGTTTTATAACAGAGCAAGAGGTACAATGATCACAACCTAGCAAGGGCAAACATGCAGATATATATATAATGATCACAGTACAGGCAAGGTCAAGAAGTAAGCAAGTGAGGAACAGTCGGCACAAGGCCTAGAAGAGTGCAAAAACGCTGATGGTCAACAGGCGGAAGCGCCTTGGTGAACACATCAGCAGTGTTGGCCTCAGTGGCCACGTAACGCAGAAGAAGCTGACCACGCTGCTGTAGCTCTCGAGCTAGAAAGTAACGCAGAGCAATGTGCTTCGTCCTGTGCTCCAGTCTGTGCTCCTGACACAAGGCTATGGTTGCCTTGTTGTCGACGTACAGCACTGGAGGAGAACGAGGCTGCTCTCCAAGGTCAGTCAGCAGGTAGGTGAGCCAGCGAAGCTCCTGGGCAGCCATGGCCGTGGCGTAGATCTCAGCCTCACAGCTGGAGCCGAGAACAGAAGAAGAACGAGTAGAACGCCAAGAGACAGAGCCAGAGCCAAGACTGAAGGTGTAACCCTGAGACGAGCGCTGAGTAGCCTGGTCGTCTGCTCAAGAAGCGTCTGAGTGCCCAGTGAGAACACGCCGGTCTCGCCCTCCAAGCACTAGTCCCATGCCCGACGTACTACACAAGTAGCGCAACAACCTCTTAGCTGCATCCATGTGCTCCTTCCGGTGACGGCCGGGAGCGACATAGCGTGCTAAGATGCTGAGAGGGTATGCAAGGTCAGGTCGAGTGCAGGTCATCAGGTACATGAGGCAGCCAACAAGCTCTGGATACGGACCACTCGGCTCTACGGACTCATCCGAAGGCAGAGCTGAGAGCGAGTGTCCCGTAGGCAGAGGAGTGGACTGAGGCGAGGAGTACGTGAAGCCGAAGCGCTGAAGGACCTGCTGCACCATGTGTGACTGATTCAAGGTGATGGTGCGCCGTGCTCTGTCCCGGGTGATCCGCAAGCCAAGATAGCTTGTCAGTTCACCCAGGTCTGTGCACGTGTGTCTCTTCTGCAGCTCGGACTTCACGTGAGCGAGACCAGCTGTGTCAGAGGTGGCAAAGACCAAGTCGTCGACGTACACGAGGATGTAGAACGGCGGCAAAGAGGTGTCGGTGCGTAGAAACAGTGACGGGTCAGCAGTAGAAGGAGCGAACCCAAGAGCCGCAAGTGTAGTCCTCAGTGTGTCGTGCCACTCACGTGGCGCCTGGCGGAGACCGTAGACTGGCCGCCTGAGGCTCCACTGGGTACCAGGAGGGAACGACCCAGTGAAGCCAGTTGGGCGGCGCAGCCAGATCTCCTCGTGCAGGCTGCCCTGCAAGAAAGCTGTGCTGAAGTCAAGAGAGTGGAGCTCGTAGTCACGCTGAGCGGCGACGTGTAGCAGAACCCGAAGAGTGGTCATCTTCGGGGTCGGGGAGAAGGTCTGGAAGAAGTCAACTCCCTCTCGCTGACTGAAGCCTCGTGCAACGTAACGCGCCTTGAAGACAGGCGGAGAGCCCGGCGGCCGCTTCACCCTGAAAATCCACATGCCACTGACGATGTTCGCCCCAGGTGGGGGAACCTCGTCGACGTAGGTGCCAGTGGACTTCCAGGAAGCCATCTCTGTGTCCATGGCTGACTGCCACTGGGTGAAGCCATCTCTGTGTCCAGGGGCAAAGCATCGGCAAGGCAACCAAGTGGTGAACGTGCACGAGGTGGTGCTGTGCAAGGTTCAGGTGCACAAGGTGATGGTGCACAAGGTAAAGCCGACCCTGGTATGTTCCTCATGGTTGAGGACGTGCAAGGGAGTGGGGGTGATGTGGGTTCAGTTGGGAAGGTTGTGATGCACCCCCTCACTCACTGGGTGATCGATTCAGGTTGCACGAGTCACATGACTCCACGGGCAGATTTGCTTGATGAGGTGAAGCCCCCTGGGAAGATAAAGTTTGTGGCTGCCGCTTCAGGTGCCTTGCTCCCTGTGATTGGTGTTGGGAATGCCAAGGTTATGGGAGCTAATGGGGGGCTTGTGGGGCTGGGAAATGTGCTGTTGGTTGAAGGTTTATCCGCTAACCTCCTCTCTGTGCGCCGGCTGCAGAAAAGCAAGGCCAAAGTTACGTTCGGCCCAACCTGCTGCCGTGCAAAGCTTGGGAAGTTGCTCCTGTGGAATTTGGAGGAGAAGAGCAGCTGCATCAAGGACTTGTGGCAGCTGCCCATCATCCCTTGGAAGGGGAAACCACCAGCAACGGCAAAGGCAGCGGCAGCGGCTAAAGCAACTGCGGGAGGAGAGGAGACTGCACCAACTGCAGGGGCCCTAGATGTAGTCAAGAAGGTGCAGCAGTCACAGCAACCACATGGTGAGGTGCTTGCTGGTGTGGATGCAACAGCTGCATGGGCAAAGGCTTCATCTGGGAGTGGTGAGGCTGATTGGGAGACGTGGCATGAGAGGCTGTGCCATGTGAACATTCCTATGCTACAGAAGTTGGTAAAGGATGGGTGCTTGAAGGGGCTGGAGGTGAAGGGGGGAGCAAAGGAGATTGGGAGCTGCCCTACCTGCCTTGAGACCAAATTCACGAAGTTTCCCTTCAGCAGCAGCACAGGACCAGCAAAGGCACCACTTGCACTAGTGCACATGGATGTGGTGGGCCCCACGAGGGCCCTTTCTCTCTCGGGCAGCCGCTACTTCTTGACAATTGTGGACGACCACACGCGTGCGGTGTGGGTGTACCCTCTCAAGACTAAGGGGGAGGTGGCAGCGGCTGTTCTTAAGGAGTGGATGCCGAGAGCACAAAGGGAGAGCGGACACAAGGTGAAGGTGATCCGCACTGACAACGGGGGAGAGTTCATTGGCGCTGTTTTTGAGGCGGTGCTGAAGAAGAAGGGGATCCAGCATCAGCTCACGGTGCCCTACAACCCTCAGCAGAACGGCGTGGCTGAGCGGTTCAACCGGACCCTGCAGGAAGGTGCTCGCACTCTCCTTGGGCGTGCAGGGCTGCCGGATCCGTTTTGGGTGACTGCACTACGGCAGGTCGTTGTGGTGAAGAACAGGGTGCTCGCAACTGTGGGGGACAAGCAGTGGGTGCCTTACACCAAGTGGTATGGGAGTGCACCAGCAGTCAACATGCTGAGAGCCTACGGCTGCATGGTGGTGTTTCATGTGCCGAAGGAGAAGAGGGGAAAGTTGGAAGCTTCTGGAAGATGGGGTGTGCACTTGGGACTTGCAAAGGACCACAAGGGCTGGCTCATATGGGACTTGACCAGCCAGCAGCTGACTGTGTCAAGGGACGTGAAGTTCCTTGAGTCCTTGTACTACAAGGAGTGGAAGCAGCAGCAGCAGAAGCTTCCTACGACACCGCTGATCGTTGAGGCCGATGAGATGCAGCGGCCTTCGAGGCAAGTGGAGGTTGCCATCTCAGAGGAGGAGATCTCTGGGGTGACTGAGGATGGGGGAGAACCTGAGGTGGTGGAGCAGCAGCAGCAGCAGCAGCAGCCGCAGCAGCAGCAAGATGCTCCACGAGGTGCCGCACGTACGGCTGACCGTCCTAAGAGGGATGTGCGCCCTCCTAACCAGCTGACCTATCCGAGCTTTGGGAAGCCGAAGGTGGTACGGGCTGGGAGTGTGGCTGAGCAGTGTGATGAGGAGGAGATAGCGCACTGCTACTGGGCAGCCGTCCCTGAGCCCAAGACGCTTACCGAGGCCTTGAGTGGGCCCGATGCTGAGAAGTGGAAGCAGAGTGTGAAGGAGGAGTACGACTCACTGCTGGAGAATGAGACGTGGGAGCTGTGTGAGCTGCCTCCTGGGAAGAAGGCAATCTCTTCGAAGCTGATCTTCAGGCACAAGTATGGACCTGATGGGGAGCTGACGCGCTAGAAGTCAAGGCTTGTCGCTAAGGGGTTCCAGCAGACGAAGGGGAAGGATTTTGATGAGCTCTATGCTCCTGTGGGAAAAGGCACAACACTGAGAGTGTCTTTGGCGATGGCCGCATACCGTGGATGGCGGGTAAAGCAGCTGGACATTACCACCGCCTTCCTCAATGGAGTCATTCTGGAGGAGCTGTACATGCTGCAGCCTGAGGGGTTGGATGATGGGAGCGGCAGGGTGTGCAGGCTGAAGAAGGCCATCTATGGCTTGAAGCAGGCTCCTCGTGCATGGTACCACAAACTGGAGGAGACACTGCTGGCTGGGGGGTTCAAGAAGAGTGAGTGCGATCACAGCTTGTTCCTGCTGCAAGAGAAGGAGCAGTTTCTCATGCTCCTGGTGTATGTGGACGACATACTGCTCTTCTCTGAGTCGTCTGCAATGATTGAGCGTGTGGAGGAGATGCTGGAAATGCAGTTCAAGTGCTCCAAGATGGGAGACGTGAAGTACTACCTGTGGATGCATGTGGAGAGGGACCTTGACAAGGGAGTGTTGAGGTTGCACCAGAGGAAGTATTGTGAGGGGCTGGCCGAGAAGTATGGGCTGCGAGATGGAGGGAAGCCAGCCACCCCACTGCCTTCAGGGTTCACCGTAGAGCCCTGTGCTGATGAGGAGGTGGTGGGAGAGAGTGACAGGAAGCTGTTTCACTCCATGGTGGGGGCACTCAACTATGCGGCTAGCCACACGCGGCCTGACATTGCCTTTGCTACATCCAGGCTTGCGAGTGTGGTTTCATGCCCAAGTCATGAGCAGCTGGAAGCGGCCAAGAGGTTGGTCCGCTATGTGAGTGCAACGGCATCAGTGTGTTTGGAGTACAGTGCTGTGCGACAGAGGCTACAGAGGGGTGCAGCTGATTTGAGCAAGGGGGAGATGCGCTTGACTTGCTACACCGACGCTAGCTTCAACTCAGTGAAGACGGATGGCACCAGCATTGGAGGCTATGTGTGCCTGTTTGGAGGTGGTGCAGTGAGCTGGCGCAGCAAGAAGCAGAACGAGGTGGGGCTGTCCTCGTGTGAGACAGAGTACATGGCCCTTCATCATGGGGCAAAGGAGGTGGTGTGGCTGAGGCGTTTGCTAGAGGAGATTTGGGTTGGTCAAAGGGAGCCGACTGTGATTTTCTGTGACAATGAGTCGGCGGTGAAGCTTGCGAAGAATGCTTGTCTTCATGGGCTGACCAAACACATCAGGCCTAAATGGCACTGGGTGAGAAGGCTCCTGGACAAGGAGGTGCAGCTGGAGATTGTGAAGACCCAGCAGCAGGCAGCTGACATTCTCACCAAACGCCTGGCAGAACCTGAGCATTGGAAGGGCATGAAGCTTGCTGGGATGAGTGTACATTGAGGGTGCATGCTTGAGCTATGGCATGTGGGATGATGGTTGGCAGCCAGAGGGGGAGTTTGTTATGTGATGCTATCATTTGCATTCACGTCTGTCTGCCTCCCATCATGTGTTCGTGCGTTGCATGTGTGAAATGAGCGTGCGCAAGAATTTGTGTTTTTCTGTGGTTTGGATTTTCTGAGTGTGTGTGAATGTTATTTGGCTTGAGCAGATATCTGAAGTGACTCCACTGCTCAAGATCTTTCCGACGAGCCAAGAATCGTCGCGATCGGAGCAATATCAAGAAAGTTACGAACGTTGGAGTTCGTATGCTTTCTGTACTTCGGTTGTGGCGACTATGGGAAGTTGTGGGGTTGACTCAATATGGGGTACAGACTTTTGGGGGTTGGGAATTCGAACCCATCACTGTAGAATGCTGCCATGTGGTTGGGTGAAGCCAAACCAGGTTGGCAAGTGTGGCCAAGTGGGTTGAGGTGGATGGCATGAGTTGGGAAAGTGACAAATGTGAAAGTGGGGTTGCCTATGGGGAAGGGAATTGTGTGGCATGGGGTTTCCTTGGTTGGGGAATCTCTTGGAACCTTCCCTCTCGTCCTCCTCTTTCCTCCTACCTGGTTTAGTGCTACCCTAACTCTCTTGTGTGTAACTTTGTGGAACTTGTGAGAACCATTGTGATTGAGTTAAGCATGTGGCAGCGTACTCCCTAGTGCGCCGAAAATCATAACTCAAGATTTACTCCACCATTTGATACGATTCAAATTGGGAAAGATAGCCCTGGTTACAGGCTACAACATACTCGAGTTTGAGACAATTCCAACGGTGCAAGTTTAGCCGACGACGTTTCTTGTGAACTCGACGATTCTGTCCAGAATTTCAAGCCAACGATTTTGAGAAATTTAGGCTCCTAATCTTCATTGACTCCGTCCTTAGTCTCTAACACACAGTTCTCTCTCCCATGCCCCGTGAGGTTCTGTTCGTGCTTTGAATCTGAAGTTTGAAAATTCAAACTTCAAACTCCTCCCCGTTTCCCACCGCCACCTCAGACTTCAAGCCCCCGTTGAGTTCACCTTCAATGTAGTTCGTGCGGTACGCGTGAGTCGCACCGCCTGCTGGACAACCCCACCGTGTAGGTGAGAGATGTTCCCCTTCACGCTTAGATCATTTAACTGAGTATAAAGCTCTGTTTCCTTGTGGTCTTGCTATCATATCGCCACTCTTACAACCCTTAGTATAAGAGTAGGTACTTCACAATGCCGCGTGTACGTGGTCTTGTAGTCCCGTCCTCCATGCAGACGACCTGTCCAGCACGCCCTTCACTGCCGCGTGACAGCAAGTCTCAGCACAAGTTTCTGGCTCCATCAGGTGGGCCTTGTTACTTTCACAGCTCTCAGTTCTAGATGTTACGAGTCGAAGTCTTGTTGCCTAATTTTTCTTTCCTATTGTTATGCACCAGGCGATGGCAAACTCCCAGCCCCTGGTGCTACGGCCAGTCGTAGCAAACGAGGTACCAAGCGTCCAGGAGAGCACTCCGGTGCAACGCGTGGCACCCGTGCAGCGTCAATTGTTCCTGCTGCCTGCGCGCCCCCAACTAGTGCGAGCCCCTCGACCGTGGCTGCCGCTGCGGTCGATCTTGCTGCTGAACCGACGATTCAAGATGTAGCCACCGGCGACGACACAGAAGAGACCGACGAACCTTTTGCTGACGTCTTGGCCGGGCAACAGAATGACGACGAACCCGTTGGTGAGGAAGCCTGGCATTTGTTGTCATGTTATGTTTCTAGACTGCGTCACATAACTAACCTGGTGCTTTCCTCACGCCTCAGGTAATACTGTGTACGACCGTACTCTGAGGATGGCGGGTATGAAGCCGACGGGTGATGCTGGAGTTTTGCACGAGGAGGCAGAGGAAAACCCCGTCAATGGCAACCTTAGGCTGAAGGCCTCCAAGCTTGAAGATGACATGAAGGTCATTACGGAGGTGTGCAAGTCAAAGGACGGGCAGCTATCGAAGGCACTCGGCATCGCAAGCTCCCTTGCAGATGCTGTTATCGTGGAGAAAATCGTCAAATTGGATTTTCAGGTGAGTTCTTTCCAAGTTTTTTTACCTTCAAATCGCTGTGACGATGTTATACTGACACTTGTTACCAGTTTGTGTTGGCAGAGAATGATGACGGATACTGTGGAGGAGCTTCTGTACGATCCTGAGCACATGAACTTGTCACCTAGCAGGACTGACCTTTCGAGCAGGCTTATTGGTAAGCTTCTGTTGTGCATTCCGTGTTCATCGTTTCTCGCGTTTCTCACACCATTTTCCCCCGATTGCAGTGCATGCAGGTTTCACGGAAGGAAGTGATGAAGCCGTTAGGCAGCTGGCGATGAGGAAGGACAAGGATATTATCACCAAAACCGAGCGTCGTTTCAACAACCGCATCGGGAAGTATTACCATGGCTGGAAGAAGTCCCTTAGGAAACAGCCAACGAAGCTTTTGGTTGCTGTAAGGGTGGGTAATCTCATTCGTTATGACGAGCCTGACGATTTTGCAACCAAGTGCCACCTCTACGTGGAAGTTAATTCAACCTGTAAGTTTTTATGTTACTAAATTTGTTTCCTGAACTAGCACACGTTGCCTAACTTCTGCTGTTGATTCTGTTGCAATGTTCAAGGGCATCTACTGGCATGTCCGTGACGGCCATCCGTTTTCAAGGAGCGCTTTCATCACCTGTGCACGTCTCTTCACCACTGATTACAAGCCAAATCGCCCCATTGGCCTTTATGCTCAACAGCTTCTCCTGATCCTGGCTGTTGTAAGTAAGTATTCTCAATGCAAACATTCTGAGTAAATACTTGCATCTAATTTTGTACATGTTTGCACCGTTGGCAGGTTCGTTACAGGCTCCGTTATCCCACATCTAGCAAGCTGAGGCTGGATCGTTCTGGTGACTCTGAAGCAACTAGCAGGCAAGCCCGCATTGTGCAGCGTTGGATCAACAGCCATGGGTCTCCAGCGGGAAACTACATAGCTGTTGGCATGCTGTGCTTGGCTGGTTGGCAAACCATCCCTCAGGATGTTTTGGATGCTGATATCCTGGGGGATGGGGGTGGTGATGAAGATTCTGAGGAGGAGGAGGTGCTGGATTGTGAGTCTGATGATGAGTACTAGGCATGTAGTTTCCAGGATAATGTCTAGGCACATTAGCCACGTAGTTTCCTAATTATTAACTATGCTTACTAATGCAATGCACTGTACCTATTAATATGCTTTTTACTTTCCTAATTTACTAATTTGTAAATCAGCTTATTAATGCTTTCACAACACGTTCTGAACGTATTTTAAAAGCTATTAATTTCCGGTTTTATATTTCATTTCGACCTACTATCGTACGTAATTGTAAATCCAAACAATTTAACTACCGTAACAAAAAACCTAACTCTACTGTTACAGTAACAATGTAGCGCTCGAAACGACGCTGCGTGTTACTTCACTGTAGTCACAATGGTTAAAGTGTAATGTTTTCATCAACTCGTACAATGTATGACTTCGGAATGTACCAACCACATCGCTAACCATTGTCGGGTTGCGTTTTGATGGAACAGTACTTTCGAGACAGTCACAACCGTTTGAAACGCCCAAAACGTGAAGACTCGAAATTGTAATCCATTTTGTATCTCGGAAGCGCTGCAATACACCCACCCCGCGCTTTGCACAGGGTCGAGATGGAGTGAGAAGAGTACGAAACAGGTTGGGAATGTTGCCGCCTGGCGTGTTCACATCAACCTGCGATACACATGCTGATATTGTTGAATTCAACACTCCCAACCGTGGCATCTCGAAATTTCGCCCCACGATGGATTTCAACCCCCAGACATTTTGACGGAAAGTTGAAGGCGGGACACTTGTAGTTGCCGATGGGGAGGATGAGGTGGGAGCTGATAGAGAAGCAGAGGGGAGCGCAAAATATGTTGAGGAAAAGAAGGGTGGAACCAAGGAAGTTGGAGGCAAGAGGCGTGGGAGGAGAGCAGGCAAAGCGGAAGCAAGAAGCGAATTTAGCGAGAGTAAGAGCAGGGAGGGGGAAGCATCTGAAGAGGAGGAGGAGGCAGTGACAGTGATTGCTCAAGTGCTGATGGCGAAGTTCGGACCTCAGATTGTAAGAGAGGAGGAGGAGGAGGGGGCTGGGAACGCGGAGAATGGGAAGGGCGAGGAGGTGGAAGGAGAGGAAGAAGCAGCACCGGAAGAGAAGATGGATGAAATGGAAATAAATTCGAAGGAGGGGAAGGCAGGAACAGAAATGGGTGAGGAAGGTTCACCATGCACGACACTTCGTCCCAGACGTGCTACCTCTCGCTCCTCCCTCCTCTACCTCTACCGCTTCTTCTCCTCCCACCTCGGCATCTCCTCCCCTTCCACTGTCGCTTCCCTTCTCGCCTCCACCCCCCAACTCCTCCGCTCCAATCCCACCAATGACTTCCTGCCACGTGTCCGTCTCCTCCAGTCCTTTGGCATATCTTATGCTGACATCGCCCACATCACATTGAAAAATCCAGCCTGGCTCCGAAGCTTTCTGCGTATGATTTAGTATACACTTGAGTTTCTTTCGGCTCAAGGCGTTCGCCAAAGCAGATTGGGCTCAGTGCTCCGACGTGGACGTAAGCTTCTCTGCTGGGAGCCACGTTCAACGAACCTGGATATTCTGGTCGAGAGAGCAGGGGTTCGTGTGGACAAGCTGGCTGTGATTATAGAGAGATGTCCGGACATCTTGACTCGGAGCAAAGAGGCGTTGAATAATCAGCTTGAGATGCTATCAGCCTACCTGAAGGCGGGAAGTGGAAGGAAGGTAGAAGCAGGTAGCACGAGCACAGGCCTCCTGAAGCAGCAACAAGATGAGCAGCATCTCCATTTGAGCAGGCTTATCTTGAAATATCCATCCATCCCCTCTATTTCTCACTATCACATCGCAGAAAATATTGCAATCCTCCAGTCCTTCGCTTCCCCAGACACCCCCTCCATTGCAACCTCTCTGCTTCGGCGTGCCCCCACCGTCCTCAGTTTCAACAAAGAAACTCTTTTAGCTAAGCTCCAGTTCTTTCTTGAGCTCGGGGGGGAGAAAGCAGCAGGGAGAATTGTGAGGAGGTACCAGTCGGTTCTGAATCTATCGAAGGAGAACGTGCAAGGCAAGGTGGCGGTATTGGTCGGTTTGATTGGCCGAGACAAAGCTGTGCGGGTGGTGGCACGATTTCCTTTGCTCATAGCGTCTAGTGAAGTTGTCATGAGGGAAAGTTTTAGAGAGCTTGCGCGAGAAGTGGAAAAGGTATTGGAGAGCAGTGGGGAAGAGGGGAGTGGAACACAAAGACGGGTTAAAGGCGAGCGTGGTAGTTGCTTGGAAGGGGCGAATGAGCTTCGATCATCAAATTGAGCTAAAGGTGACAAGAGATGCCGGGCCCGCGAGTTGGTGGTGGATTTGGTGGTGAGGTACCCGCAGTCTATCAGCTGCAGCTGGAAAACGAACCTGAAGCACAAGGTGGAGTACTTCAAATGGGACATGGGGCTCTCTATGATGGAGGTCATTGCCTTCCCTTCCTTCTTTACGTTGAGTTTGGATCGACGAATCAGACCGCGACATTTGGCACTGGTGCGAGTGGGCTATTTGGTAGTGGCACGCGAGATGGTTAGTCGAACGAGTGTTGGAGACAGGAGGGGTGATTCGATTGAAACTGGGAAACAAAGAAACAAGCTGGGTTCTGTGTCTGACAATGTGGAGGGAGTAGAGTGGGAATTTGGAGCGGAAGAAAGAAAGAGTGGACCGTTACTTGGGGTTGTTTTGAGCAACGACGAGCCAGGGGAGAGCGTTGTTCTAGAGCAGCAGCTTCTGGATTTGGAGGCGACGAGGAAAGTGGTGTATTTGCGCCAGTTTCTCCAATGCTCAGACCAGCTGTTCGAGGAGAAGTTTGGAGTTAAACTGTAGGGCAGTGCTGATGGGCTTCTGTGGCTTCCAATGAGCGATAATGTTCAATCTTCTAGGGATGGGGAGAGGGGAGTTTTTTCACGGGGGGGGGGGGGGGGGGGGGGGAGGGTGGGGTGGGGGAGAGGGGGAACGACAGCTGGTGGAAGGAAATTGTGGCAGGGGCGGTAAGGGGTCCTATTCTATGGGCTCTTCTTTTGTCGCTTGTGTCCGTTAAACCAGGTGGTGGAGGGGAGGTGGCAGGGGTATTACCAGAACTAGCAGCAGGAGCATGAGCAGCAGGAGGAGGCGGAGGGGATAGCGTGACTGCTACAGCCTTGTTGCTATGTCATTTGTTGCTGCCTGATGGGACCGGGGGGGGCGTGGCTGCTACAGTTGCCGTCACTGCGGCCCTCCCCTTGCTGTTCGTGTGGGTGGCGGTGTTGCCGGCTGTAGCAGAAAAGCTGCTTTTTAGATTTCTGCTGATCACGGCCCTGCACGCGAGGCTCGGCAGGTGAGAGGCTCGGCAGGTGAGAGGTTCGGCAGGTAAGAGGTTTGGCAGGTGAGAGACAGGCTGGTGAGAGGCTTGAGGTTTGGCAAGAGGTTTGCTTCTGTTCTAAGTTGGGTAATTTCCACACCTCACCAAGCACACTCTTTCCTAGCAATCCAACTCCACCTGGTTGGATAATTCATTTCTTACCCTTGCCTGTCATGGTATATCTCAGAACTGAAGTCAATGTTGGTCAACGTGAGTCATGCCAGTCAACTCAAGTCAGCAGGCCAAGTCTTGTTTGACTAACTCACCCTCCTGTGCTATCCCCCTTCCCGCCTCTCTCTTTTCAGAATTGACGCTGCCATGCTCTCTACAGCCCTCTTCGACCTCTTCCACCTCTCCCTCCAGGGACGTCGCTAGCAGATTTTTTTTGTCTTTTTGTCCTATATTCGAAGGCTACTTTTTGATTTAATCTGATGATTCAGAAAATACAACTTAGTGACGTCTGTTCATTCAGAAATGCTTTTCTGCTATATCTGATCCATCAGATCCGTTTTCCATGTTCCTCTGATTCATCAGGAACACTTTCCGCTTTCGTCTGTTACTGGATCTTTTTACCTGTGGGCGTGATTCACGCATGAACAAGCCGTGGTGTGGGTGTTTCCCCTTGATTACCAGAATGTATGCATCATACATTTCGCCCCCCGTGCTCCCACGTGTATGGTATCCTTCGCCACCACATCAACACAATGCTGCTGCAACAGGCAAACAGTCAGGTTCACAGCTGAACTCACGTGATGTTTGCGTCACGACTTGCCCACTTAGGACCGTTTCTGTTGTACGTGGCCTGTCACAAGTGAGGGATTGGTTAGTTTTGTACAACGGTCATCAATCCAGCACCTCAAACCTACAAATTCGGCGCCTCCAGAAGGTTCAGGAAGCGCGCTACGGTATCACCACATTCAAGTGGTGCCACCCACAGTTTTTGGGAACCATGCGCGCTTTGTCAAATGGGGTCTGTGGTCGGGCGTTGGGGGTTTCCGGGGGTCCTTCTTCTCCAAGGTTCTCTTTCAAACGCCCCACCCAGCCATTATCACCACGAACGATTACACTAGTTATCTCCCCTTTCACGTCAGTCCAACTTCTCGCCATGGCGGACGACGCGGAAGCTGCTGGATCACCCACCCCACTGCCCAAACCACCAGTCACGGGCCTAAATTTCCTACGACGCTCCCAGCCTGCCACCGTGTTAGGCTCGTCTTTGCCGACACGCGTTCCAGTGGTTTCTTCCCCGAATCGGCAGAATGTTACTCCTGTTTCATGGCCCGCTGTTATTGCTATGCGGGCTTTCAGCAGCACACCGCCTGTCTCCCCTAGTTCCTCTACACGGAATACACCAAATCGTAGATCGCAAGCGGCGCCTAGCACTTCAGGTGGTACTGCCGTGCCCCGCTTCCCCAAGGCAGGCCGATTTAGCCAGAGCACACTGCGGATTGCTAAGGCAGGGGTTCCACACGTCCGCATCATGGCACGCCCCACCCCAGCGCTTAGAGTAGGTACTTCATCAACTCCAACAGCAGCACATCCGACAGGTGATCCTGGGCCTTCTAGAAGCACCATCCATGTCCGTGATCCAGACGCGCTACTAGAGAAGCTCCACGAACTGTCGTGGCGACGCAGCTCAAACTGCAAGTCCCACACTTGGTGACGTGCCACTGCATTGCTCACAAGTCCGTTGTCGTTATTTGTGGGTTGATTGAGCATGACTATGTTGTCACACTTGTTGCAGTGTTCTAACCTTTTGTATCCGAACACATGCAGGGAGGCTCTCGCCGCGAAGGACGCGGCGGAGGCGGTGCCCGACCTCAACATGGTCGACACAGTCGTGCAGAGCGTCGCAAAGAACTTGGGGGCATCGTCTTGCACACCCGCTGCATGGAACTCCAACACATTCTGCACTAGACGTCTCTGGAGGTGCAGGGGTTTCAAGAGGTTCGTTGGCTGGCGCGTGGCGACGCGATTCAGAGGCTTGTGACAGTCCTACCGGCGGCAATAGTGGTGTTGTGGGAGCAAGACAAGAAGGCATACGCGACAGTCACAAGTTTTAAGTTCCACCTTTTCCTATTCTTTCTGGCAGATGTGCTGAAGCTGCTCAACGAGCTGAACCTGAAATTTTAACGGCGCACGGTGAGCACTCGTGAGGGTCGTGCTATTATTTATGCATTCGAGCGGCTGTGACAAATGCTTTTTGCCGTGTGCAAGTGGACATCACCCGGGTGGCACCAATGGTCCACAACACGTGCGACAAGATTAAGCAACGCTACATCGAGCACGACATCAACTACACTGAGGATAGCGAGTTGCAGACAGAGTTTTTGGAGAAGCATGGACAGCAAGCGGGAGGTGACTGTCGAAGGCATGGATGGGGAGGGAAGTCCCGTCACCCACACTTTCAAGCTGCACGAGGACGCCATCAAGGGTCAGAAGTCCAAGGGAGACATTGAATCGTGCATCACTGTAACCTCCCGTTTTGCGCAGGAAGTTGTGAAGCACCTCCTGAAGCGGATGGAGAGCCTAGACACCCTCAGTGGAGCGAAGCTTTCTCTGCCAGACGCGTACCCCGAGGGTAGCGCGAAGAGAGACCGCCTCTGCGCAGCCTGGTTCCTGTCTCTCCGCAAGTTGTTCAGTGCGGAGAAGTGCGTACTTCCAGGTACGTGTCTATCTATGGAGTGCATCAATGGCTCACACTCGATGTGATGTTCCCAAAGACTTCTCTCCCTGTCATCCCCCCCTCTTGTACTTGCTACTGTGCGCGAGCAGGAGTGAGCTGAAAAAAGGCGGGAAGGGAACTCCACCCATTCACCAAGATGATGGCATCGCAGTACAAGGACCAGTCATTCCACGCCGGCCTCAAGCACATGTTACGCAGCGAAGACTAGGAGACGAGCTACCCCAACATGGTCCGCATCTAGATCGCTCTGGTTGTGCTGATGTTGAGCACCGTCGAGTGCGAGCGCGGCTTCTCGAGGCAAAACATCATCAAATCCTGGCTCCGCGGTAATCTGTGCAACACATGCCTGGCGGATTTGATGTCCATGTCGCTCCTACAGTATGAGCCGAACTGGAACGAGATGGTGGCTACTTGGAGTGGGGCAAAGAAGAGGCGCCTTGCTAAGGAAGTGACGACCAAGTGCACTCTAGAGAGAGCCCCTAAGTGGAAGGCCAAGGGAGGAACGTCAGCTGCTTCCTCCAATGAAGACGAAGATGATGAAGATGTGGTAAGGCGGAGGTCCTCAAAGAAGTGCAAGGCACGTGCTGCTGTAGCCATGTCGGACGACAGTGATGATGAGGACAATGGCCTTGATGTCCGTGCCACAGTGGCGCTGGACTCTGATACTGAGTAGAGTAGACTAGATGTAATGTAACACCTAGTTTTAAGTTTAGTAATATACTCTTGTGATGTCATAGTTCTTACACTGAAGCTCAGTAAGCTATCTAAAAAAAAAAAGGAATCAGAAATGCGAGTGCAACGCGGTCTGACTATCGCTGCTTGTTCAATCATTGTGTAATTCCTAATTTGCTAGTGAAATCTCTTGCCAATTTCTCCCGTGAATGTGCAAGCACTAAGGAACCAAGCAAATCTACGATCACCTCTAGTAGTTTGTGCCAACCCCCGTAGTCTAGCTCACTACCGTTGTAGAGTGACTCTCCGTATGGTGCGGTGAGCGTGGACGGCTCCGCAAATACCTTCAGACAGGAGCCGACTTTTGCACCTACTAAGTCGTTCGTAGGCCGGCAGCAGCGATAGTCGCCATGGTCGACCCCGTAGTTGATGCGGGCGTAGCGGACACCTTGGAGGCACGTTTGGGCGACGCGAGGAGACGCCACGCGGATGGCGAGTACGGTACGATCCCCTTGGTGATCGCCGAGTTGGGCATCCGGTCGCAGTGGGCGACGGAACACCCTTCTCGTCCGGTTTCTCCTCGACCGGTGCGCAAGGAAGGTGGCGTCGACGACAAGGTCGATGGTGGTGCACAAGTCAGCGGCAGCAAAGGCACGAGGCAGAGAGGGGTGATCAAGGTCGACGGTGGTGTCGATGGAATCCAGGCGCGAGTGCAGCGGTCGACGGCGGCTGCAGGCAGCTCTCGTGCCGGCGTCGATGTTCGACGTCGCTCTCCTCTACGAAGCGGTGGAGGGCTCTCGGCGACGACGCATGTGACTGCAGGCGGGATTGCACCGGCGTATGGCTACTTCAAATTCTCGCCGGACCGGATCACCGTCGCACCGCTACAAGGTCGACGGGACCTCATCACATGGAGGGAGTCGATCGAACCTTAGCTGGAGGTCGCCGGGCTGAAGGGCTTCGCCGACGGCACCATGCCAATTCCGCCCGAGGAGGATGTCAAGCTGCACAGGGAGTTTCGTTCTGCTCACCTGCTCACCTTCATGGTCATCTCGAGGTGTTGCTCGCCGGTGGTGCAGCTAGCGCTCAGGAGCTGTCGAGAGCGACTGGATGCTGGTCACCAGGCATGGCGCTTCATCATGTCAACGTACCAGGTCAGGGACGACCTGTACATTGGGCAGCTGGAGGAGAAGATGACTCACATTCGGATGGGCAAGCAGGAGTCGGCGACGGATTACTGCAACCGTGCTCGACGAATCCTGGCTGAGATGCAGATGGCGGGTGCCGAATACTTGACAGCGTCCTACATCACCCACATCGTCAAGGGCTTGCCACACAGCTACAATCTCATGAAGAGAATGATGATGGTGCCCGGCACGCGTGAGTCCCTCTACGAGGACTCTATCACCAGCTACATTCTTCAAGATGAGGCGATGCAGGAGGCCAAACAGCCTACAGAGCTCCTTCCGCAGGCAAAATACGCTGCATTGACGAAGCTGAATCAGCAGCAAGGGCAGCGCGGGAAGCCGGGCGGGGGTGGTAGCGGAGGTGGGCGGTCGACGAAGGACGTCGACGAGAAGCGGTCGACGCGGGACAAGGGTCAACGAGGTGGTGGTCAACGGCGGGAGTGCTGGATCTGCGGCGACCCCGACCATCTCTCCTTCAAATGCCCCAACCACGATGACAGTGACGAAGACGACAACCAGGGAGGCCGTGGTCGATCGGCCAGTTGTCGCCCCCGTCGAGATGAGAAGCCGCGCAAGGAGAAGCAAGCATCGAAGAAGACGTCGTCGACGAAGGACGTCGACAGCTCCAGCGGCAAGAGCCGAGGCGACGGGGAGGCGTCGTGCTCGATGGTCGGCGTGGTGGAGCTATCGGTATCGCTGGCGCCGGACGCTGGCAAAGACTTCCAGGCGGTGGCGGCAGCTGTGCAGGCCAACCTGATGGCGGTGCTGCTCGACAGCGGGTGCTCCCACCATCTGATGGGGACGAAGTCGGTCTTCGTCGACATGGAGCCGAGCGACGGGGTGAAGCACGTGCGTGGGTTCAACGGAGCATTGCAGCCTGTCGAGGGTCGCGGAACTGTCGCTCTGCAAGGGGAGGCCGGGAAGCGGGTCCTCATCTCCGACGTACTCTACGTTCCGTACGTATAGGCGAACCTTCTGTCTGCTGTCCAGCTAAAGGAGAGCGAAGTGCAGTTACAGGGTGACGGCGACGAGATGCTACTCGTCGATGCGAGCGGGGAGGTACTCGGTCGAGCACGCTACACCGGACGGGTACTCTGCACCAACCTTCGCCCCTGCTCGATGCAGCCGCCATCGACCGAGGTGGTGGCTCTGCGGACGATCATCTCGGCGACGAAGACGACCCCAGATAGGATACATGCGCGGCTTGCACACGTCAGCGTCAACACGATCAAGAGCTCCGTGAAGCATGATGTTGCTGATGGGCTCGACATCACGTCGTCGACCGCAGCAGACCCGCCGTGTGTCTCGTGCGTCGGAGGAAAGCTGGCACGGCACACCTTCCCCGCCAAGGGCTCGGACGCAGCGCAGGCGCTAGCTGTCGTGCACATTGACTTGTGCGGGCCATTTCAGGTGGCTGCCAAAGATGGCAGCTTGTACTTCCTACTGCTGAAGGATCGCCATACTCGATTTTTATGGGCAATGCCGATCGCTAAGAAGAGCGACGTCCTGCGGGAGTTCCAGCGGTGGCTGGTGCTGGTGGAACGGCAGACGAAGAAGTCGGTACTGTCGCTTTTCTCCGATCGAGGAGGGGAGTTCCTCGGGAAGGCGTTCACCGACTTTGTCGACAGGAAGGGCATCGTCCACGACCTGACGTGCCCCTACACTCCGCAGCAGAATGGCATGGCTGAGTGGGAGATGTGCACAGTCGTCGAGTCAGTGCGGACGATGCTGCTGCACATGGGCATGCAGCATAACTGGTGGCACCTTGCTCTTCGACAGGCGGTCTGGGTGCGCAACCGCTTGGAGCGGTCGACGACGCCGCCGGGGACGACGCCGTACCAGCTGCTGACCGGGCAGAAGCCCGACCTTACGCTAGCACGGGTGTGGGGCTGCATGGTGCAGTTCATGGTTCCCGAGCAGCAACGTGGTGGGAAGCTGGCGCCGAAAGGCTCGCTGGGGACTTCACCTGGGTGTGTCGCCGGAGAGCAAGGGCTGGGAGGTGCTCGACCTGACCGACAACAAGGTGGTCACGCCGGTCGAGGTGATCTTCTACGAGAGGCTGTCGATGGAGGTGTGGAAGGCAAAGTATGGGCCGGCATCTGGGCGGACGCAGGCGCACCCGCCGACGGACACCTCGACGGCGACGGTTCCGTTGCTCGCCGAAGTCGACAAGCCTGCTGTTGAGGATGTTGTGGAGGTTCTTTCCCCTCCCCTTGTCCTTGCTCCTCCGTTCCCCGTCGCAGATCGGCCTGGGTCGGCACCTGTGTCGACCACCAACGATGAGGGGAGCCTTGAGGCGTCGCCTGTGGCGCCGGCCCATGGCATCGCCGGCGATCGACAAGGCGCCAAGCTCGTCGACTAGGATGGGAAGCCGTCGGCGACAGGGGAGCAGCCAACAGAGGAGCCGGTCAAACAGGAGGCAACATCAGTGGTGTAGCGGACAAGGGAGCAGCAGCCAGGGCAGTCGACAGGGGGGCTCTCGAAGTCAGCAGCGGACGAGCAGCCGGTCGACGGGTCAAAGCAGCTGGTCGACGACGAGGACGTCGACGAGGAAGGGGAGCAGTCGGTGGGTGAAGTACCTTGGGCTGGAGATCTTGCGCGACTGGCCGGCCAAGAAGCCATGGCTGCACCACCAGGGCTACGCCGACAACCTGTGCAGCCACTTCATCGACGAGGAGCAGGGCGGTCGAGTCCCGAAGACGCTGGTCTCGGTCGACGCCTACGCTTAGTTGACGTTCGACAACAAGGAGGCTCAGGAGCGCGAAGAGGATGAGTACTGGTAGAAGGTCGGCTCACTGCAGTTCGCGGCGATGACGACAAGGCCGGACATGGCGTTCGCCTGCAGCAAGCTGGGGAGCGGCCTCACGGTGAGGAGCCACCAGCATCGGCGCGAGGCCGACCGCTGCCTCACCTACCTCGCCGACACCCGCGACACCGCCCTAAAGTTTAGCGGTGGACCAGAATCGTTGGAGCTGATCGGCTACGTCGGTGCCGTTGACGTGGGCAACAAGCAGAACCGGACGAGCACGGGAGGCTATGTGTTTGTCTACGGAGGGGCCGCCGTCTCGTGGTTGAGCTCGCGCATCAAGTGCGCGACATTGTCATCAACCGAGTCGGAGTATGTGGCGGCCACGGATGCCGGCAAGGAGGGGCGTCGACTTCGCTTCCTCCTTGCTGAATTTAAGCTGCTCGACGCTCGGAAGCCGACCATCCTCCGCGTCGACACCAAGTCGGCAATCACGGTCGCTGAGGGCTTGGGGTTGATGGGCAACCTCAAGCACATGGAGCGACGCTACGCTTGGCTGCAGCATATGGTGAGGCGTGGGAAATTCGTGCTGAAGTAGATCCCGACCACCGAGCAGCTAGCGGACTTCCTGACGAAGGCGCTGCATCTTCCGGCTTTCAACCAGTGCTCATTTGCCATCGGCCAAGTTTTTCTGGCTGACGTTGGCAACGGTGACGACGAGGTGCAGCAGTAGGTGCCGTGCCCTTCTGCACGGCTGGTGCGGTGATGGCGTGCTGTGTATGGGGTGCACGCCGAGGACAAGTTTTCTCCGTAGAGTACTGCCGTGTGGGCTGGAGGCCCAAGCGTGAGCGCGGCAAGGGAGTGTTAACAGGAATGGAGTGTTGGCCCTACCCTTGCTTGGGCAACGCCGACAACTTGGTCGGATGTACGGGAGTAGCAGCCGACCGTTCACAGTGGGAGAGCTGCTCAACAGGCTTCGTCGAGCTGCAGGGGACCGCTGTGGTGTTGCTGTAGTTTAGGGAGCTCGACCGCTGCAACTGACTGGTCTCGGCGACGGGTGGGACGTCGACTAGGACCTACAGCTTGACCGGGAGGCCTCCAAAGCATTCCATCGACGTGCAGTTCGACCGGGACGGAGCAGTCCGTCAACCTGACAAGTGAGCAGCGGTCGACGAGGGGAGCTCGGCGACAACCGCTGATGGTTCTGGTCGACGGAAGGGGTCCGTCGACCAGGGGGTAGCTTGACAGGAGTTGTGGTCGACCAGAGGCACCTGGTGGTCGACCAGAGGGACCTGGTGGTCGACCAGAAGCAGTGGTGGTCGACCGAAAGCACCTGATGGTCGACCGGGTCGACCGGGTAACTTGCTCGACAAGTTCTGCGGAGGCACGCGAACGTCGTCGAGGTTGTGATGGCGCATGCGGCTGTGGGTTGGTATCCTGGAGTAAATGTGGCTCGTCAGGCGCAGACAATAGCTGATGGATGCCCAACGAGGCAAGTCGGGCCAATCGTCTGCGCACACCTGCGAGCGTGCACACTGCTGTGTTCTACGGGGCAACGCTGGACAGCCGCTCGGCTGCAGCGTTGGCACTCCGTTGACCTGCTCCGTTGGCAGGTCGCCTTTCTGCAGTGCTGGCACGGCTCCTCTACGCAACACTGGCAGGCGGTCGACCGAGCTGTGCTGGCGGTCGACCAGGCTAGCGGCTGGATTGCTAGGTGCGTGATGTAGTCACTGTTGTCATTGCTTGTTCAATCATTCTGTAATTCCTACTTTGCTAGTGAAAACTCTAGCCGATTTCTCCCGTGAATATGCAAGCACTAAGGAACCAAGCAAAGCTACGATCACCTCTAGTAGTTCGTGCCAACCCCCGTAGTCTAGCTCACTACCGTTGTAGAGTGACTCTTTGCAGAGTTGCGCGCAGCGGAGGTTCGCGCTGAGGAAGTGTGCGCGGCGGAGGTTCGGGCGGCGGAGGTTTGGGCGGCGGAGATTCGATCAGCGGAGATTCGGGCAGCGGAGGTTCGCGCGGCGGAGGACCGCGCTGCAGCGGTTTGCGGGGCAGATGTGCGCTCTGCGGAGGCTCGCCAGACAGAGCTGGCGCTACACACCTCGCAGCCTAATGACCCGTCAGCACCCGCAAGGCGTGAACGGTCGCAAGGTAAGCAAAGGCAACACGCTCATAGCTACGGTGCCAGCTTTTGAATTGTTGCTCAACTACATCCTACATTCCCCCCCCCCCCCCCCCCCCCGGGCCCCCACTTGCCCCCTCCCCTCGTCAATGTGTTATGCATTTTATTTCCATGAGCCGAGCTTCGCTGTTCATACCGTTGGCTGGATGATTGTCTAATTGTTTTTTCCACATGCTTGTTGTCTGCCTTTCTCGATACGTGTTATTCCCGGGGCGTGTCCCATAGTTGCTAGTGCCCACCATTTTAGGGAAGCACGACAACTAGAGGCGCAACTACGTGACCTGCAGAACACGGTCTGTCAGAATGTTATTATCTAGCCTGTAGTGGGGTGCTCTATAGCGAGTACAACCCTGTTAGGGTTTGCTATATGTATCCCAACTGCTGCTAGTGAAATCCCTCGTCTTTCTTCTAAACTTTCACATGCTAGCAGAGCAGGTCGATCCCCTTGGATCGATCTTGTGGGTGGGCTCACCACCTCGTTGCTTCCGCTGCAACTGCTACTGCTACTCTCTGTGCCGCACGCCCCGTGGCATGCGGCGGTTTTTCTTCCCGCCGTGCGCCCCGAGGCGCGCGGCGATTTTCTGCCCGCCGTGCACACCGAGGCGCGCGGCGGTTCTCTGCCCGCTCTCCGCCCCGAGGCGCGCGGCGGGCTTCCGCCCCGTCCCTTGGCACGTCGCCCTCGCGAGGCGTTGCGACGGGCGACGGGGACCCGGGCGTCGCCCCCTGTCGCCCGTCGTGGCCTGCGCGCGGCCCGTACAGGCAGTGCGCGGCCCGTACGGGCTGCGCCAGGACCGGCCTCGCCCCGGCCATGCTGTGTCGCCAGTCGCGGCGCACCGAGGGCACGTGCACCGCCCCCCCCCCCCCCCCCCCCCCCCCCCCCTTTTCCCGTCGCCCGTCGCGGCTCCCTCGGGGGCCGAGGGTCTACCTGGGGGAGGGGGGCGAGCGCCGCCCCTTCTGCCGCCAATTTTGGCGCCCTAGGAGGCCGCGCGTTGGTCCCCCCCCCCCCCCCCCCGTAACCTCCCTACCCGCCATCCCGCCCTGCCATGTGTTAGGGTTTGGGGGTGGCGAGTATGGGGGTGGCATTTTTGCATTCCTCCCTTTGCTCCTCCTCCTCGTTCGTCTCCCACTGCTGCAGCTGTCGCTGAGGGGGGTGGATGAGTGGGAGACTGGGGTTTAGGGTTTAAGGGGGGTGGAGCTAGGGTTTGAGCAGTGGGCGTGTGCCGAGAGAGTGGGGCAGTTGTGGGAGGTTGAGTGGAGGCAGCAGTCTTGTCGTCAGCAGCAGCAGCAGTCCGGAGGCTACAATCTCCGGTAGTCGCGAGTCGCCCATGGGTCCGTTGCTCGTCTGCCGCTACTTTTAGCCGCGGGGTTAGTTACTCCAGTAGTCCGGAGCGCTGTTTCGGTAGCCACTGAGCCAGCAGCTCGTCTGTGTGTCTGCAGCATTAGCAATTGCCTCCCATCTTCTCTCCCCTACAGCTCCTCCTCCTCCTCACTTGTCCGCTGTGATCAGCTCTAGCTTTGCTTACATTTCTGAACTTTAAACTGTTGCTTCTTGTACTTGTGCTCAGAATGTGTGGTGACACTGTGATCCACCCTGAGCTTGTTCTGCTTTGCTTGCTCTGCTGATTGCAACCCACTTTGGCTATGGGGGTGTGTCAGAATGTTATTATCTAGCCTGTAATGGGGTGCTCTATAGCGAGTACAACGCTGTTAGGGTTTGCTATATGTATCCCAACTGCTGCTAGTGAAATCCCTCTTCTTTCTTCTAAACTTTCACATGGTCTCTACTCTAAACGCGCACTTGCAGGAGGCAAGGTCTAAGATCAAGGCGGTGGAGGCTGAACGCGAAAATATGAAAGCTCAGCTGGAGTCGATGCAGCGACAGCTCTCTGCGGAATTCGCTGGAACGAGCACGGATGTGGGCGCCCTTCGGGACCATCCTGACCCCCATGTCTGAATGGAGAACGTCCGTAAGGACTTGGCGGGCAACCCGACCATTCCGTTATCAGTCAGCAGCGATACGCACCGCCGGATGAAGGAATGTCAACGCGTGAACCTGAAGTCGCAATGTGCCACATCTTTAACATTCCAAAAGATTCTCTCCCGGGACCCGCTACGGAGTGCCTTCAAGGAATTTCAAAGGCGCGGAACATTCGACGCACATGGGGAGCCGCGTACTTATACCAAAGAAGCCTTGTTGAAGCTTTATCCCCATTGGCGCGATGAGACGGAGAAACTCATCGTCGAAGTAGAAGAGGAGCCGGCACCGTGAAGCTGAGAAACTCTACCGGAAGAGCATCGTCAAAGCACGCAGAACCTTTTCCTATGGCGCATGGGGCGAAGCAAGAGAAGACGGCGCCTCCAATGAAGGGGGGGTGGGGCAGCAACGACGGCTGGGGAACCAGCAGCGGTGGTACCTGGGGCAACACCAAAGGCACCTGGGCTAATGCTGGTGGAGGTTGGGGCACCATTGCTAGCGGCACCGGCGACGGATGAGGAAGCTCTGGCAAAGGCTATGGTGCATCCCAAGAAGAACAAAGGGGGGAAGCCGAAGAAGAAACCAAACCGCCAATTGTTCCTCTCGACCGCCCCCCGCGCATCCCCACACCACCGCCACTTCCCGCTGACATCCCATCGTCAAGCGACCCGTGGGACATGATTGACTGGGCAACTAACCATTGACCCCACGGCACACGGTCTATGGATCTCACCCCAAGCGGCGCGGACCTACGCTCGTCCCCGCACAATCTCCAGGACCAACATCCCTCTCTCCGACATCCCGGACAAGGAGTTCCTTGCGCTAATGCTGCAAACGACAAAGAGATAGAAGAAGAAGCGCCAACGGCTCCAACCACCGAGCCTGAAGAAGACCCCGAGGTGGTGTGCGCGCGCTATATGCTCACCTTCGTAGATGCAAGAACTCGCTACGTATGGATCGCAAACATACATTTCCTCAGCAGGGTGTACAGGGATTTCTGCCTCTGGATGGCTCACGCGTAACAACAATCAGGGAACAAGCTGCAGATCTGGCAGATCAACGGGGCAGGAAGGAGATGCGGGACTACCTGGGGCAAAAGGGGATATCGCACCACATCTCACTTCCCCAAAGCGCATCCGCAGCAGGGAGTCGCTGAGCGCACCAACCGCACGCTCATGACAAAGGTGCGCGCTACTGAAACAGTCAAAGCTACTGGCTGTACGCTATGCAGCACGACGCACGGGTGCAAAATCTGCTCTCCACCACAGCCATCACTAGCAATCTGCCGCCGCACGTGAAGTGGACCGGCAAGAAGGGCGACACCTCCATGCCCCGTGTATGGAACTGTATGGTGCAGTACCGGCACTCCACCTCAACCATGGGGAAGTTCACAAGCCGTGCGCGCTTGGGCATTCACCTCAGCATCAGCTACAAATACAACGTCTGGATCCTCCTAGACTTGCCCAGCAATGAAGTCACGCACATGCGCGACATCATCTTCTACAAGCGACTCAACCTTGCGCAGTTCCTCTCAGACGAGCAAGCAGGAGCAAACCAGGTTTACGCAAATGACGGGCGCAGCTATGCTACCCATGAAGACAAAGCTACTGTAACGGATTGGGTTTGGTCTGCTGCCGGAGCCTTGGCGCTTGCTTAATCCTGTAAAGGAATTTCTTCAGCTGACATATGTGTGGATCTCTCTCTCTCTCTCTCTCTCTCTCTCTAATGGTCCGTATATTGATAGGCCAGAAGGGTACACACATGCAATGAGAGACAGCAGGTACTAACACGCAAGGTAACCTAGACTATCCAACCCCACTAAGTCACCTAGAGCTCAAGGAGAGGCTCAAGGACGGTAAAGCAGTCCCCAAGGTACAATTCCTGCCCTATCCCTCCTACAGGCGGGCTCTCTGCAGCCGCTGCCTCTCCTAACTTGATCATGAGACCCACGGATTGGGCCCTCTGCAGTTCGTGGGCCTTAATATTTCTTACGCCCCTAAAGCTATTCACTCGTCAACTCTGAAACAATTGGAAAGCAGTTTAATATCTACCTCGCACCACTCTCAACTCCCTACCGCACGCCTGGACCGAAACACAAAACTGACAACAAAGCCATATCCCCTGCAGGACTGGACACCTACCAGGAGCAGCTGGGATGCCTGCTCTTTGCATCAGTGACCTGCATGCCAGATCTCTCCTACATCGCGAGCCAGCCGGCTCAGTACTCTTGTAAGCCAACGGCTGAAAATCTCCTAGACCTTCAGCGCGCTTTGCAATTCGTCATCCTCCACGCTCTACATTAAGTTGTGCTTCTCCAGAGTCACCACTCTCTCATTCAACCTCATCGGCTACTTGGATGCTGATCATGCTGCTTATCCCGACAATCGAGAGGACCGGGTTTCTGTTCCGACTCGAGCCAGACCCCGTATCATGGAACTCGCAGAAGCAGGAACTGATTTCCTTGTGACTGCGGAAGCATAATTCATCGCTGCGACGGCAGCACTTCGCGAAAGGGCTCTACATACAGGAGCTCCTGCAGGCGGCAAAACTTCCAACTTCGACGACCTTTTGCTTGCATTGCAACAACCAGAGCACACTCAGGATCACGAACAAACCGGGATTCATCAGTCGCACCAATTAGATCACGCTGTATTATTTCTTCATCAAGGACGAAGTTGACTAGGGCAATGTCGATTTGACCTATTGCCCAATCGGTGGCATGGCAGCCGAATTCCTCACGAAGCGATTGCCTCGTCAACAATACCACCACTATTCCGAACTCAGCGGAGTGATCAAGGGAGTCGAGACTTGCTACGGCCAGGAATGAAGGGGGTTGTTAAGAGAAATGAAACGAGAAGTACTGTGCATCCCTATCAGTAGAAAGTGAAGTGTGTAGCAGCGAGTACGGATATGAAAGGACAGATTTACGCGAAATGTCGTGTGTCACATTTATGTGAATGTGAGCGGGGTAGGGAGGAGAGTGCGGGAGGTGTACAAATTGTACATACTGTATATAGCGAGGAGGGCAGTGCCGAGGATGGGATGCGAATGGTCAAGGTGAGGATTGAGGATTTCTGGGAGACAAGTGGGTGCGCGGGAGGGTGACGTCTGCTGAAGCGAAAGGTTGGGGAAAGACATGGGGAGTAAACAGGGCGAGACTTACGTAAGTGGGAGGAGGGCAAGGGGTGAAACTACAGCGCTTGGCAGCGGCAGGGCCAGCAGGTTACCACGTCAGCTCGGATGGGTGCTCGCATGCATGTGTGTTTGCTTTTGTATGTGTGCAGGTGTGCTCCAAGGAGCCAGCTGGAACAGCACAGTGACAGCTGGAGGGAAAGAAGCAGGGGCGGGCAGCAGAGGCAGTTGGCAGGATGGTTGCTAGTCTGTTCCAAAGTCGCGTTAGCCTCCGAGGACAGGCAAGGGTAGGCAGGATGAGCGAGGCGGAGGCCGATCTGGTAGATAGGAGGTACCTTGTGGTAGCTATCCTCAATGCTAGTATGTTTCATTTGAACACGATATTCTTGCACCTAGTCGAGCAAGTAGTGAGGAGAAGGAGATATTGCAAGCTAGGATGGAATAAAGCGATTCGCAGAAGGTGTTATGTGAAGAAGCCAGGGGCTTATCTTAGAGTGAGTTCAGTACCAGAAGCAGTAACAGACAAGAGGGAGAGGGGAAGAGAGAGTATAGGCAGAGGTCACAGGAGGAGGACAAACAGTAAGACCGACGAGGGCAAGAGAGGTGCCTGGTAAAGGGGGTGGGGCCAGAGGGGTGAGATCCAGCGAGTCCAGGACGGGGAGGTAAGGGAGGAGAGAGCAGCAAGGACTGGAGTCTGACAGAACAGGCGGCAGGGAGGTGGGGAGGTTCCGACACGTGTATGGTTGGAAACATCTGGACCGTCGGAGCAGAAGCATCGGGTAGTTGCAGCACGAAATATTTCGCGAGAACATGTTTGAAGACGGTTACTGCTTCGCACGGTTGAGTCTATCTACAATAAGGGAATATACCAGGCCCCTAGATTCATTTTGAGGCACTCTGACCGATCAGTGTACACCTTTCCTGGAACTCTGTCTGTCAGAGGTGCCTCAACATTATAGTATGGAAATTAAGACAAGCACAACCCTTTTTGTCTGAACTGTCACAGTTACCTTCAAATTTTAAGATGATCATGCAGTTTCATAAAGCATAGTTATAATATCATTGAAGCTGATTACAACATACCAACGCAACTATGCTGTGCCGTGCTCGGGATAATTTGGTTTCCCGCCCTTGATTGACAGTGTTAGTGCTACACTTCGCCAGGCAGGCGGAAACCCTTGTATTATCGATTTCAGAGTGCACCCCCGATACAAGTCCGAGGCTCTGCCTACACTAATAAAATTTGACAGAAAGTTCAGACAACTCATAAAAAAAAACTCTGAAAAACCAGACAAGGTACATCAAGAAAATTCTTAGACTTCAGACTAGGTACCAAAAAAAAGTCTGAACAGACTCTGAATCAGACTAAAAAGTCTTATATCTAGGACCCTGGAATGTACCCCTAAGAGTACATCGCCAGTCTAGGTTGTTTTGAATTCCCTTTGTGTTACCATACAAACACATGTATGCCCTTGTTACCGTAATCCCCCGTATAAAGGACCCCCCCCAAGTTGTAGACCCCCGGGTCTATAATACGGACCCGGGTACTCTATTCGAGTACATCTGAGTTATACCCCCTAAATGACTCCTAACATTATAAGACCCCCTTACATACTAGAGAAGTGTGGATTTTACAAAAAAAAAAAATGCAATTGAGAATGGTAACGAATTTCGATTTTCAAATGAGTCAACACCCATTTTCAATGTGTTAGACTTTCGAAGGCTTCACTTGTTGCGCGTCCAGTCAGGATGAGCCGGCACGCGGGCAAAGTGACGTGCCAAATCTCTGTGCACAGTCAGGGAAACGCCCTCGTGCGATTCTGATTTAGGACGCTGTAAAAGTTCGATTCGATTGAACTTACGAGACTGAAATGTACAACATCGTGTTAAGTCTAAGTACTATGCGGAAGCGATTAACTCAGTGCCACAAACATAAACTAGGCAACACTTAACATCACTTGTGAATCAAGTGAGTAGTTATGCCACGCTTAGCTTGTAGAATGAGTGTTCTGGTTGAGCAGAGTTTCGGCAGAAGTTCGTTGTGTATCTACTCTCGTCAATACGTAGTAGTAGATGGTAAGCTTGAAAATCATAAGAGCATTGTTATGTAGAAAGCAAATACAAGCACACATATATCTCAGATCCTAAGCACACAAAGGAAACACACAAGGCAGTTGTCTAACTGTCGTCCAGGTCTTTGCCTTGCTGTCATTGAAAACGGTTGTTAAACTGCTCCTGAATTTGGCTTGATTGTCAGATTTATATGGCATAGCTACTGTAGGCTATACTGTAGGCTATATGACATAGCTACTGTAGCACATATGGGGAACAACTTTCTAGGGTTTGTACTTGTACCCAACTTTCCCTTAGTCATTTCATTCTCGTTTCAGTTTTCTCATGGTATCGAGCAGGTTCCCTCGTGGGAACTGTTCCTAGGGCCCACCGTTTTTTTTTTCCTGCCCAGAGCGCACTCAGCCCCTGCCCGAGTCGCGCTTCCCTCTCTCTCGGCCCCTAGTGGCCCTCTCGCGCCGCCCTTACAGCCCCGCCGCATCGCGCCGCCCTTGCGGCCCCGTCGCGCCGCGTTCGCGACCCCCTCGCGTTGCGCCGCCTTCGTGGCCCAGTCGCGCCGCCTTCGCGGCCCCGTCGCGCCGCCTTAGCGGCCTCATCGCGCTGCCCTCGCAGCCCCTTTGTACCGCCCTCGCGGCCCCTTCGCGCCGCCCTCGCGACCTCTTCGAGCCGCCCTCGCGGCTCCGTCGCCCCACCCTACTGCTCGCGCTACTAGTCTACTGCTGTCATGGCTACCCCCAGTGTTCTCGCTTTTGACGCTGAGGGTCGGGCCATTGAATTTGACGTCTGGGTAGATGACCTCCAGCTTTTCCTACAGTGCGATAGGGCAGACGGCCTCTCCCTCTTTGACCTCACTTCTGGTGCCTCTCCTGCCCCTACTGCTGATGCTGAAGCCACTGTTCGCTCACAGTGGGCCACACGCGATGCTGCTGCACGTCTTGCTGTGCGACGCCACTTGCCTACCACTGAGCGTGCGCACTTTAGCCAGTACAAGAGTGCTAAGACCATGTACGACGCTGTAGTTGCACGCTACTTTTCCCCTGCCACTACTGCACTTAGCCGCCTCATCTTGCCGTACCTCTTCCCTGACCTCGCAGCTTTTCCCACAGTCGCTGACCTCATTACGCACCTTCGCACTAGTGAGATTCGCTACCGCGCTGCCCTCCCCGCTGAGTTCTGCGCCAAGAACCCCCCCCTATGTACATCACCCTTTACTACATAGTCACCCACCTCCCTAACACCCTTCGCCCAATCAAGGACCACTTTCTCTCTGTTTGCCCCACCACCCTCACCGTTGACCTCCTCGAGGAGCACCTCCTAGCAGCAGAGAAGAGCATAGTCGTTGTAGGAGCCTCTCGTGGTGACCCTCGCGCCCCTGTCTTTGAGGGGTGCTCCCCCTCTCCTCTCTTGCCCTCTATTGCCTCTGCTGCTGCGGTCGACCTCGTTGGTCTTGAGTCGGTCGGTGCGGCGTCTACCCCTAGCGGGAGACGCCGCCCTGGTAAGGGCAAGGGGGGCAGGGGCGCTGGAGGAGCTAGCGGGGGCGGTGGAGGCGGCGGTGGAGGCCGCGGAGGGGGTGGGGGTGGTGGTGGGGGTGGTGGCGGGGGTGGAGGTGTCGGTGGCGGCAGTGGAGGCGGCGGTGGCGGTGGGAGCGAAGGTGGCGGAGGTGGCGGCGGTGGAGGAGGCGGCGGCGGAGGAGGTGGAGCTGGTCAGGGTGGCGCTGTGCAGAGGGTCGGCTCCGGTGGTGGTCAGCGCCAGTAGCAGCAGCAGCAGCAGCGCACTCGTGAGATCCCTCCCCCTCAGCAGCTTCGTTTGTGGTACGCTGCACGCCAGCGGGGTGGGGGTACTGGTCCGTGCCCCTACGTCCTACGCAGTGGCGACCGCGCGGGTGAGCAGTGCGGGGGTGTGCACTCCACCCAGCGCTGCTTTGGCCGCCTGACGGGCGCTTGGCGTCACCAGTTCCTTGAGGCCACTGAGATCCCTCGGTGGGGCGAGCTGTCTAGGGCGGGAGTAGCTATCTTTGACCTTGACTTTGATACTATTCTTGCTGCCATGTATGCTGTGACTGTTAGTGATGAGGTTGACTGTTACTGGTGTTTTCTGCCCGAACCGGGCATTGGGACTGCTGCTCTAGGTACTGGTGAGGCTGCTTCTCTAGGTGCTAGCGAGGCTGCTGCTCTAGGTGCTAGTGCGTCTGCTTCCTCAGGTGCTGGTGAGTCTTCTCTCTCAAGTACCGCGTCAGCTTCGGCGTCCCAGACCTTCACCCTTGACTCGGGGGCTTCTTGCTCCTTCTTTCGAGACCGCACCACACCCACGCCGCTTAGTCGGCCAGTTGCAGTCTCTCTGGCAGACCCCTCCGGGGGTCCTGTCCTTGCTCACTTCTCCACTGTCCTCCCGTGTCCGGCGGCCCCCTCTGGCACCCTGTCTGGTCTTTACCTCCCCTCGTCCTCTACAAACTTGGTGAGTGGTGCTGACCTACAGGATGCGGGAGTTCACTAGTTCACTCTTGCGAGCAAGCGGGTGACCTACTTCACGGACGCTCGGACGGGCCGACACTTCGTTTACACGTCGACTGGGGTCAAGCCTGTACACACTAACCACTGAGTCTCCTCCAGTCACTGCGTGTTGTCAAGTAGCTGCATCGGGTCAGGTGTTTGCTGCAGCGTCCAGGTGTGGTCCTGAGTCTGCCCCCTGCTCGTGTCGCCTCCTGTCTCACGAGACTCTCCTTTGGCACCACCGCCTTGGTCACCCCTCCCTGCCTTGTCTCCGAGGCATGGCCTCCCGTGTCCTTGTCTCTGGTCTTCCCCGGTCCCTCCCTCCCCTTCCTCCGGGGCCTGCCCCTACCTGCGTCCCCTGTGTCGACGGGCGGCAGCGTGCTGCCCCTCACTCCTCCTAGTTTCCTCCGACAGAGGCCCCGTTGCAGACGCATCACATGGACGTGTGGGGCCCAGCCCGCGTCCGTGGACAGGGTCACGAGTGCTACTTCCTGCTGGTGGTTGACGACTACTCGCGTTACACCATAGTCTTCCCCTTGCGTAGCAAAGGTGATGTCATTGAGGTGTTGATCGACTGGATCCGCGCAGCTTGTCTCCAGCTCAGGAAGAGTTTTGGCTCGGACTTTCCTGTTCTGCGTCTGCACTCTGACAGAGGCGGAGAGTTCTCCTCTGGCCTTCTGCGAGCCTACTGTCGTGCACAAGGCATCCGCCAGACATTCACGCTTCCGGACTCTCCAAAGCAAAATGGGATTGCTGAGCGCCGCATTGGCATGGTCATGGACGTCGCCCGTACGTCCATGATGCATGCGGCTGCCCCCCAATTTCTGTGGCCGTTTGCGGTTCGGTACGCGGCGCATCACATCAACCTTCAGCCCAAGGCCTCCATGCCGGAGACCTCCCCAGCTTTGCTGTGGACGGGGAAGGTTGGCGATGCGTCGGCGTTCCGGGTCTGGGGATCTCGGGCGTTTGTCCGCGACTAGTCTGTGGACAAGCTGTCCCCTCGTGCTGCTCCCTGCATCTTCCTTGGCTTCCCCCCTGACGCGCCAGGGTGGCAGTTCTACCACCGCACCTCTCGCCGTGTTTTGTCCTCCTAGGACGTCACCTTTGACGAGTCGGTCCCCTACTACCATCTCTTCCCCTACCGCACTCCGTCCCTCCCTCGGCCACCGCTCTTCCTTGTGCCAGGTCCCCCCCCGGTAGACCCCCTTCCCCCTCAGGGTCCTGCCCCTTCAGGTGTGTCCCAGGTAGACGCAGTCGAGCCTGTCGAGGTCGCTGGTGACTCTGGTGCTGCTGGAGGTGCTGAGCCTGGGGGTGCTAAGCCTGGGAGTGTTGAGTCAAAGGGTGCTACGATTGGGGGGTGCTGAGCCTGGGGGTGTTGAGTCTGGGGGTGCTGAGCCTGGGGGTGCTACGACTGGGGGTGCTGCGCCTGGGGGTGCTGAGCCTGGGGGTGCTACGACTGGAGGGGCTGAGCCTGGGGGTGCAGAGCCTGGAGGTGCTGAGCCTGGGGGTGCGGAGCCTGAGGGAGCTGGGCCTGCTCGTGTGGCGTCTGGCGGTGCTGGGCCTGGCGGTTCTCCGGGTGCTGCGTCTTGATGGGAGCCACTCTCACCACAGGAGCTGCGTGAGTGGTTTGCCCGCCGCTGGAGGCATGCTACTAGAGCTGGAGGTTCTTCGGCTGCTGAGGGTGCTGGTGCCACGGGTCCCGGAGGTGCTCGTACTGGGAGTACTGGAGCTGCTGGGCCTGCGGGTACTACTGGAGCTGGAGCCACTACATCTTCTCGTGGTCTGACTAGAGCTGGAGCTGCTGAGGGTGTTGGCGCTGAGGGTGCTGCTGGCGGTACTGGAGGCGGTCCTGCTGGGGGTGCTATTGGTGTTGCTTCAGGTCCTAGAGCAACTGGAGCTGCTGGGGGTACTGGAGCTGGAGGAGCTGCTGGTGCTGGTGCTACCACTGGGGGTACTGGTGCTGTCCCTGTTGTGTCTGGAGTCGCTGCACGGCCTAGGCCGTACTTCGTTCCGCTCCTTGAGTAGGTTCTTGGTCTCCCGCCTTCTACTGGTCTTCCTTCTCCCTTAGCGTGTCCACAGTCAGTCCCGTCGCAGTTACGACTACAGCCTGCCTCCCCACTGCCTGCTCCTTCTCCCTACACTGGTCCTACTGGAGGTCTTGCTGAGCGTCGTGTGCCTGCATCTCGCCCTGCGTCGCCTGTCCGTGCTGCTCGCGCTAGTGGTCGTGGTTTGCGTTAGCGTCCTCCAGATGTCACGCACCGGATGTCTCTGCGTCTGTCCACTGCTCCTCTGCGTGCCCCTTTGCCTTCTTCTCCTGAGTCCTCTCTTCATGCACTTACCGACTGATGAGTCGGACTCTCTTCGTGCTACCAGTCCTACTGTCACGCGTCTCCTTGCTACTGTTGTCACTAACCCTTCCTTTGAGTCCACTGCTGCGTCTTCCCTAGTTGCTGAGCTTGTCGACTTTGCTGCTCGCTGTCGTCTTGACTACGCTGCTAGTCTTGTTGCTGAGTCTGAGTCTGTCTCTCCTCCGTCCGTCGGGGGTGAGTGTGCCCTTCGCACGGACGTCCTTGAGGACAGGCAGGAGGACTTCTAGAGTTTGGCTGCTGCGTCACCTCATCTCATGTCTGTACTGCTTACCCCTGAGGGAGACCCGGATGCACTTGACATCCTGACTCCGCGCTCTTACGCGGAGGCGATAGATGGTCCCTACTCCTCTCAGTGGCAGGCAGCTATGGACGCAGAGATGGCTTCATGGAAGTCCACAGGCACCTACGTTGACAACGTTCCCCCTCCTGGGGCAAACATTGTCAGTGGCATGTGGATTTTCAGGGTGAAGCGGCCGCCGGGTTCTCCGCCTGTCTTCAAGGCGCGTTACGTGGCTCGTGGCTTTAGTCAGCGGCAGCGAGTTGACTACTTTCAGACCTTCTCTCCCACCCCGAAGATGACCACTCTTCGGGTACTGCTGCACATAGCTGCTCACCGTGACTACGAGCTGCACTCTCTTGACTTCAGCACTGCTTTCTTGCAGGGCAGCATGCACGAGGAGATCTGGCTGCGCCGCCCACCTGGCTTCACTGGGTCTTTTCCTCCTGGCACCCAGTGGAGCCTCCGGTAGCCAGTCTACGGTCTCCGCCAGGCACCGCGTGAGTGGCACGACACACTGAGGACTACACTTGCGGCTCTTGGGTTTGCTCCCTCTACTACCGACCCGTTGCTGTTTCTGCGCACCGACACTTCTTTGCCGCCGTTCTACATCCTCGTGTACGTCGACGACTTGGTCTTTGCCACAGCTGACACTGCTGGACTCGCCCACGTAAAGTCCGAGCTGCAGAAGAGACACACGTGCACTGACCTGGGTGAACTGCGCAGCTACCTTGGCTTGCAGATCACCCGGGACAGAGTACGCCGCACCATTACCCTGACTCAGTCACACATGGTGCAGCAGGTCCTTCAGCGCTTCGGCTTCACGTACTCGTCGCCTCAAGCCACTCCTCTGCCTACTCGCCACTCGCTCTCAGCTCTGCCTTCGGATGAGTCCGTAGAGTCGAGTGGCCCGTACCCAGAGCTTGTTGGCTGCCTCATGTACCTGATGACCTGCACACGACCTGACCTTGCATATCCTCTTTGCATTCTCGCACGCTATGTTGCTCCTGGGAGACACAGACCGGAGCACATGGATGCAGCGAAGAGGGTGTTGTGCTACTTGTGCAGTACGTCGGGCATGGGGCTTGTGCTTGGAGGGCAGAGTCCAGTGGTCCTCACTGGGCACGTAGACGCTTCTTGGGCTGACGACCAGGCTACGCAGCGGTCGTTGTCAAACATTATATATGTTGTGTTAGTTTAGGCTACAGTGGGTTAGCCTATAGGGGGTACACAATTCTAGGGTTAGGTATTTGTACTCATTTCACTGCTAGTTCACACATTCCTGTTCAGTGATTCCAACATGGTATAGAGCAGGTCCTTCCTAGGACCGAAATTTTCTAAGGGCCCACCACTACGTAACTACCTACCTACCTACCTACCTGTGCTCTAGGGCGCCTTGGCGTGTCACGCTCCTAGAGGCCCCTCTTGACGGCCCCGCGCTAGCCCCGTTCAGGCCCCGTCGGCCCCAAGCCCGCTCTCCCTAGCGGCCTCGTTCAGGCCTCGTCGGCCCCTTTAAGGCCCCGTTCAGGCCCCGCGCTAGCCCCGTTCAGGCCCCGTCGGCCCCGTTTCATGCCCCGTCGGCCCCGCGCTAGCCCCGTTTCAGGCCTCGTCGGCCCCGTTTCAGGCCCCGTCGGCCCCGCTCTAGCCCCTCTCAGGCCCCGTCGACCCGCGCTAGCCCCGTTTCAGGCCCCGTTGGCCCCGTTTCAGGCCCCGTCGGCCCCGCGCTAGCCCCTCTCAGGCCCCGTCGGCCCGCGCTAGCCCCGTTTCAGGCCCCGTCGGCCCCGCGCTAGCCCCTCTCAGGCCCCGTCGGCCCCGCGCTAGCCCCACTCAGGCCCCAATCGGGCCCGCGTCAGCCCCGTTTCAGGCCCCGTCGGCACCGCGCTAGCCCCGTTCAGGCCCTGTCGGCCCCTTGCTAGCCCCGTCAAGGCCCCGTTTGGCCCCGCGCTAGCCCCGATCAGGCCCCGATCGGCCCCGCGCTCGCCCCTCTAGGGCCCCAACGGGCCCCGTGCCGACCTCGCCGACCCATGCCCACCACCTAGAGGCCCCGGGCGGCCCGTCCCCGCCGTGACCCGAGCCGCGCGACCTGAGCTACGCGCCCCGAGCCGAGCCGCGCGCCCCGAGCCGAGCCGCGCCACCCAGCCGAGCCGCGACCCGACCTGAACCGAGCCGCGCCGCCCTGCCCTACCTGGTTCGTCCTACCTGCTTCTCCTACTGCTACTGCTGCTATTTCTACTGTTCTTATGGCTAGCCCACAGGTTCTCGTGTTCGATGCTGAGGGCCGCCCTGTGAAGTTTGACACCTGGCTCGATGACCTGCACCTCTACCTACAGCTCACAGCCAAGGATGACATCTCACTGTACGATCACGCCCTAGGCCATGTCACTGCCCGTGCTGCTACTGCTGACAGCACTGCTCGCTCACAGTGGCAGACTCGTGATGCCCACGCTCGCTTCGCCATTCGCAGCTCCCTGCCGATAGACGAACGTGAGCACTTTGGTCAGCACAAGACTGCACAGGCACTATACACAGTTGTAGTTGCTCGCTACTCCTCACCTGCCTCTGCCGCACTAGGCCGTCTCTCCCTCCCCTACCTGTTTCCCGACCTGGCCTCCTTTCACACAGTCGCTAACCTCATCATGCACCTCCGTACTAGTGAGGCCCGCTTCCGTGCCACCATGCCTGCTGAGTTCCTTGCCAGGCACCCCCCTCTACTCTGGCTCACTCTCTACCACCTAGTCACCCGCCTCCCTGACACACTGCGTGCTGTCAGGGACCACTTCCTAGCTCGTTGCCCCACTGAGCTCACCATTGCCCTCCTCGAGAAGGAGCTACTTGCAGCTGAGACTAGCATAGTCGCTGTAGGTGCCTCTCGTGGCGACCCCCGTACCCCGTTCTTTGAGGGGTGCTCTCCTTCCTCCCTTCCCTCTGTCGCCTCTGCTGCTGCTGTCGACCTTCTTGGTACTGAGAAGGTCGGCGCTGCGTCTGCCTTGAGCGGACGTCGCAGCGGCAAGGGCAAAGGGGGCAAGGGTGGTGGCAGTGACGGCGCGGGAGGAGGCGGTGGGGGCGGTGGAGGCAGTGGGGGTGGTGGCTCGACTGGAGGGGCGAGTGGTAGCGGTGGGGGTGGTGGCAGCAGCGGCGGGGGAGGTGGCAGGAGTGGAGGCGGCGGTTGGGTTGGCGGTGGACGAGGCGGCGGCAGGGGTTGGGGTGGTCAAGGAGGTGGCAGCGGTGGTGGTGGCCGTGGAGGCACAGGCGGTGACCAGGGCCAGCAGCACACTCCCTCGCCCCAGGAGGTCCGTGAGTGGTACTCTCAGCACGGGGGTGGGGGTGGTCTTAGCTGCACGTACGTCATTCGCACTGGTGACCGCACTGGTCAGCAGTGTGGACGACTGCACACCACACAGCGCTGCTTCTCTCGTCTGGACGACGCTTGGCGTGTTCAGTTCCCTCAGGCCACTGAGCTGCCCCGCTGGCTTGATCTCCTGAAGAAGGGGATTGATATCTATGCTCTAGACTTTGATGCTATTCTATCTGCCATGTATGTGATGTCTACTAGTGGAGAGGGTGCTGAGTACTTGTGTGTGCCGCCCGACCCGGGCATTAGGGCCAGTGCGTCTGCCGCTCCAGGTTCTCGCGTGTCGGCTACCCCAGGTGCTGGTGAGGCTGCTGCTCTAGGTGCTCGTGTGTCTCCCCCCCTTGGTACTGCGTCGACAGCTGCACTGCACACTTTCACACTGGACTCAGGTGCTTCTCGCTGCTTCTTTCGTGACCGCACTGCCCTTGAGCCGCTTGCTCGGCCAGTTGCTATCTCCCTTGCTGACCCCTCTGGGGGTCCGCTCATTGCGACCTCTTCCACAGTCCTTCCCTGCCCTGCGGTCCCGTCGGGCACACTGTCAGGTCTCCACCTCCCCTCGTTCTCTACGAACTTGGTGGCAGGATGTGCACTCCAGGACGGGGGTGTTCACCAGTTCACCCCTGCCTACGAGCGCGTGACACACTGCACGTGTGCTCGTACGGGCCGTCACTTGGCTACCTTCACTCGGCAGCCGGGGTCGGACCTGTACACACTGACTACTGATTCCCCTCAAGTTGCTGCGACTGCGTCCGCGTCCGCGTCAGGTCAGCTGTCCGCCCCCTGCTCGTGTCGCTCTTTGGCACACGAGACTGTCCTCTGGCACCACCGCCTTGGCCACCCGTCTGTGCAGCGGCTTCGTGCCATGCACTCCCAGTACCTTGTCTCTGGCCTGCCCAGGGTCCTTCCTGCCCTCCCACCCTCGCCTGCTCCTACCTGTCTCCCCTAAGTCGAGGGACGGCAGCGCGCCGCTCCTCACTCCTCCTCGTTCCCCCCGACGACTGCTCCCTTGCAGACACTCCACATGGACGTGTGGGGCCCAGCCTGCGTCCGTGGTCAGGGTCAGGAGAGGTTCTTCCTGATAGTTGTTGATGACTACTTGCGCTACACCTCAGTCTTCCCCTTGCGCACCAAGGGTGAGGTCCCTGATGTCTTGATCCCTTGGATCCGCAGAGCCCGTCTCCAGCTCAGCGAGCGTTTTCACTCGGACTTTCCTGTCCTGCGCTTGCACTCTGACACAGGTGGTGAGTTCTCCTCCGACCTCTTGGCAGCCTACTGTGCTAAGCACGGCATTGAGCAGTCGTTCACGCTTCCGGCTTCTCCACACCATAATGGGGTTGCGGAGCGCCGCATTGGCCTGGTAATGGGGGTCGCCCGTACCTCCTTGATCCATGCGGCTGCCCCCCACTTTCTGTGGCCGTTTGCGGTCCGGTACGCTGCGCATCAGCTCAACCTCTTGCCCCGTGTCTCCTTGCCAGAGACCTCACCCACACTGCTGTGGACGGGGGAGGTTGGCGATGCGTCACGTTTCCGGGTCTGGGGGTCTCGAGCTTTTGTCCGCGATTCGTCCGCGGACAAGCTCTCCTCCCGTGCTGTTCCCTGCGTCTTCCTCGGCTTTGTCCCGGACGCGTCTGGTTGGCAGTTTTACCACGCCACCTCGCGCCGAGTCTTGCCCACCCAGGACGTCACTTTTGACGAGTCCGTCCCCTACTACCGCCTCTTCCCCTACCGCACTGCCCCGCTCCCCCCCTCCCGCCTCTCTTCCTCGCACCAGGTGCTGCTGTTGTAGACCCCCTCCCCCCTCAGGGTGCCGCTCCCTCAGGTGTGTCTCAGGTAGACCCGGTTGAGCCTGTTGAGGTAGCTGTCGACTCTCGTCCTGCTGGGGGTGCTGAGCTTGGGGGTGCTGAGCCTAGGGGTGTGGAGCCTGGGGGTGTGGAGCCTGGGGGTGTGGAGCCTGGGGGTGTGGAGCCTGGGGGTGTAGAGCCTAGGGGTACTGAGCTTGGGGGTGTGGAGCCTAGTGGTGCTTAGCTGCGGAGTCCAGAGGGTTCTGAGTCTGGAGGTACTAGGCTTGGGAGTCCTGCACTTGGAGGAGCCCTCTCCTTGGAGCAGCTGCGTGCGTGGTACTTAGAGTACTGCAGCCTCCGGAGAGGTACCGCTCAAGCCGGACGTACTACTGGGACTAGTGCTAGTGCTTCTTCTCCCGTTCGGGAGCTCCCCTCCCGCGAGCGGATCCGTGAGTGGTACGAGCGGCCCTGCACTCTTCGGAGTGGCGTGCCTCGTGTTACGGACCCCGCTGCTGTTGGAGCTGGTGCTGGTGCTGAGGACCCGGGCGTTGGAGCTGCTGCTGGTGCTGAGGACCCGGGCGTTGGAGCTACTGCTGGTGCTGAGGACCCGGGCGTTGGAGTCGCTGCTGGTGCTGAGGACCCGGGCGTTGGAGCTGCTGCTGGTGCTGAGGACCCAGGCGTTAGAGCTGTCGCTGGTGCTGCGGACCCGGGCGTTGGAGCTGCTACTGGTGCTGAGGACCCGGGCGTTGGAGCTGCCGCTGGTGATGAGGACGTGGGCGCTGGAGCTGCTGCTGGTGCTGCAGACCCTGGTGCGGGTGTCCCTGCTGGCTCTGGTGTCGCTGCTCGGTCTCGGCCGTACTTTGTTCCGCTCCTTCAGCAGGTTCTCGGTCAGCTTCCTCCTCCTTTTCCTTCTCCCTCCTTAGCGTGTCCTCCACCTGTCCAGCTGCAGTCGGCGTTACCGTCTGCCTCCTCTCTCCCTGGTCCTGCTCCTTACACTGGTCCGACTGGAGGTCTTACTGAGCGGCGTGAGCCTGCGTCTCGTCCTATGTCGCCTGAGTCTCGTCCTGAGTCGCCTGTCCGCACTGCTCTCTCTAGTAGTCGAGTCCAGCGTCAGCGTCTTCCTGCTGTCCCAGGCACTCACCGGATGGCGCTTCGTTCGTCCACTGCTCCACAGCGTGTCCCACTACCATCTCCTCCTGCTTCCTCTCTTCCTGCTCTTGCTGACCCAGGGTCAGACTCTCTTCGTGCTACCAGTCCTACTGTCACGCGTCTCCTGGCTACTGTTGTCAGTGACCCTTCCTTTGAGTCTGCTGCTGCGTCTGCCTTAGTTGCTGAGCTTGTCGACTTTGCTGCTCGCTGTCGTCTAGACTACGCTGCTAGCCTAGTTGCTGAGTCTGAGTCTGTCTGTCCTCCGTCCGTCAGGGGTGAGTGTGCTCTTGGCACGGACGTCCTTGAGGACAGGCAGGAGGAGTTTGAGTGCTTTGCTGCCGCTTTGCCCCATCTCGTGTCCATGCTTGTTGCCCCTGAGGGAGACCCAGATGCACCAAACATCCCGACCCCACGCTCTTACGCAGAGGCGATGGCCGGTCCCTACTCCTCTCAGTGGCAGTCAGCCATGGACACAGAGATGGCTTCCTGGAAGTTCATAGGCACCTACGTCGACGAGGTTCCCCCACCTGGGGCGAACATCGTCAGTGGCATGTGGATTTTCAGGGTGAAGCGGCCGCCGGGCTCTACGCCTGTCTTCAAGGCGCGTTACGTTGCACGAGGCTTCAGTCAGCGAGAGGGAGTTGACTTCTTCCAGACCTTCTCCCCGACCCCAAAGATGACCACTCTTCGGGTTCTGCTGCACGTCGCCGCTCAGCGTGACTACGAGCTCCACTCGCTTGACTTCAGCACTGCTTTCCCGCAAGGCAGCCTGCACAAGGAGATCTGGCTGCGCCGTCCACCTGGCTTCACTGGGTCGTTCCCTCCTGGTACCCAGTGGAGCCTCCCACGGCCAGTCTACGATCTCCGCCAGGCGCCTCGTGAGTGGCACGACACACTGAGGACTACGCTTGCGGCTCTTGGGTTCGCGTCTTCTACTGCTGACCCGTCGCTGTTTCTACGCACCGACACCTCACTGCCGCCGTTCTACGTCCTTGTGTACGTTGACGACTTGGTCTTTGCTACTGCTGACACTGTGGCACTCGCCCACGTGAAGTCGGAGCTGTAGAAGAGACACGTGTGCACAGACCTGGGTGAACTGACAAGCTATCTTGGCTTGCGGATCACCTAGGACAGAGCACGCCACACCATCACCTTGACTCAGTCACACATGGTGCAGCAGGTCCTTCAGCGCTTCCGCTTCACGTACTCCTCGCCTCAGCCCACTCCTCTGCCTACCGGTCACTCGCTCTTAGCTCTGCCTTCGGATGAGTCCGTAGAGCTGAGTGGCCCGTAACCAGAGCTTGTAGGTTGCCTCATGTACCTGATGACCTGCACTCGACCAGACCTTGCATACCCTCTCAGCATTCTTGCACGCTATGTCGCTCCCGGCCGTCACCGGAAGGAGCACGTGGATGCAGCTAAGAGGGTGTTGCGCTACTTGTGCAGTACGTCGGGCATGGGGCTAGTGCTTGGAGGGCGAGTCCCAGTTGTTCTCACTGGGCACTCAGACGCTTCTTCGGCTGACGACCAGGCTACTCAGCGGTCGTCTCAGGGTTTCTCTTTCAGTCTTGGCTCTGGTTCTGTTTCTTGGCGTTCTACTCGCTCTTCTTCTGTTCTCAGCTCCAGTTGCGAGGCTGAGATCTACGCCACAGCCATGGCGGCCCAGGAGCTACGCTGGCTCACCTACTTGCTGACCGACCTTGGAGAGCAGCCTCGTTCTCCTCCAGTGCTGTACGTCGACAACAAGGCAGCCATTGCCTTGTGTGAGGAGCACAGACTGGAGCACAGAACGAAGCACATTGCTCTGCGTTACTTCCTTGCTCGAGAGCTACAGCAGCGTGGTCAGCTTCGCCTGCGTTACGTGGCCTCTGAGGCCAACACTACTGATGTGTTCACCAAGGCGCTTCAGCCTTGTGACCATCATCGCTTTTGCACTCTTCTAGGCCTTGTGCCTACTGGACCTCACTTGCTTACTTCTTGAGTCTGTTTGTACTGTGATCTCTATATATATACCTGCATGTTTACTCTTGTTAGGTTGTGATCATTGTACCTTTTGCTCTATTATAAACCTGCATGTGAACTGGTCTTTTGACCACTTGCTTGTGCTCGGAATTTGTGTGGTATCCTTGAGATCCACTCTGAGCTTGTTTTGCCTTGCTTTGCCTTGACTGGTCTTGTTACCCCTAGTTCTCCGCCACTTTGCCTATGGGGGTGTGTCAAACATTATATATGTTGTGTTAGTTTAGGCTACTATGGGTTAGCCTATAGGGGGTACAGAATTCTAGGGTTAGGTACTTGTACTGATTTCACTGCTAGTTCATACATTCCTGTTTAGTGATTTCAACAGTCGTCACAGGGTTACACCTTCAACCTTGGTTCCGGCTCTATTTCGTGGCGGGCTACCCGCTCGTCTTCTCTTCTCGACTCCAGTTGTGAGGCTGAGATCTACGCAGGAGCCATGGTTGCATAGGAGCTTCACTGGCTCACCTACCTGCTGACTGACCTCGGAGAGCCGCCTCGTTCTCCTCCAGTGCTGTACGTAGACAACAAGGCCATGCTGGCCTTGTGTCGAGAGCAGAGAGTGGAGCACAGAACAAAGCACATTGCTCTCCGCTACTTCCTCGTGAGCTACAGCAGCATGGTCAGGTGCGGATTGCGTACGTGGCCTCTGAGGCCAACACTGCTGATATCTTCACCAAGGCACTTGCGCCTTGTGATCATTAGCGCTTCTGTACTCAGCTGGGTCTTGTGCCTACCTTGCCTCACTTGCTCACCCCTTGACCTTGTTTGTACTGTTACATATATATATACTCCTACTCTTGCTTGTCTAGCCTTATATATATGTAATCTTGCATGTGAGCTGGCCTTGTGGCCCTTGTGCTCGGAATGTGTGGTGACTTTGTGATCCACCCTGAGCTTGCTTTGCTTTGCTTTGCTTGACTGGTCTTATGACCCCTTGTTCTCCCCCACTTTGCCTATGGGGGTGTGTCAGATTTATATGACATATGTAACGTAGGCTATAGTGGGGTAGCACATATGGGGTACAACTTTCTAGGGTTTGTATTGGTACCCAACTTTCCCTTAGTCATTTCATTCTCGTTTCAGTTTTCTCATTGATCTGCCTCTGTAGAATAACTGTCTTCCACTGCACTGCTGCCAAATTCTACTGCTGACTCCTCTCGTGAACATTCATGATCGCTCGTGTACAAATCATGGTCACTCGTGTGGGTTTACCGTTTTCTTCAGTTACAAACGGACTTTACCGTTTTGTACCTCTGTCGAAATAATGGCGCAAAGCAGCAAGACTTTCTGGCGAATTTTCGTGCAAGCCAAGTCAGCGCAAAATCCTGTTAGTCAACCGCAATCTCGAGTGCCCCACGTGCCCCTCATCACGACCGAGATATTTCTCGGTCGTGCAGGACAAAACAATCGCTGACGCGATCGTGCGTTGTCCTACATGTGACGAGGCGAGCATGTCGCTTCGTTCTGTATCGATCGTGCGTACAGTACACGATCGAGACAGTGGCGACACCCGCGCATTTTCTGTCAGGACACACACGTGTGTCAGGACCCCACGCGCGGGTCGTGACTTCGTGCACTTTTTAGTTGACCAGCGCGAAGTGGTCAATGGGCTGGTCAAACTATCGAGCCCCAAACACAAACACACTGGAAACTCACAACCAATCTTCATGAAAAAACTCGACATTCATGAAACATAAAGCATTAATGCAACACACTTTCATGAACGCACATGTTCGTCGACGAAAACGAATGCACACAAAACACACACAAAATGCATAACGTCATGCAGACGGCTGGTTGCTGTGCAAAAATAATATTTTGCACCCAACACATCGTGCATTCTTATAAATGTCAATGTGAACAGACCCGGGTCTTCTAAAAAATATACCATTTAATTATACCCCCCAGCCTGTTTAGACGTGATTATCATAATACCCATAGGGTCTTATATACGCGGGATTACGGTATAACCAGCGCCCAAAATTGGTTTTGGCCCACCCTGTCAAATCAGAGTTCCAGGGTGGGCCAACCCCGACTCCTAGGGTAAAACATTTCGTACCCTGATGGAAATAGGGTAAAAAAAATTGTACTCTAGTTTTGTTCACACATCCACATTTAAAACGAATAAGAACATTGCAAGTTGAAGTGTTTCACTAGGCCAGAGAAGTTGTGAGAGGCAAGGTCGCGGGTTCAATGGTCGCATTAGGAAAAAATTAGGGTGCACTGTTTCCTGGCGCCATTTTGCGCAACGTCCACCATATTCTCGTTACGAAAGTCTCGGTATCAGTGTAAAATGACTAAAACACCGATGAAAGTCAGGGGAACCAATCTATAGCTCGGATTTCATAAGGGTACAAAAAAATCAAACTCTTTATGAGTCAGGGTAAGAAATCCGGGAGCCTGACTGGGTCAGGGTAACCCCAAAAAAAGCGGCCGCCAGTCAGGGCAATCAGGGTATTTTACCCTGATATTTTGGGGCCTGGGTATAGCCGCTTCATTCGTTCTATATTCACTTTGTTCTAAGGTCATTAGTTCCGCTGCAATTATCTCCGTGCAAACCTTCCTGAGGTGATCCTGGCAAGTTCAAACTTCTCATCAGAACACCCCCCACCTCCGTGTCTACTTGTAGCCCACCCGCGTCATCGTTTCTCTTGACAGGGAAAATCAGGAAACATGCTGGGGTTTGCTGCCAGCGCATAGTCAACTGCCTACAGTACAATCATGGCAAAAAAAAAAAAAAACTACACCATTGACTCAGGTTTTTTTGTATTTTAAAAATATTATATATATATTTTAACGGTGGTTGCACATGATTAAAAGTAACCTCAACAACGTAGGCTGATAATCACGGTTTCTGAAAAGGCTACACTGCTAATCAGAGAAGTCGAAATCCAAACGTAGTCCCCGTTCCATACCTGCCTGAGCTCCTAATCATGGCACACAAATGAACTTGGACCCTACACTCCCAACACACTTCTTCTCATTGTACACGTAATATTTTGAAATTGCTCCATTGGCAGCTCCACCATAAAAACTGTAAGCACCTGAGCATGTCAATGATGGTGACACTGGCTTTTGCCTGCCCTTCTTGCATATGCCAACGACGAATGACCAATACTCTGCCCTTAGGCAAATCTGAACGGCGACATTTACGAACACAAGAAATGAAAAAAAAAACATGTATTGAAAGAAAGAGATAGGCACACACTCAACGGGCAATCAAGGGCAAATAGTTGGAAAAAACACCACGCTGGCATATGAGAAATGACTCCTTGCCCCAACATCCATCAAGTATACGTTTGGTCCATCCACCAATCTTCCCTCCATTTCCCTCCCATCTCTTGCGCCCCCAACCCAGTTCACCTCCACCTCTCACCTGTACGCCAGTGTTGCTGCCAACAGCAGAGGCGGAGACCGGGATGACATTCGAGCAGATGAGGCCGGGATTGTTGCGGTACAGCTCAGCCCAGCGCACAGCGTTCACGTTCCCAGCCCCTGTTGGGTCGTCCTCACTCCCCGCCTCCAGCAGCAGGCGTTCACACGTGTCCTGTGCTGTAAGCACGCCGTAACGTAGGCACCGAGGCACAGTGAAGGCGAAGGTGGCGTTCCGCTCGACGCACAGAGAGCGGCCCGCCTTGATGGGCTCAGAGCAGTCAAGGCCGGGATTGAGTGCCGTGAGGTTGCTGGTGGTGAGGAACAGCTGTGCACTGATGGACCAGCATGTGTCGCCCTGGAGGGTTGAACAACGGGAGAGAAGGCACAGATGCCTGAGGTGAATGGAGCGCAGCTTTACTATGCGACAGTCTTGCGGAGCTAAGCAAAGCAGAGTGGAGAAACATAGAAAAATAATATGATGAGATTCCATTCAACGAATAAAAATAAGGGCTAACTCTCACACTGAGGGTGTAGAAGAACGCAGTGCAGGGAACGAGGAGAGGATTTCCTAGCTGAAGCACCATGTTACGAGGCAAAGACTGATTGCAGTCAATGCCCTGCAATGAGGAGCACACACGATTCTTTAGTCACCACTTCAGGGGATGGCACATCGTTTGCATGACGAATCAGGAAGTAAATGGACACAGGAAGACAAAGCTATGAAGTGAAGGTGTAGCAATATTGCTTTTGTGATTGTTTTCATTTCACACATTGACGATTTCATAAACTGTAGATAAGCAGCTATGGGACTTAGAATTCCATTGTGAGGAATCAACCACTAGCCGTGCCTGCCAATCCACTCTTCCAGGCCCCCCATCTCCATTGGTTACCTGATTCCGCTGTGTGAATTGGGGAAGTGAGAGGCCCACAATAGAGAGGACATCGGGGCACCACCAGTTGCTCCCACTCACGGCCAGGGTGCTGGCTGTGACGTTGGCTGGAAAGCGACGAATGTGAAAGCAGGAGAACACACGCATAAGAAAGTAATCAAGAAAACAAAACTACTAGTTGTGTGTGCATCACATGAATTGACAGTAGAAGAAGTTTGCAGGGGTTGTAATGACCCCAACATATGTATGATTCAAGAAGAACTGAAAGAAGTAGCGACCCTCTTACAAACGATGCCAAGCCAGCAGCACCTGGGTCGCAGGTGGGGAAGCTGTCAATGGTTGTGCTTTCAACGTAGTTGGGGGGGCAGATGCAGGAGTAGGAGCCCTTGCCGTCGTTGATGCACGCGCCGACGTAGCATGGGTTCTTCAAGTCAGACCCACACACATCCACTGCCAAGCGACATAAACACAATTGTGGAGCACAGTGGTGAGAGAGATACATGTGTTGGGAGCAATGGGAAGAGTAGGGGGAAGGAGAGATAAAACTACGAAAAGATATAGACAGGGACTTGGTTGAAAGAATATCTGAAGATCAAACAAGCCCATTGTTCCGAAAACGGCCATTGTTCTGACAAGGGCCATGAATAAAAGTTCTCATTTGAGAACTTGAACCAAACAACTTACAGTAAGCACACGTTTGAGAGCCGTATCCGTTTGCAACTTGAACAAATGGCTGCTTAGATTCGTTTGGAATGGAACAGTCACACGAATTGCTGTTGTTCCGTAAGTTAGCCCGGCATGTGAACCGCCCACACGGATTCATGCTGGGCTGCAGGTCACCATCACCCTTGAAGCTCCTCTGGCCGCAAGGGTCCTTGGGGACTGGAGGGGGGTACAGATAGGAGCAGGAGGTGTAGAAACAGGCGCGAGTGCAAACTCATTGAAAACGACCGTGGGCAGGAAAAGGCAAGCCTTAGGCAAATGGCAGGTGTGAAATCTGGAAACCGTGAGTTGGCGATTGGTGACTGGCTCACACTCTCTTCTCTCTGTTGACAATGCCTCCATTCCACTGTGTTCCATATACCAAATTTGAGGCCATCCCCTAGACTAAAGACTAATTACATAATTCTTCTGTGAATTTCACCCTGCCCCAAACACCCTGTGACGGACTGGAAGGGGGGGACTGAGATATGGAGAGAGCGATGGGGGAAGGTGCCCCATTTAAGACAATGAGGTAGATGCCTCACTCAACACCTCGAGGTAGATGCCTCACTCAACACCTCGAGGTAGATGCCTCACTCAACACCTCGAGGTAGATGCCCCACTCAACACCTCGAGATAAATGCCTCACTCTTGACAATGGGGTAGATGCCAGGCAGCACGTTGATGCCACACACGCCATCCCCTCCCTGAATGTCCATGCGCATGTGGCCCCGGTCACCCCACTCCACTCCCCACGAGTTGCGGATGATCCAAAATGGAGGCGCTATGCGATTTTGGCTGCCGTCATTTCTCAAGATGAAGTATCCGATAACGAGTACAACGTGGTCCAGTCTGCCGGTATAGCAGCCAGGATTCTTGTACTTGAAGGTCTGAAGAGAAAGGGGGCACCAAAACAGCTATGGAAGGATGGAACAAGAAACAACAAAGAACCACTTCAGGCATACAGCTTAATGCTGGTAACACCTTGTGTACAACCCTGGGTTGGTTTTTGGCATACATGTAATGCGAACAACTTCTGTATAACTCTTGACAACTTGTGCACAGCATGAAGGGTCAACGCAAGAAACACCCACCCCGTCAAATTGTGCAAAACTCAGAGCAGAAGCCTCGATGTGAACCACCACTGGCTGTCGACGCACTGCCAGCATGAGCCCCACAAACCCCTTGAACCTTGTGCGCTCAAAGCCATGAATAGGGTACTCCTTTTTCTGAAGATGAACATTTCAAAGGGGATTTAATAACAGATAGGAAGGAAGAGAGAAACATAAAAGGAGGTCACGATGGAAAACGAAAGTTTGCTTGCTGAAAATGGTTCCGGCCAATCATAGGAAGCACTAGAATGTTGGGTGCATTGCAAAATGATTAGAATATACATTCTGTTCTCTATACGTTGCCTTCTGAATGTTTTATGGAACCTTCAAGTCTGGCTCGGCCCTCTTTCAGCTCGTGGCAAGCCGACCTGAGCTGACCGTTGACCATGCGTGGTAGAAGCTGTTTGCCTCTTGCTGTCATAACTTGGTCTCTTGGCCCTGACCCAACCAATCTATTACTGTGTATGAGACTTCAGGGGTACTCGTATGCTAACAGATAATTAGTTCAACACGGTTATAAGTTGCAACCAACGCCAGTGGCTTGAACGACTCGGAGAGAGTCCTCATATCACAAGTTGTAGTATAGTCGCAACTCTCTCAACATCACACACACCACTTCAAGGTTCCCAAAATCTCTCATAAAAAACAATACATTCTAGGCTCACACTTCACCACACTACTCACAGGCGCTCCAACCTCTGTGACTCCACCGCGAGGCAGCATGAGAAGCCTTTCCAACGCCTCGGTGGGGGAGCCCCCCGTGCTGCACTTGTCAGCTTCGGAGGTGAGCCCCATGGCTGCAAAGAGTGACTCCACTGACAGCTGCGGCGCCTCTGCATTCAAGGCAATGCCGTATGCCGCTTCCACACTCGCCACCAGCGCAAACGCCCAACAAGCACCTGCGTATGATGAAAATTGTTCCGTGAATAATTGATGCTCATGCGATGATGGCTGAAAAATGGAGACACATATTGCCCTGATTATTGTGCGATGGTTGAAACATGAAAGCGACCAGCAGCAGAACAACAAACGGAAAGACACAGATCGTAAAAACTAACCAAGACACACCAGCCCACCTATTGGCTCCAACATGCTTCCACAGGTTCCCATCGGTTTCACTCACTGCAGTCTTTTTGGTCCTTGACAGGCCAGCCGAGGAAGGGCACGGAGTCCCAGGAGTGGAAGTCGCTGATGAACCACGAGTCCTGCTTGCTGGGCGCAACACGGTAGTCCGCACTCACGTAGCGCGGGAAGGGGCTGGCCCGTGCTGGCATGTACGTGTTCGTTGATAGCTGCAGGCCATAGGCTGTGACATGCTCAGAAGTTGAATTATAGAGAAAGGAATGTGATGTGAAAGTGACAAGTTGTTACAAGGCAGAACTTGAAGGGGGATAATGGGTACAATTGTCTGTGGTGCATTGCCCTAACGTTGCTGGACTGCAACCCATATCCAATAACATCTGCACCTCAAGTGCTCATTACAAACTTGTTTCACATCCACCAAACAAGCACTCCGTTCAAGCATAGTTCATGCATGTCTCTCATCAAGAAATCGCTTCCCTAATTCCGTAAACGAAGTTGCTCAGCTTCTCCATTTTCCAGTTCGCTTGAGATTTATGCGCACCGTGCTGTGCACCATCAACCACACTGTCTAGGTTATTCTTCTTTCTTACACCCAATGTACTGAATGCATGAGTATTTAGTACAAAGAACCTCCAGAAGAAAAGAAAAACATGGTAAGACGGAGAGTGAAGGATACATGTGGAAAGATAAACAAACGCGAGGGGAAATGTCTGTACACATTATAAGATGATAATAACAATCACACTGTCACAATGCTTGCCTCTTTTGTCCTTCTAACAGAGGTAGTTGCGAGAGTCGCAACAGAAGCATGGGAGACGATGTCTCACCTGGATTACGTGTGACTGTTCGGGGAGAAGCAGGAAGGCCTGCACAAAGACAAAGCAATCAGAGCGAAGATAGAAGACACCATGTAAGATTCAGAAAATGTGTGACTCATATCAAATTGCAGTCACTTTCAAATTGACCTCCATCGGTAACCTCATCAGCGCCAGAGCTAACCTCATCTTCACCAGCACTACCCCCATCGTCACAATTCCTTACATCACCATCCACTCCCTCAGTCTCGTTGCCACCTCCTTTACATCCTCCGGACTGGACCTCCCATGTTGTTAACCACCATGCCAAGCCCATCCACCTGAAAGCACACACTGCTTACCTGTATCCACTGTCGATTTAAGAATGACGTGCCGCTGAAACGGCTTCACAGTGGTGGACGCCACGAAGCCAAAGAAGAAGGCGGGCTGATCAACTGCACCCTGCAGCACCTCACACAGCGCCAGCCTCCACTCCAGCACCGCCTGCTGCGGCTTCTCCTGCGAGTCAGCCAGGAAGACCTGGATGGTACCGGGGTCTCCTGGCTCATAGTCCACCCACGCCGTGAACGCCTTCCTGTTGCTCAGACGGAAGGGTGACCTCACAGCGACTAGCGATTTGTCCTCGCCTCGAACGTTCAGCCCCACATGCTGGCTGCTCATGTCGCCATGCTCCTTGTTCCGCAGAGTGTCAAACTCCACCGCCATGCTCCGTGTGTCCATTCCACCATACCCCACTCCAGCGCCACTCCCCACCTGGTCCGTTGCCGAGATGACAAACGCTAAGCCGTTGAAGCCCACGCGGCCAGATCGAGGCGAGAGGGAGAAGGTGAAGTTGGCGTGAAAGGCGAGCTGCAGCCCACACCGCGACAGTCCCTGGTTCGCCTCGTACACAAACAACTTCACCGGCTCTGCGGTGAAGCTCCCCTTCGTCTCGCGCTGCCCCCCCCAGGTGAGTATAGATGCTGGTGGGAGAACCGCCTGACTGCTTGAGTAGTTTTTGTTATGGCCTGCACAAACATGACAGACAGATGGATAGGAGTGGGATATGTGTAAGAACTTGAGCGAAAATTAATTGATTCAATAAAGGAGCTCAAGGATCCGAAGTACATTAGAACATGGGTGGGAACAGATGGGCAGGGATCGGGGCCCAATTCCCAATGAGATCGGCTGAAACCTTTCACTGGTGGTGGGGTTGAAGGTTTCAGTTGATCACATCACATTTGGGTTGGGTTGGGATATTGGTGTAACACCCAACTAGGGTTGAGCAAAAAAACGAACACCGCGAACCGAACAGGTTTGTTTTTTTTGCGTGTTTGCCAAACAGTGTTCGAGGTTCGCCCGAACACGAGTTCGGGCCGCTGCTGCAATTTGCCCCGCGACGAACACGAACGTGTTCGGGGTTGGCCCGAACACGCCTTCACAGGCAGACGGCGAACACTTGTTTTTGCTAAAAGTGTTCGCCGAGCCGAACAGTATTCGGTTCGGCAAACGGATTTGTTCGTGTAGGGGCGAACACGAACATGTTGGTGTTCGCCCCTTGCTCATCCCTACACCCAACCACAAAAACGACTACACTAAAGTAGGACATTAAAAGGGCAAGTACAAAACATGAGGTGGAAGTCTATGTCTAACAATATGGAGGTATGATTGGGTGATACCTAATAATTTCGAGCAACAAATTCATGTGAGTTGGACGTCCCACCATTCTGTAAATCTGTATGTGGTCATGTTGCATAGACTTCAAGTGGTGTCCCCTACCTTGAGCAACACAGGTGATCCCTCCACATTGCACGAATCCCGCATCACACAGACATGTGGGTGCCAAGCTAGCCCCCTCTGGATAGCACACCCCATGTCCTCCACACGCAGCAGCAGCAGTAGCACCAGCAGCAGAGGAGACGCCACAGAATGCATTGCACGCTGCCTCCTGTCGCTGGGGCACCAAGGCACAGCCAAGCGGCAACGTGAAGCAGTTGGCATCAAAAGAGCGAGGCTGGCATGCCCCGTCGGGCAGAGGGCCCGAGAGGAAGTTGCTGGAGAGATCCAGGGTTCGCGCAGCAAGGGGCTTCAGTGCGCGGCCTGTGAGGTAGTTGTGAGAGAGGTCTCTGCAGGAAGGAGGTGCAAGTGCAAGTGGCGGGAGAAGGATGGGTGGGGATCGCATCAACGCATCTGGATAAAAAAAAGTGGAGTGCAGGGAGCGAAGATGTGAGGGGTTGTTGAGAAGAATGGGTATACGGATGGGGGAGCAGAAGGGGATAGACACGGGCTGGCGGAGGAGAAGAATGAGGAGTCAACAAGAAGGGGAACAGAAGGGGAAGGTGAGGTGGAAGAGAAGGATACAGAAGAGGGAGAGGAAGAAGAGGCATACGAGGATGGTTGGTTGATTGAGACCAGGGAAGAGAGAAATCCAAGAAATGAGGAAGAGAGAAACGAGGAAGCAATCCGAGGGATGTGAAGATGGGTATACAGGGCACTGGCACGGCAACCACGGGCATTCATGTGGTGTTGTATTGACCGGTTTGACTCTTAAGTGGTACTGGGTAGTAGGGATGAGCAAAATGGCGAACGTGCGTTTGGTTTGCCCAAACATGTTCGGGGGCAAATATCTCTGATGTTCGGCCCCCTTTAGTAGGTTCGCCCACAGTGGGCGAACCTCGAACATAAGATTTCAGTAAAAAGTGTTCGGGCGAACCGAACATGTGCGGTTCGCCCACTGAGTGTGTTCGTCACAGTTCGGACGAACATGTTCGATGTTCGTCCGGTGCTCATCCCTACTGGGTAGTGTTCAATGTTATTTAACCTCACCTTTGAACTTTCTCGTTATTTCTCCAGAATAAATCTGATTGACCATTGTGATTAGAGGGCATGCATGGCAAGGCAGCGAGGCGAGAAAGTGCAATCAGAATGCATGCAACATGAGCATGCATGGTACGGTAGGTGCTCTTGTGGCTTGCGGAAATCATGGATTTGGAAGTGCAATGAGAGTTCATCTGTGATTAGAAACAAATGTACAAGAGGGAGACCACCAGAGCAATCGAAAAAGAGTGGTGATGCATGGGTCGTACAAGAATGTGAGCTGCGTGAGCTGGGTGAGAGTGCTTGGTACGCTCCCATACAGCTGGTTGAAGGCGAGAGACCTGGTGGCCATGGTGGTGAGACGGAAGGATGTTATTGGAGCTATGGGAAGGATACAACAGGAGAATGAGGATGGATCGAGTACCATGTTGGGTAAGGGCGTGGTCGTTAACATTGAGCAGACACGAACCGTGGCTAGAGGCATGATGGTGATACAGAAGAATGGTGCACAATTCAAATGCTAGATTTGCTTACAAAATTTATCTGCTTGAATTATGTCATAGGTTCGCGTTGGGCTGCGGCTCGGGACTAACCGGCCCGGCTCGACTTTCACAAAGCCACCAAAATCCTAACTATGCCATTTTGGCCTAACCTGGGCAGAAGCAAGTTCGTCCTTGTGCTCATCCCTCCTACAGAGGAGAGGAGAGGATTAGGAGTGAAGGGCCAAATGTTCAGTTCGGGTTCGACTCGCTCGTACGTTGCGGTGTTCGAATTTTAAAAGCAAACCTTGAACTGCTGACATGCCAACAACCGTTCGATCCGAACCGAACTGATTCAATTCAGTTTCAACAACAGTTCGAACCAGCTCGGAACAAACTCATTTGGGTAACCGTGTATCTTGATGTTTTACACAGCTCAACCCTTTCTATTGTCACCTAATCTCCCAATTAAGAGGCATGAAATGAACCGAAACAGAACCAGCTCTGGTCTTGATGACCTGAATCAAATAGGATGGAATCATGGAATAGGAGTTTCTTAGTTCGACTCTCAGACGTTAATGGTCAATAACTATTTTGCGAAGCACGTATGTCCCAGTGGGTAGTTTTTCACTTTTGAACTTATAGGTCGTGGGTTCAACTCTCAACAGCTGCACATTTCCCTTGTATTATGCTCACCATGAAAAGTCCATACTCCACCACACTCACCCACAGTGAAGTGCGGTCACAGCTGGCATTGCCACGTGTCCACTCATCCCATGCTCACCTTGCTGGCCCCTATGGTGTGCCATATGCTGCCATGTGGGCTGTTGTTCAAGCCTGTCCCACATGTGCAACATGAGGCCTCACTTGCTAGCTTGAGAAGGTTGGCTAGCCTAGCCCTCAGCTTTGAGGTGCTGCAGCCAGCCTCAAGAGTTCAGCCATATATATGTGGCTTCCTACTTCACATCCTTGGACAAGGAAATTGCTCTAGCCTGTAAGGCTTGTACCAACTTCCTACTAAGGATATATTCTTCTTCTCATTGTGCACTGAAGTTCACTGATCCACTTTCTACAAACTGAACAGGCTCTCGTTCGGTTGTTGCTGATGCCTACTAAGAAGATACAAACTGCACATTGTGATAACAGAAAGGAAAAACATATTCAGCGTATGATTTTTCATAAATCTCCAGCACTTGCATTTTGTTTCGCCGGAGTGACACACATGTGTCAAACAAATTGGCTCTGATGGCTGAGGTGAAATCAATTCAAACCAAACTGTGTGTGGTGCTGGTTCAGTTCGACCATACAAGAGAACGATTTGACACGAACTTGAACTGCAATTCTGCTCTTAAAAAAACGCACTTGTGGACCAGAACCGCATGGGACACAGTCGCCATTCGACGTGCTTAAACAGTTTGATGTAATGTATGACATTCACAGCTGGAACATCCACTCGTTCAAGTCAAACCCTGACCCAGTTTCCCACGAAACATAAGGTGAGAAAAGGGCCCCAATTCGGTTTTCTGCTCAACATGAGCCTCAACTCTATTGGATGATAGGGCGAAACAAGCAGGAAGATAAAAAAAGAAAGCACAGCTGGAACTAATGAATCAATTCAAACCTAATTTGGAAACAAAATAGGAAGAGGTTGGCACATGAAGGGGAGAGAAGGGCAGGGACTAGCTTACAGAGACACTAGTTTTGTCATGTTTCCAATCTCAGCAGAAATGGAGCCAGTAAGCTCATTGTGATGGAAACTCCTGCATGGAGGAACAAGGAGTGCGATTGCAAGAGATGCAGAGGAAGAAGTAAGCAAAAATCATGCATGTCCATCACCAAATAGGGAAGATCAATAATGCAACAGAAATGGAGGGAGTGTGGGGGCAAGCGAAACAGAGTGGTGTAATGAGTGCGTCGTACAAGTACGTGAGCTGCGTGAGCTGGGTGAGAGTGCTCGGTATGCTCCCATGCAGCTGGTTGAAGGCGAGTGACCTGGTGGCCATGGTGGTGAGACGGAAGGATGTTAGAGGAGAAATGGGAAGGATAGAACGGGAGAATGAGGGCGGATGGAGTACCAAGTAGAGTAAGGTGAGCGGTCCTTACGATTGACAGGCTGAGTAGGCACCGACTGTGGCTGGAGGCGTGATGGTGATACAGAAAAATGGCGCTCAGTTGAAGTGCTAGATTCATGTGCTCGATTTGCTTACTAAAAGCAACCATTCTACCATTTGAGTCAAAAGTTTTAGACTCCATTGCAAGCAAAGCTTGCTCGCTCCGACGAGGCAGGAACGGGCGATACTTCCGGAAACACGAAAAAGAATTTGTCACCAAAAGAAATAATTATGTGATGTCTTTACTGCATGTAATATTTCATTCACTTGCTAAGTTCACGTTGGGCCACGGCTTGGGACAAACCGGCCCGGTTCGACTTTCGGCAAGCCACCAATCTAACTTTGCCGGTTCGGCCCGACATGGGCCGAACCAAGTTTGTCTGCCTGCTCATGCCTACAGACGTGCAGTGAGGAGGACTAGCAGGACTGCCCATATACAGAAGCGATGGTTGATGCAGGCTAGCGTTTGCTCAATATTTGTGATTCCCATATACAAAATTTCCGGCCATTGTTAAATCTAGGTTTATCTCAGCTTCAGATTAGGCTCTGTTTCTTGTTATTATCATAGGCTGAACACGCCCTAGTCATAGGCTGAACACGCCCTAGTCATAGGCTGAACACGCCCTAGTTTCAGTTGGGGTTTCACCCCAGCCTGCTCTATAACCTTGTAGAGATGAACACAGAACCGAACATAGGTTCAGTTCGGGTTCGACTTGTATCTTGCTATGTTCGGCTCTCACATGCGTACAACGGTTCAAACTAAAGCAAAGTGGTTCAGTTTAGTTTTTACAACAGCTTGGCCCAGTTTGGAACGAACCACTTTGGGTTCCAATTTCAGTAGTTGCTCAGGTCTAACAAAGTATCTTGATGTTTTACCCAGCTCAACTTCTTCTCTAGTCACCGACTCCCTTTTCGGATGCATGCGCAAGAATTGAACAAAATCAGGCTCTGGTTTTCCTCATTCGAAGCTGAACATGTTTCGATTGAACCGGTACCTGGGTCGTCCCTGGGTCACTTCATGGTTCGTTCCTTATAGGTCAAACTGTACTGGTTCGACTAGTAAGGTCATCCGAACCGGTTCTGGTATAATTTAAACTGGTTGTGGGTCGAGTGGGCCAGAACGAAACAGGTTCTGGTTCAGCTGTTCCTGATGCCTACGCAGAAGCTTAAAACGGCACATTTGTGACCACATCAAGGAGAACCTAAACTCAAAGTAGAAAACCACATCAATCTCTAGCACTTGCATGTGGTTGGTCAGAGTACCACACATGTCGTAAACAGTTTGGATCTGATGGTCGGGATGAAATCCATTCGACCATACAAGAGAATGATCTAGTGCAAACGTGGACTCCAATCTGCCCTGGAACTCCAGTTAATTCGCACGGGTGGTCCAGAGCCGACCAGGTACCAGTCGAGGTGCTGCCCATTCGACGTGCTGAACCAGTTTGATGCAATGCACGACATTCACAGCTGGAACATCAACCGGTTCAAGTCGAACCCTGCCTGACCTGGTTTGCCTCGAACTAAAATGCGAAACAAAACAGGCCCGGTTCAGTTTTCCGCTCACCAGTAGAATATGAATAGGGAACAAGCAGGAAGATCAGAAAAACGAACAGATTCTCAGATGAGGGGGAGAAAAGAGCAGTGATGGGCTTACAGGAGTACTAGTTTTGTCATGTTACCAATCTCAGCAGGAATTGAGCCACTGAGCTGATTGCCGTAGAGACTGCTGCATAGACCAACAAGGAGTGCGATGCCAAGAAAGGCAGAGGAAGAAGTGAGAAGAAATGTAAGAAGATTCATGTGGGTCACCTAACACATTGGGGCAGAAAGGGACACAAGGATCGTACAGTACGCATGAGCAAAAAAACCAGCCCAATTCGCCCCACGGCGGTTCGTCAAGTGTTCAACTGGACCTAATTTCTCTCTCGATCGGCCTGCCTAAGGTTGAACAGAAGGGCGAACACCTGTATGTTTCACCTTGAACATGTTCATGGCGAACCGAACAGGAACAAGTATTTGTTTCTGGCCCTTTATGTTCGGGTCAAACATGTTCGAGTTCGCCCGAACATGTTCGTATTTGGTTTGTCGCAGGTGGCCGAGCCGCGCATGTTCGTGTTGGACGGTGCTTGTGGCGAACACGTTAGTGTGAACTCACGCTACATCATTGTATCCTGAGCTACATCCAAAGTTGAACACAAACATGCATGGTCCAAACACTGGAACACCTCCCTCCCAGAAAGTTCGCCTGTTCGAACCGAACCTGTTCGTGTTCGCCATTTGCTAATGCCTAGGCTTTTCTGAGGCCGTCCCAGTCGAACTGGCCCGGGCCACTGCGTTGGTTTCTTGTAGGCTGAATGGGAGTGCAATGAATGGAAGTGTGATGATCGCCATAATAATGTGTTGGCACAACAGAGCCCGGCCCAGTCGAATTGCCCGGCCCGCTACATTGGTTGGTTGGTTTCCGTCCATCATTGGGGGATGCCAGAGGCCAAAAGAGAATACGAGTGCGTGAGATCGCAATTTGCATTTTCGATGTGATACCCAGATTGTTAACAAATTTGGAATTGCACCCCCCCTCCCAACGAATTTGCCTGAAGTTCCCATCAGATTTGCCACCATTTACCACTCTTCATCGCTCAGAATCTACAAAAACCAACCCCCCCTGACTATTTGAAGGATCGTCGTTGAAGTAGATCTAGTCTACCTTCTCCGAACCGTAGCATCGGCCCTTCAATATGTAGCTCGCGGGCCCCCCTCTGAGTCTACTCTAGCACTTCATTCTTAAGGCGAGGCGAGGCGAGTATTAATTGCCTTGCCACGAGTACTTACTTACTCGCAGCGAGTAAGAAAGTCGATTAGGGAAATTGGCAATTATACTGGGATGAGTAATATCCGGCTCGCCTCGTTTTTATAACGAGTGGGCCCAAAACGAGGCGAGTATTACTTGCCTCGCTGTTTGCCCATGTCTGGTCGACACCAACAGCAAAAAACTTCACCTAGAGGGAGGCTCTGGAGTCGATCGAACGCTCCTTGTACAAAAACACCCTCGTTCATCTTCACCGCAGACATGAAAAAGGTATTGAACCCCTGTTCGGTTCGACTCAAACATTCATTTTAGCTAATAGTGTTTGGGTCGAACCTGTTAATTTTCGACCCGATTATGTTTGGGTGTTCAAGGAGATTTACCGAGGACCACTCGAACTCGGATATGATTAAGTGACAAATGTGGTCGACACGTTTCTCACAATCTAGATGTTCAAACCCAGTAGCATTAGCGTTTCTTGGGGAAAAGAAATCGAATTTGTACCATTGATTTAGGCTATGTTGAATGATGAATGGAGCTCAGACTTCGAACATGTTTGAGTTCGGGCCAAACATCTAAGTGTTCGGATGGCTCCTACCCTAGCACTCTATAAGTGCATTGGTTGACTCAGGAGTTGCAACGTGCGACGAGCCAATGGAAGCGATGTTGCAATGCAAAATCACAAACTAATGGGAGGGAATTTGCTATTTTGCCAAGCAAAGTCACTGACAACCCATGTTTGCATCTTCCCCTCTCTCTCCCCCCCCCCCCCCCCCCCCCACCCCCCCCAATGTCCACCAGAACCTATGTGCTTGAGATTTTGGTGTTATTTGAGATGTCATAGATAATCCATGAACAATGAGGTTGCAATGTCCTGAAACCCCCTCTCCCCATTTCTCAAACGGTTGTTTTACCTGCCCGGAGTTTTTCTTGCGTGCCCAGCACACTCCACAATAGTTTTAACGATTGTACATTCCAGAATTATTATATTACAAATGAAAACAAGGCCATGGATCTTCATTCAATACTGATATCATTTGCAGGTTCATTCATCAAGACCTTGGAACCTGCTTACAAGAAAGTAAGAGCAGTGAGCTTCGTGATGGAGGAGGGAAAAGATCCTGTCAGCATGTTGAAGTAGAAAGAGCTGTTGGTGGTGTGGGGGGTGGACGCACGAGAAGAGAGGAGGTGACCTTAGTTGGAATTGACGGAGCCAGCATTTTCTACGCTAGCGTTTTGACGCTACTTTTTTCACGCTGAACGGAACCCTCTGAGAGTTTGACGGTGGTTTTTTTACCTCTGTCAGGCAGACAAAAAAACCCTTCGGGCAGCAAAAAAACCAGGGGGGTGGGTCTCGGGGGGGGTGGGGGGAGGGGGGGGGGAAGAAGGTAAGAGGGTAGTTGAGGGTTTGGGAGAATTTTGCTGGTCGAAACCCTAGAATGAAGTCGATTAAGTTGAGGAGTGGGCTAAATGTGTGTATTATGGTTGGGTGATGTAGTGCAGGTGTAGAAGTACTGCGGTGGAAAGGGGTGGGTTTTCTGTGTGGTGTCTTGTCGAATAAAATCTGGAATCGCGAATTCGGCGCGAACTCCCGAAATGTGATTTCTTTTTGCCGATTTTTTTTTTCGATTTGGGCAGCCCAAAATTGTTTTCAACAACTGTCCTACTTCAAAACGACCATCCAGTGTCTAGCATCAAAACGCTCCGTTTTGACGCTGGACGTTGGCCTGTCCCAGTGTCAATTCCAACTAAGGAGATGACAAAGTCGAGAGAGGAGATAGCAGGGAGTGGACATGAACGTAATTCTACTAGTCTGATCCCTATAATGCCAGAAGCAGCGGGAAGTGAGCTGTAAACGTATGCGCTGGACGCGCCCTAAGTCTACTAGTCTGATCCTACTCCGCCGGCTCGGCTCCTGGCTCCACGAGCCGGGCTCGTCAAGACCCGGCAGTCAGGTCGATGAGTAGTCTACTCATCGGTGAGACTAGACCTAAGTTGGAAAAAACGCAAGTTTGACGTTGCGTATTGAGTTTATACGCATCTAAAATTCGTACGCTGCGTATTTTTCTAAAATTCGCCAAATTTCTCTCAGGCTGACCAGGAAAAAAAAATCAGTTGTGTTCGCGAGTATCGGAATTCAGATTCGAGATCGCGAATTGCAAATGCAACCTCAGATCTGAATTTCGAAACAGTTTGGTGAATCGTCCCCTCCTATCAACCGCTCAACAACCCATTCCAACCACATCGATTACCAATGCCTTCCAATTTTGTTGCCAACTTCAACCAGACTCATCCTCCCCGCTCAATGTCAGGTCGTTTTTCCCTTCGATCCCCTTCTACTTTCACGTGCGACGATAACCTATTACAGCAGCTCCCGTTCCCGTCTCTTGACCTAGCATCTTAACCTGCCCGGGAGAAGAATTTAGCTGCCCGGGCAAGCGTTTTTCTGTGCGTACCAGACCCCCTCCGGCCAGCATACTGCGTATAAACTCTAGCGTTTATACGGAAAGCGTACTAAACGCGAAACACGTTTTTCCCAACAAAGGACTAGACAAGCTTGTCCCGAAGGCTTGTCCACGTGGATCTGGTGGGTAAATGGCGACGGGTACTTCTGGCACAGCTCCTGGAAAATCAAGAGCCGAGTCGTACTGCCGCGACCAGCTTGCCAACGATGGACGATCCGGGTCAGCAGCAGCAGGTCCGGCTCGGCAAGCAGAGTTTCCCGCTTGGCTTTTCAGCCCGCCGGCTTGTCACAGCTCATAACGAGCCGGCTCAGCCCATACTTATGCTTATGTGGCAGAAAGGAGCCTTACAGGGATGCCAGAGATAGTAGAGAGCCAATTTCCACAGGGATTGAACCCGTGAGCTGATTACTCCCAAGCAACCTGCCATTGTGCAGAATGCAGGTACGACGAACCAGACCAGCAGGTGGGGTTTTACCACGGGCAGCACAGCGGAGGACGAAAGGATTTCCCCATAAAAAAAGACCCCTAGTATCATGAAATAGGAGAAGGAGAGGAATGCTGGATATGGTTTATGAAACTAGGGAAGTAAGGAGAAAGAGGTGAGATTGCGATAAAAAAAGAATGTGGCACACCAGTTGAACCACACTTGAACCACAACCCATCCATTCAGACACAGGATAAATAGGTGTAAATGGGTGCTTCACAATTGAATCCATGCATGCGCCCCCTTAAGCTGTTAGCTCACGCTCAACACGAGAAAACTTCTGCTGAGATTGCACTAGATTAGAGTGTAACTAACAGGTGAGAAATTTGGGTGAGTGTGCTGATGGCAGCAGGTATGCTGCCAGATAGCTGGTTGCTTGAAACGTCTCTGAGTGAACAAATAAAGCCAAACAGAAAATACCACTAGGGTTATTGGAAGGTGAAAGGATACAAGAGAAGACAGAACAAAAGAAGAGGCAGGACTGCAATGAGGTTGGGGGAACAATGAAGGGCGAATAATGATTGAAGACGGACAAGATGAGGCAAGGTGCTACAAGAATGTGAACCAACAGGAGTGACGGAACTATGATATTACGGCTGGACATAAAAATCGAACCAAACCTTCGCTCAGTTTGTTCGAACAGGTTCGACTGCGGGCGAACCTAAATTTTGGACCAGATCTGGCCATGTTGCACACCAGACTTAGTCGACCGTTAGGGCAACCCTCCTTTCCCCCCCTGCACTGTCATTTGTTCTCCCTTGTCCTGAGTGGACGCGCATGAGTCTAGTGGTTAAAAGAGGCGGGTCGGGTCGCGAAACGTAGGCCCGTCACATTTTAACACGACCCAACCCGAATTTAAGTTGTGCCGACCCGTCCAACGGGTCAGCGTGACCCAAATTCATTAGCCGAATTTGGGTCTCGTGTCAAACCGACCCGTGACCAGAAAGCCAACCCAGAACCACCGGGTCGGCTAAATCAGAAACATGACCCGTCCCGATGAAAAACATGGGACGGCTTGGGTCGAGCCGTCGGGCCTTTCTGCTCATGCCTACTTTCATTTGGTTTGGCCAGAAAGACATGGATGTCACTGGAGGTAGAATGGAAACATTAGGTAATGAGCCTTAAGCTCATAAGTACATCTGAAACGGGCAAACGATGGGTGCAGAGGGAATCGGGGGCAATCCCAATGAGGTCGGCTGAAATCTCCAATTGATGGGTTGGAGATTTCTGTCAATCACATTTGGGTAAGGTCGGGATGTTGGTGAAACACCCAAACTACATAAAACAACACTACACTCAACGATGATATAAAAAGTGCAAATACAAAAGATGAGATTGAGGGCTAAATCTAACAGTTTCAAATAGTTTGGATCTAACGGTCGGGCTGAAATCATTTCGACCAAACATGTGCGCGATGCTGGTTCGGTTTTGACCATACAAAAGACCTATTTGACAAAAACGTTGGACTTCAAATCTGCCCTGAAACTCCCTAGAAGTCGCACGGGTGGTCCAGAGCCGAATAGGTCTCTGTCGCAGTGCTGTCCATTCGACGTGCTGAACCAGTTCGATGCAATGCATGCCATTCACAACCGGAACATCAACCAGTTGAAGACGAACCCTGACCCAGTTTGCCTCGAACCAAAATGTGAAAAAGAAGGGCACTGGTTCCGTTTTCCGCTCACCTCAAGTCAAGCTAGGCCTGAGCAGGAATCCGAGTCAAGGGCTTGTCGAATCAGCGAGCCAAGCCGGAATTTTCAGAGGCTAGTCAGGCTCGAGATGAGCTGACTCGTCGAGCCGGCCGGCCGTGGGCTCGTCGTCTCGTCACAGCGCTTGCGACAGCGCTCGTCGACGAGCAAACTTCCGGCTCAACAGGTGAACAAAGATAGTTTTTTGCACAGACTTTTTGCGACTCTAAATAGGCTGATGGGACTCAGATATCAAAGCTCTGCCAGCATTCTTTCTCCCAAGTTAGCATTCTGCACCCTCACTCCGTCATAGCTAAGTGACCCCAAACTCTTTGATCGATAAGCGGCTTGCTCGCAGACAACAGTCATTGAAACAAACTCGCGCTTAGATAAAAAAAAAAAAACCGGTTAGTGCTTCAACAAATCGGTATTGAGAGGGAAACCGCCAGAGCCAGCGAAAAAGAGTGAGGTAATGTGTGGTTCGTACAAGAGTGTCAGCTGCGTGAGCTGGGTGAGAGTGCTTGGTATGCTCCCATACAGCTGGTTGAAGGCGAGTGACCTGGTGGCCATGGTGGTGAGACGGAAGGATGTTAGAGGAGCGACGGGAAGGATAGAAAAAGAGAATCAGGTCGGAGGGAGCGGATAGATCGAGAGAATCAGGAAGAGCGAACATGTTGCCCAACTGTAGCAGGTTGCGTAAGTGAGCGGTCCTGACTCAGTTCACTTATTTGATTGACTTGCAAACTTCACGGCCGTGGCTTGGACGAACCGACCCGGTTCGACTTTCAGGCAAGCATCAAAAGCCAAACTTTGCTAGTTCGGCCCGACTTGAGCCAAACCAAGTTCGTCCATCTGCTTGTGCCTATAGAGAGGGTTAGAGGAGAGGATTAGAAGGAGAGAATACAACCCTAAACCCGAAACCATATGCTGAACACGCCCTATGATCAGTTGGGGTCTCACCCCAACCTGGCAGGAAAAAAAAAAGCGACCGTATAAATGAAAATTTACCGTAAAAAACGGTATTGTAAAAAACGACCATAAAAAACGGTTTAAAACGGTTCCAGGAGGTGTTTTTTGTCTGAGAAAAGAACGGCCGATGTGTGGGACCAAATTGATGGCGAAAGGTACAGGGATGAAGAGGACGGACCCCTCTTTGCATGCGTGCAATTGTGGGCATGATTGAACATGTATCCGACCTTGTTTTTTCCTTGTTTTCCTTGGTGACAACAGTTCTCTAACAAAAAAAACGCCGATAATTTGGAAAATTACCGTATAAAACAGACCGTAAAAAACTTACCGTGAAATAAGAAAACCTTATTTATTTACCTTCTGCTCTATAACCTTTTAAAGATGAGCATAGAACCAACGGTAGGTTCAGTTCAGTTCGACCTAGTTCGAAGCAAACTCGTTTGGGTCTAAATTTGTATGTCGATGTTTAACCAGGCTGTTCTGGTCTTTTTCAGACAAAGCCAAACTGATTTAAACGTGTGTACGCATGCAGCTTCATGATTCGTTCCTTATAACCCGGACCGGTTTGACTGGTCGGGTAGAAGCCAGTTCAAATCAAACTAGTCCTAGCTCGAATCCATCTGGTTATATTTTATTCAAGCGGGCAAGAACCAATTTGTCACTGGATTGGCTGTTGCTGATGCATACGCAGAGATTACAAGCGTCACATTCGAAGTAACAGAAGGATAACCCAGAGTGCCACACATGTCTCAAACAGTTTTGCTCTGATGGCCGGGCTGACATCGAGTCCACCCAAACTGCGCACGGTGCTGGTTCGCTTTGAACATACACACGAATTATCTGTAATTCTGAAATTCTGACCTGAATCTGAAATTCTTTAAAATATCACACAGGCGGACAGGACCCATTCGAAGCGCTGCTTGCTCGATGTTCGTCCATGCAATGCATGACATTCACAGCTATGAACTTAACCCTGTTTGCCTCGAACCAAAACATGAAAAAACAAAACTCCAATGCGCTTTTCTGCGCACCTCTAGCATATGAACAGGGAGAACCAAGTAGGAGAGTTCAACAGGCTTACAAAATTATTAGTTTTGTCATGTTACCAATCTCAGCAGGAATGAAACCAGTGAGCAGATTGTTATGGAGATTTCTGCATAGGGGAACAAGGAGTGTGATGCCAAGAGGAAGAAGGAAGAGGAAAGCTAGAATATTCATACCGGTCATCAAATAGTGCGGGCCACAAAGGAATACGAGGATTGTACACCATGCATTGGCTGAATTCAGTTCGGACCATGGCGGTTTGTTACGTGTCCAGCTGGGAATTCCTGTTCGGTTAGAACAGCTAGAACATGTTCGAGTCGAACCGAACAGTTGTTTTTTTTGGCCCAAAATAGTTTAGGACGAACACTCGAGTGTTCATCCCGAACACATTTGAGTGTTCATGAGCACAAAATCACTCAAACACCTAGGATTTCAAG
>CANXME010000329.1:0-109449 GCA_948144175.1 Closterium sp. NIES-65
TTCACAATTTCCTTCAGCTCCTTCATGGTCTCATGTGGGAGGGTGGAGCAGAAAATGTCTCCATGATGGCTTTCTCGAAACCCTTCAGTACCGCAGCAACCAGCCGCTCCTCGACCTGCTTGAGCTGCTTCTCGACGGCGTCCTCGCTCGCTTTTGTGATGGTGGCTGCCACCCCTCGATGATCTTCCCGCTCATCTCGTCGATCTTCGCCCGCGCCCCTTCCAACAGGTTCCTCTCCGCCGTGACACCCTTCACAGCCTCGGCGCACTGCGACAGTGTGCTCTTCGACGACTCCGAAATCGTATTCCACGCCGTCCGAAAATCCGCAGCAAGCCTGTTGAATACTCCGGCTTGCTCAGTGTGTTTCGCAAAGACATCGGCGACGAGCTGCTTCTGCGACGCCTCGACCTTCTCGACCCTCTGCAGTAGCTCGACGACCTGGCCTCCGGGTGCAACGTTCGCCGTCGATTGGCCTGCCGTCGAAGGCCACCCGGTCGAAGGGCCCGCCTGTCCGCAGCCACTGGCCGTGCGGTGACTCCTTGTTACGGCGGCTTGTCGCTCATCTCCTCGACGATACTCCTCAGCAGCCTCCCCGTCCTCCTGCTCCTGCCCTCCCGACCCACCCGCGCAGCCGCAACCCTAAACTCCTGCTGCTGTGCAGCCGCCACGCCCTCCTGCTGCGGCCTGTTGGAATCACTGAACAGGAATGAATGAACTAGCATTGAAATGAGTACAAGTACCTAACCCTAGAATTGTGTACCCCCTATAGGCTAACCCACTGTAGCCTAAACTAACACAACATATATAATGTTTGACACACCCCCATAGGCAAAGTGGGGGAGAACTAGGGGTCACAAGACCAGTCAAGGCAAAGCAAGGCAAAACAAGCTCAGGGTGGATCTCAAGGATACCACACAAATTCCGAGCACAAGCAAGTGGTCACAAGACCAGTTCACATGCAGGTTTATAATAGAGCAAAAGGTACAATGATCACAACCTAACAAGAGTAAACATGCAGGTATATATATAGAGATCACAGTACAAACAGACTCAAGAAGTAAGCAAGTGAGGTCTAGTAGGCACAAGGCCTAGAAGAGTGCAAAAGCGCTGATGGTCACAAGGCTGAAGCGCCTTGGTGAAAACATCAGCAGTGTTGGCCTCAGAGGCCACGTAACGCAGGCGAAGCTGACCACGCTGCTGCAGCTCTCGAGCAAGGAAGTAACGCAGAGCAATGTGCTTCAGTCTGTGCTCCTCACACAAGGCAATGGCTGCCTTGTTGTCGACGTACAGCACTGGAGGAGAACGAGGCTGCTCTCCAAGGTCGGTCAGCAAGTAGGTGAGCCAGCGTAGCTCCTGGGCCGCCATGGCTGTGGCGTAGATCTCAGCCTCACAACTGGAGCTGAGAACAGAAGAAGAGCGAGAGTAGAACGCCAAAAAACAGAACCAGAGCCAAGACTGAAGGAGTAACCCTGAGACGACCGCTGGGTAGCCTGGTCATCTGCCCAAGAAGCGTCTGAGTGCCCAGTGAGAACAACTGGGACTCGCCCTCCAAGCACTAGCCCCATGCCCGACGTACTGCACAAGTAGTGCAACACCCTCTTAGCTGCATCCATGTGCTCCTTCCAGTGACGGCCGGGAGCGACATAGCGTGCAAGAATGCTGAGAGGGTATGCAAGGTCTGGTCGAGTGCAGGTCATCAGGTACATGAGGCAACCCACAAGCTCTGGATACGGGCCACTCGGCTCTACGGACTCATCCGAAGGCAGAGCTGAGAGCGAGTGACCGGTAGGCAGAGGAGTGGGCTGAGGCGAGGAGTACGTGAAGCGGAAGTGCTGAAGGACCTGCTGCACCATGTGTGACTGAGTGAAGGTGATGGTGCGGCGTGCTCTGTCCCGGGTGATCCGCAAGCCAAGATAGCTTGTCAGTTCACCCAGGTCTATGCACGTGTGTCTCTTCTACAGCTCCGACTTCACGTGGGCGAGTGCCACAGTGTCAGCAGTAGCAAAGACCAAGTCGTCAACGTACACAAGGACGTAGAACGGCGGCAGTGAGGTGTCGGTGCGTAGAGAAACAGCGACGGGTCAGCAGTAGAAGGCGCGAACCCAAGAGCCGCAAGCGTAGTCTTCAGTGTGTCTGCCACTCACGAGGCGCCTGGCGGAGACCGTAGACTGGCCGTCGGAGGCTCCACTGGGTACTAGGAGGGAACGACCCAGTGAAGCCAGGTGGACGGCGCAGCCAGATCTCCTCGTGCAGGCTGCCCTGCAGGAAAGCAGTGCTGAAGTCAAGCGAGTGGAGCTCGTAGTCACGCTGAGCGGCGACGTGCAACAGAACCGAAGAGTGGTCATCTTTGGGGTCAGGGAGAAGGTCTGGAAGAAGTCAACTCCCTCTCGCTGACTGAAGCCTCGTGCAACGTAACGCGCCTTGAAGACAGGCGGAGAGCCCGGCGGCCGCTTCACCCTGAAAATCCACATGCCACTGACGATGTTCGCCCCAGGTGGGGGAACCTCGTCGACGTAGGTGCCTGTGGACTTCCAGGAAGCCATCTCTGTGTCCATGACTGACTGCCACTGAGAGGATTAGGGACCGGCCATCGCCTCTGCGTAAGAGCGTGGGGTCGGGATGTCTGGTGCATCCGGGTCTCCCTCGGGGGCAACAAGCATGGACACGAGATGGGGCAAAGCGGCAGCAAAGCACTCAAACTCCTCCTGCCTGTCCTCAAGGACGTCAATGCCAAGAGCACACTCACCCCCGACGGACGGAGGACAGACAGACTCAGACTCAGCAACTAGGCTAGCAGCGTAGTCTAGACGACAGCGAGCAGCAAAGTCGACAAGCTCAGCAACTAAGGCAGACGCAGCAGCGGACTCAAAGGAAGGGTCAGTGACAACAGTAGCCAGGAGACGCGTGACAGTAGGACTGATAGCACAAAGAGAGTCTGACCCAGGGTCAGCAAGAGCAGGAAGAGAGGAAGCAGGAGGAGATGGCAGTGGGACACGCTGTGGAGCAGTGGACGGACGAAGCGCCATCCGGTGAGTGCCTGGGACAGCAAGAAGACGCTGACGCTGGATTTGACTACTAGAGAGAGCAGTGCGGACAGGCGACTCAGGACGAGACTCAGGCGGCGCAGGACGAGACGCAGGCTCACGCCGCTCAGTAAGACCTCCAGTCGGACCAGTGTAAGGAGCAGGACCAGGGAGAGAGGAGGCAGACGGTAACGCCGACAGCAGCTGGACAGGCGGAGGACACGCTAAGGAGGGAGGAGGAAAAGGAGGAGGAAGCTGACCAAGAACCTGCTGAAGGAGCGGAACAAAGTACGGCCAAGACCGAGCAGCGACACCAGAGTCAGCAGGGACACCCGCACCAGGGTCCGCAGCACCAGCACCAGCAGCAGCTCCAGCGCTCACGTCCTCAGCACCAGCGGCAGCTCCAACGCCCGGGTCCTCAGCACCTAGTAGCAGCTCCAACGCCCGGGTCCGCAGCGCCAGCGGCAGCTCAACGCCAAGGTCCTCAGCACCAGCAGCAGCGCCAACGCCCGGGTCCTCAGCACCAGCAGCGGCTCCAACGCCCGGGTCCTCAGCACCAGCAGCAGCTCCAACGCCCGGGGTCCTCTAGCACCAGCAGCAGCTCCAACGCCCGGGTCCTCAGCACCAGCAGCAGCTCCAACAGCAGCGGGGTCCGGAACACGAGGCACGCCACTCCGAAGAGTGCAGCGCCGCTCGTACCACTCACGGATCCGCTCGCGAGAGGGGAGCTCCCGAACGGGAGAAGAAGCACTAGCACCAGTCCCAGTAGTACGTCCGGCTCGAGCGGTACCTCTCCTGAGGCTGCCAGTACTCTAAGTACCACGCACGCAGCTGCTCCGAGGAGAGGGCTCCTCCAGGTGCAGGACTCCCAGGCCTAGTACCTCCAGACTCAGAACCCCCAGACTCCGGACTCCGCAGCTCAGCACCACGATGGCTCCACACCCCCAAGCTCAGCACCCTCTAGCTCCACACCCCAAGGCTCCACACCCCCCAGGCTCCACACCCCCAGGCTCCACACCCCCAGGCTCAGCACCCCCAGCAGGACGAGAGTCGACAGCTACCTCAACAGGCTCAACCGGGTCTACCTGAGACACACCTGAGGGAGCGGCACCATGAGGGGGGAGGGGGTCTGCAACAGCAGCACCTGGCGCAAGGAAGAGAGGCGGGGGGGGGGAGCGGGGCAGTGCGGTAGGGGAAGAGGCGATAGAAGGGGACGGACTCGTCAAAAGTGACATCCTGGGAGGGCAAGACTCGGCGCGATGGTGGCGTGGTAAAACTGCCAACCAGACGCGTCCGGGACAAAGCCGAGGAAGACGCAGGGAACAGCACGGGAGGAGAGCTTGTCCGCAGACGAATCGCGGACAAAAGCTCGAGACCCCCAGACCCGGAAACGCGACGCATCGCCAACCTCCCCCGTCCACAGCAGCCGTGGGCGAGGTCTGCGGCAAGGAGACACAGGGCCAGAGGTTGAGCTGATGTGCAGCGTACCGGACCGCAAACGGCCACAGAAAGTGGGGGGCAGCCGCATGGATCAAGGAGGTTCGAGCGACCTCCATGACCAGGCCAATGCGGCGCTCCGCAACCCCATTCTGCTGTGGAGAAGCCGGAAGCATGAACGACTGCTCAATGCCGTGCTCAGCACAGTAGGCTGCCAAGAGGTCGGAGGAGAACTCACCACCTCTGTCAGAGTGCAAGCGCAGGACAGGAAAGTCCGAGTGAAAACGCTCGCTGAGCTGGAGACGGGCTCTGCGGATCCAAGGGATCAAGACATCAGGGACCTCACCCTTGGTGCGCAAGGGGAAGACCGAGGTGTAGCGCGAGTAGTCGTCAACAACTATCAGGAAGTACCTCTCCTGACCCTGACCACGGACGCGGGCTGGGCCCCACACGTCCATGTGGACGTGTCTGCAAGGGAGCAGTCGTCGGGGGGAACGAGGAGGAGTGAGGGGCGGCGCGCTGCCGTCCCTCGACACAGGGGAGACAGGTAGGAGCAGGCGAGGGTGGGAGGGCAGGAAGGACCCTGGGCAGGCCAGAGACAAGGTACCGGGAGTGCATGGCACGAAGCCGCTGCACAGACGGGTGGCCAAGGCGGGTGGTGCCAGAGGATAGTCTCGTGTGCCAAAGAGCGACACGAGCAGGGGGCGGACAGCTGACCTGACTCAGACGCGGACACAGTCGCAGCAACCTAAGGGGACTTAGTAGTCAGTGTGTACAGGTCCGACCCCGGCTGCCGAGTGAAGGTAGCCAAGTGACGGCCCGTACGAGCACACGTGCAGTGTGTCACGCGCTCGTAGGCAGGGGTGAACTGGTGAACACCCCCGTCCTGGAGTGCACATCCTGCCACCAAGTTCGTAGAGAACGAGGGGAGGTGGAGACCTGACAATGTGCCCGACGGGACCGCAGGGTAGGGAAGGACAGTGGAAGAGGTCGCAATGACCGGACCCTTAGAGGGGTCAGCAAGGGAGACAGCAACTGGCCGAGCAAGCGGCTCAAGGGCAGTGCGGTCACGAAAGAAGCAGCGAGAAGCACCTGAGTCCAGTGTGAAGGTGTGCAGTGCAGCAGTCAACGCTAGCAGTACCAAGGGGGGGAGACACACGAGCACCTAGAGCAGCAGCCTCACCAGCACCTGGGGTAGCCGACACGCGAGTACCTGGAGCGGCAGACGCACTGGCCCTAATGCCCGGGTCGGGCGGCACACACAAGTACTCAGTACCCTCTCCACTAGTAGACATCACATACATGGCAGATAGAATAGCATCAAAGTCTAGAGCATAGATATCAATCCCCTTCTTCAGGAGATCAAGCCAGCGGGGCAGCTCAGTGGCCTGAGGGAACTGAACACGCCAAGCGTCGTCGAGACGAGAGAAGCAGCGCTGTGTGGCGTGCGGTCGTCCACACTGCTGACCAGTGCGGTCACCAGTGCGAATGACGTACGTGCAGCTAAGACCACCCCCACCCCCGTGCTGAGAGTACCACTCACGGACCACCTGGGGCGAGGGAGTGTGCTGGTGGCCCTGGCCACCGCCAGTGCCTCCACGGCCACCACCACCGCTGCCACCTCCTCGACCACCCCAACCCCTGCCGCCGCCTCGTCCACCGCCACCCCAACCGCCGCCTCCACTCCTGCCACCTCCCCCGCCGCTGCCGCCACCACCCCCACCCGCTACCACTCGCCCCTCCAGCCGAGCCACCACCCCCACTGCCTCCACCGCCCCCACCGCCGCCTCCCCCGCCGTCACCGCCACCACCCTTGCCCCCTTTGCCTTTGCCGCTGCGGCGTCCGCTCGAGGCAGACGCAGCGCCGACCTTCTCAGTACCAAGAAGGTCGACAGCAGCAGCAGAGGCGACCGAGGGAAGAAGGGGGGAAGGAGAACACCCCTCAAAGAACGGGGTACGGGGGTCGCCACGAGAGGCACCTACAGCGACTATGCTAGTCTCAGCTGCAAGTAGCTCCTTCTCGAGGAGGGCAATGGTGAGCTCAGTGGGGCAACGAGCTAGGAAGTGGTCCCTGACAGCACGCAGTGTGTCAGGGAGGCGGGTGACTAGGTGGTAGAGAGTGAGCCAGAGTGGAGGGGGGTGGGTGGCAAGGAATTCAGCAGGCATGGCGGCACGGAAGCGGGCCTCACTAGTACGGAGGTGCGTGATGAGGTCAGTGACTGTGTGAAAGGAGGCCAGGTCGGGAAACAGGTAGGGGAGGGAGAGACGGCCTAGTGCGGCAGAGGCAGGTGAGGAGTAGCGAGCAACTACAGCAGTGTACAGTGCCTGTGCAGTCTTGTGCTGACCAAAGTGCTCGCGTTCGTCTATCGGCAGGGAGTTGCGAATGGCGAAGCGAGCGTGGGCATCACGAGTCTGCCACTGTGAGCAAGCAGTGCTATCAGCAGTAGCAGCAGGGGCAGTGACATGGCCTAGAGCGTGATCGTACAGTGACATGTCATCCTTGGCTGTGAGCTGTAGGTAGAGGTGCAGGTCATCGAGCCAGGTGTCAAACTTCACAGGGCGGCCCTCAGCATCGAACACGAGAACCTGTGGGCTAGCCATAGGAATAGTAGAAATAGCAGTAGTAGCAGTAGGAGAAGCAGGTAGGACGAACCAGGTAGGGCAGGGCGGCGCGGCTCGGTTCAGGTCGGGTCGCGGCTCGGCTGGGTGGCGCGGCTCGGTTCAGGGCGCGCGGCTCGGCTCGGGGCGCGCGACTCGGCTCGGGGGCGCGCGGCTCGGGTCACGGCGGGGACGGGCCGCCCGCTCTCCCTCGTGTGCTGCGGCGGGAACGGGCTGCCCGGGGCCTCTAGGTGGTGGGCACGGGTCGGCGAGGTCGGCACGGGGCCGGTTGGGGCCCTAGAGGGGCGAGCGCAGGGCCGATCGGGGCCTGAGCGGGGCTAGCGCGGGGCCAAACGGGGCCTTGACGGGGCTAGCAAGGGGCCGACGGGGCCTGAACGGGGCTAGCGCGGGGCCGATGGGGCCTGAAACGGGGCCCACGGGGCTAGCGCGGGCCCGATCGGGGCCTGAATGGGGCTAGCGTGGGGCCGACGGGGCCTGAGAGGGGCTAGCGCGGGGCCGACGGGGCCTGAAACGGGGCTAGCGCGGGCCGACGGGGCCTGAGAGGGGCTAGCGCGGGGCCGACGGGGCCTGAAACGGGGCCAACGGGGCCTGAAACGGGGCTAGCGCGGGCCAACGGGGCCTGAGAGGGGCTAGCGCGGGGCCGACGGGGCCTGAAACGGGGCCGGCAGGGCCTGAAACGGGGCTAGCGCGGGCCGACGGGGCCTGAGAGGGGCTAGCGCGGGGCCGACGGGGCCTGAAACGGGGCCGACGGGGCTTGAACGGGGCTAGCGCGGGGCCTGAATGGGGCCTTAAAGGGGCCGACGGGGCCTGAACGGGGCCGCTAGGGAGAGCGGGCATGGGGCCAACGGGGCCTGACCGGGGCTAGCGCGGGGCCGTCAAGAGGGGTCTCTAGGGGCGTGACACGCCGAGGCGCCCTAGGGCACAGGTAGGTAGGTAGTTACGTAGTGGTGGGCCCTTAGAAAATTTCGGTCCTAGGAAGGACCTGCTCTATACCATGTTGGAATCACTGAACAGGAATGAATGAACTAGCAGTGAAATGAGTACAAGTACCTAACCCTAGAATTGTGTACCCCCTATAGGCTAACCCACTGTAGCCTAAACTAACACAACATATATAATGTTTGACACTGCCCTCCTGCCCCGCCCTCCTGCGCAGCCGCCTCGCCCACCACCTGCTGCTGCCCTCCGACCCCACCCTCCTGCGCAGCCGCTCCGCCCTCCTGCTCCTCGACAGCCTTAGTTTCCCCTATCGCCTGCTACTCGATAAGCTCTACTCGCTCGTCCACCCGCTCCCCGAGCGCCACTCCGTGCTCCCCCGTACGCTCCGTTCTATGTCCGGCGCCCTCGCCGTCGTCCTCGACTGACTCATCGCTCGAGCTCGAGCCGGAGCTCGATCCCGAGCTCGAGTCCTCGTCCTGGTTCGCATCGCCGCCCGGGCCGCTCGCCCCATGCTGAGCCTGCCTCGATGTATCCTCCTCGATCTCCTCCTCCTCCTCCTCGACGCTGTACTCAATCACGACACGTCCCGTCTTCTCGCCTCCTCCCTCGTGGTCGGCACCCCCTCCCACACCTGCTCCCTCAGCCAGCTGGTCGATCTTTCTCGAAAACAGCTTGACCATGAACAACGGAAGCACACCCGGGCCAGGGTTCGTTCTCCCTAGATGCACGAGTTCGCCCTTTCGAGGCTGTAGGATGAAGTCATCCCATTTCGACAGAATCCGGCGCACCCCATGCACGACACGAGCTGCCGCGCCGTTTTGATAGGGGCTCGACAAGGCCGTCGTCGTCTGCGACGGGTACAAAACATACGTAAGCGACAAAACACATGCTCGACAAAAACGCTGGTGGTCTAAGGAGAGCTTACCAGATGGTCGAAATCCTCGTTCAACTCCAGTCGAAGGTCCATCACGTTCAACACTTCTTGGTCGTCCTCGGTCAGAGCCTGGTGGGTCATCGCGTACTTGGCGCGAAGCTGCTTCTTCATCCCCCTGCGACGCAGCGGACAGAAGAGTAAGATTTTCGAGAACAACAGCTCGAGAGCAGGGTGGCAAAGCTGTCACTCACACGAAAACTTCTTGCGCCAGAGAAGATTGGTGGTTCATATCGGGAAACTTGTCTTTCGAATCGAAGTGCATCATTCGAGTTCGACTGCCACGGTGCCTCGGAGCCAGCAGATCGTCGGGGCGCGATACCACAAACAGGCTCGAGTGGGAGAACGGAGGCACACTCAGTCTGCATGCAGAGCCAATGCACGTGAGAACGGGTTCAGGGCTAAAGACGGAGCACGCAAGGCGACGGGAGAGTGTCGAACTCACGGTGTCCGCAGCAGAACGAAAACCACTTGCTTGCCGAGGAGGCCGTCGAGGTGGTTGTTCGCAAAAGCGACCGGGGTGGGACGGGCCATCTCTTCACGCGCACGCGCCGGAGTCACGATCGACACCTTGGGGAGCTGCTCGACGGACAGCAGCTCATGACAGAACAGGCTGCACGGAAAGCTAAGGCAACGTCAGCGATAGGTAAACCGAAACATGGCAAACCGAAAATGTTCGACAGGACACGTACACGACGCCCGCGACCATCATGCTCTCGTCGAGCTCCCCTTTCGGCGCCTCTCTAATCGCATTCAGCTGGTCCTCGTACAACTCCACCTCGACCCCGCCTGCACTAAGGATGAGGCCGCGTCGAACCGTCGCCTCGTTCATGACGGGTACAGAGGCGGGGCCCGTAGCCATGTCAGGCCTAGCAGTGGAGAGGGCGGGCGCGCAGGGGAGTTGGGAACTAGCAGGGACTAGGAAGTAGGGAAGTAAAAATCGGAAACAGCAACAAAATGAGACCGGACGCAGGGTATTAGCTGTTTGCCATCCCTCCCACCGCGACGGACCAGGGGGGTTCAAGGGCGAGGAGGCAGGGCGCGTTCCGAGACGCGGGAGGAGGAGGGAGGAGCTCTTCGCGGAGGCCGGCGGGGCCCTATTGGCCTCGACGTGAAACCTGGTTGTTGGTAGCATGGGGTGGGCCGCCTTGCATGCAGCTGAAAGGCCCATTCCAAGGTTCGGGAGGGGGCCTTCGACACGTCACCAAGATCGAGCGGCTTGAACGAAACGGGCCCGTCTAGGGCGAGAGCGGTGGAGCGCGGCGCAGATGGGCGTCGATTTCGTCTAGCCGGCAAAATTTCGCAAACTGGTTCCGTCGGCGATGCGTCGCTCGGCGAGGGATGGGTGGGTTACCGGACGGAACCCGTCCACGAACCGAGCAAGGGGTTGGGCTCGGTTGGGAGGGGGACCACTGCCAGCTCGAGGGCGCGGGCAGCTGGCGTCATCGGCAGCTGGCGCCAGCTGGGGGTGCCCGTTTTCGGGCGGGAGGGGGGGGGTGGCTCCCGCCCCTCGCGTGCCCCGCTAGGCGACTGCGGGAAAACGAAAATCCCTCCGAGGAAAACCCGCAGGGGCGAACGGGTTTCCGCGGAGGGATTCGGGCGAGGTCTTCCCACTACCACCCGCAAGCCTAGTTTGCTATGAATGAATTCTTGAATTCTCGACGAATTCAATACTACCTCGGCTCTATGGCTTCCGCTCGTCTTCTCGGCCCTCCGAGGACTATTATCAGCATCGTGTCGCCCTTAGCCTCGGGTGCCTCGTTAGCATTGCAGGCTCGGCAATTCTCGCAGTTCGACTGCAGCGCTTGCCGCCAAAGACAATGGTCAAATCGTTTCGGTTGCGGCGCGGTGAGGTGTGGCGCTGATGGTGCTCGTACTCTAGGAATTCGAGTACATTTAAATGCGTTGAACCTAGACGCCTTCAAGGCACACCGAGTGCGTCTACGAGGCACGGGGAAATGTGAGAACGGCGCGCGGAAATTCCAAAATACTCTGCATCAGAGCTTGCAACATGTCGAACCTCCGCGCCAGAGGTTGCGCACCAGTTGTGCGGCGGAGGGGAAGGGGGAGGGGGGGCGGTTGCAGCAGCGGAGACTGCGCGGACTGCGCGGAGAAGCGGGGGAGTGAGCAGACGCGCAATGGAAACAATCACCGCGAGTAAAGTTTCCGCCGAAGGGGATACCGCGCGCGCATTTGGCCTGCGGAGAAGCAGAGGCGGGTGGAGTGGGGGAGGCGGGAGCGGAAAAGGCGGAGAGGCGGAAAGCGGGAAAGCAATCAGCGCAACCTCCCCCCTTTCCCCCATTATTGCGGTTGACGAGTTTTTCTCCCTCCCCTCGCTCGCGCTTCCCCCCCGCTCCCCCCGGACGCGCGCTTGAGTCCCTAGTGTTCATGCTGGCGGAAGCGGGAAAGGCGGATGACGAGGAGGAGTGGGGGGAAGAGGCGGAAGATTGGGGGGAGATCGACTGGGGGAGAGAAGGGGAGTGGAACGCGGGAGGGGGAGGGCAAGCGCAGGGGCGCGGAATCGAAGTTTTCTGGGCCTCAGACATTAAAATCGGGGGGGGGAATGGTGAAATGTCACTTCCCGCCTCCTCTTCCGCCCCCTCTTCCCCCTCGCCCCCTACTTCCGCCTCTTCCGCCCCTCTCCCTCCCCCTCCCCCCCATCTTTTCCTCTCTCACCTCCGCTCCGCCGCTCTTGCGCCCTGCGTGCTCCTCCCCGCCGCCCCTGCTCCCCCTGGTCAGGGGGAAAGGGGGGAGGGGCGAGGCGGAGGGGAGGAAGGGGGGAACGCGGGGGCAGAGAGGGAGGCGCAAGGGTCGGGGGCAGCGCAGGTTCGGGTGGTGGCTGGGCGGTTCAGGGACGTTTGCACTCCTCCACCCCTCACACACTTTGTCAGTCTTGCTCTCGCTTTCTCACTCGCTCTCTCTCACACTTTGTTTCTCCGTTTCACTTTATTGTGTCCTTCTCATTGCCACTCGCGGAGTCCTTATGTCATTCCGCGAGTCCTTATTTCTTTAATCCCCACTGTCACTATCGTCCCTCACTCCCACACATCACTCCGCCCCTCGCTTACAACTTCCTCTCTCTGACACTTTCTCTCCTTCTTTTCCTTCCTGTCATCTGCACTCTCTCTCCCTCTTTTCCTTCCTGTCATTTGCACTCTCTCTCCCTCTTTTCCTTCGTGTCATTTGCACTCTCTCTCCCTCTTTTCCTTCGTGTCATTTGCACCCTCTCTCCCTCTTTTCCTTCGTGTCATTTGCACTCTTTCTCCCTCTTTTCCTTCGTGTCATTTGCACTCTCTCTCCCTCTTTTCCTTCGTGTCATTTGCACCCTCTCTCCCTCTTTTCCTTCGTGTCATTTGCACTCTTTCTCCCTCTTTTCCTTCGTGCCATTGGCACTCTCTCTCCCTCTTTTCCTTCGTGTCATTTGCACCCTCTCTCCCTCTTTTCCTTCGTGTCATTTGTACTCTCTCTCCCTCTTTTCCTTCGTGTCATTTGCACTCTCTCTCCCTCTTTTCCTTCGTGTCATTTGCACTCTCTCTTCGTGTCATCTGCACTCTCTCGCTCACCGAACTCTTGCCCTTCAATCGAACGTCCCCGCCATCCCAACCTTCCTCAATCCCTTTCCAACCCCCTCAACTCCTAACCGTTCTCCTTTCACAACCTCAGTCCCCTTATCTCCTTCGCCCTGTTTCTCCTTCCCTTTCCCCACCCGTCTCTACCCTCTCCGCTTACTCCCTCCCGTTCCACCCAGTGTTCCTCCCTGCCTTACTCCCTCCCTCCCCCCTTCCCTCCCCCCCACCCTCCAGTTCATGCTGCTTGTGCACATGCGGCCAGGGACAGCTGTCAACATCCCATTGGTCCCCCTTACCCCCTACTAATCCCTCCAATCCTCCTCCCCGCCTTACCCCCTCCCCTCCCCCTCCCCCCTCCCCGCCTTCCCCCCCCACCCCCACCATCCCCCAGCTCATGCTGCACGTGTACATGCGGCCAGGGACAGCTGTCAACATCCCATTGGCCCGCACTCAGTCCGCCCTCATATACGTGCTCGAGGTGGGGTGTCTTGTATGGTTGAGATTGAGAGGATATTGGGGTGCTCTGAATAGTATCTTTGGGATTGAGATTTTTTTTGGGCAGCCCGGACTGGATCATACATGCCAGATTCAGAAGTATTCATGTTTTTGAGAATTCTAAAAAACTCCCTGTTGCGCCTGCTTTTCTGTGCTCTTATCCGTTTTTGTGTCATGTCTCTGTCTGTGTGTGGCTCGTGCCGCTTCTCTTTGTCGTTTTTATCTCTGTCAGCAATGAAATAACTGATTCTTGATCTGCCTTTTGCCAATCCTGCTCACGTCCCCATACTTGCTTCTTTTCTGCTGCGTGAACTTACTTACTGCCATCCCATCCCCACTTCCCACAACCTCCCTGCGTCAATCTCAATGCCAACTGTCCTGCTGCCTGCCTGCTGCCCCGCCCAGGCATCTGCACTACCCGCGCACTGCTTGGTGTGTTTTGAGTCGACTCACTTGAAACACTCAAAACACACTTGACCTTACCGCTACCTACAACACACTTGACCTTACCGCTACCTACAACACACTTGACCTTACCGCTACCTACAACACACTTGACCTTACCGCTACCTACAACACACTTGACCTTACCGCTACCTACAACACACTTGACCTTACCGCTACCTACAACACACTTGACCTTACCGCTACCTACAACACACTTGACCTTACCGCTACCTACAACCCACTTGACCTTACCGCTACCTACAACCCCCCCCCTGCATTCATTGCAATGCCAGCTGTCCTGCTGACCGTCTGCTGCCCCACCCACTCATTCCCACCAACCCCTTGTTTCCCACTCAAAGGTCGTGACTCTGTTTGACCCGTGAGGAGAGGCCGTGTTTCAGAATGGATGGCCACTTTTGAAACTTTTTGTAGAGTAACTCGAGTGTATCTGTCCGTGCCATGTGCCTATCTGTCTGTTATGAATAATCTCCACTCGACTCCTCCGCTGTCTGCCCCACCAACACCTAACTCCCACCACCACCTAACTCCCACCACCACCACCTCATTCCCACCACCACCCCATTCCTAAACACAGGGCGTGGCGATGTTTGGTCCGAGAGGAGAGGCCGTGTTTCAAAACGAGGGTCACTCCCTGCTTTTCCCTGCAGCACCATGTGCCACGTCAGCTGCCACGTCAGATGCCGCGTCAGACATGGTTAAGGAAAGAGATTCCGCAGTGGGTGGCGCAGCAGGCATGGGAGCAGGGGGGAAAGAGGAGGATTGGATTCGGGTGGAGTCGCACAGTTGGGGAGGAGTGGAGTTTGTGCTGGTAGCTGGCCAAAGTTAGTGAGTTGAAGGTACTGTATCAGATGGGTTATGACATGGATTGATAGCCAGCAGTTGTGATATTGAAATTGCACCAAACCAAGTGTTCAGTCCACAGAAATTGAAGCTGCATTGCATCCAGTATGGTAAGCTCAAACTGGAAGAGAACAAGTATGAAAGTTATCAGAATCATTGCTTCTTAAACTTCAGAAAGTATTTAATACTATCGATCGGAATACGCTAAACAATTTGCTGAAATTATGTGCTTACATTTTGTTTTTCTCCAGAACACTATTCAACCCCCCATGATAATGAGGTAAAGTTTCATATCAATCTCTTACGAAGAGGACCCCTCACACAAACGAAGATGCCAGTATATCAAAGTGCATACCTGAAACTCGAAAATCGAATTTGTGCTGCGCCATGAGTCTCCGAACTTCATTGTCAAATGTTGTAGCCTTTAGTGATGCGTGTCATATGGGGTACAACAGTAGGGATAGGTTTATGTACCCCAACCCACAATAGTCCACCATCATTCCGTTTCCGCCTCGTTCGTCTCCGTCTGTGCTTTCTTCTCCTGTGCTTCCTTCTCCTCCTAAGTCGGCCCTCACTACTTCCCTCTCTACTCCTGTCACTGACTACTACCGCACGTACCATCCTGTTCTCTCGCGTGTTCTCACCTCTCTTGTTACACACCCTCGTGCCTCTCTGTCCTCTGCCTCCGCCCTTACTGCCGCTGTCACTGAGTTCGCCACTACTAGGGCCTTGACTATGCCACTCGTGTAGTGGCTGCTCCTCCTACCAGTCCTCTGGCCGTCAAGGGTGAGCCTGTCCTTGGTTGTGACGCCCTAGAGGACAGGCAGTTTGAGCTGGAGTTCCTGGCAGCCGCTTCCCCTCATCTTTGTGCCATGCTGTTCGTCCCTGAGGGAGACCCCGACGCCCTTGACATACCGACTCCTCGCACTTACGCTGAGGCAGTGTCAGGGCCTTGGGCCTCTAAGTCGAGAGCTGCCATGGACTCAGAGATGGCCTCCTACAGATCCACAGGCACCTACATCGACAAGGTTCCCCCCCCTAGGGCGAACATAGTCGATGGCATGTGGATCTGCAGGGTGAAGCGGCCACCGGGATCTCCTCCGGTCTTCAAGGCGCACTATGTGGCTAGAGGTTTCAACCAGCGCGAGGGAGTTGACTTCTTTCAGATCTTCGTGCCTACCCCGAAGATGACCACTCTTCGAGTGTTACTGCACGTAGTAGGACATAGAGACTACGAGTTACACTCTCTCGACTTCTCCACTGCCTTCCTTCAGGGTAGCCTACACGAGGAGGTATGGTCGCCTCGTCTCTCTACCTTCATATTCACTTTCCCTCCTGGGACCCAGTGGAGGCTGAGGCGACCGGTCTACTGTCTCCGTCAGGCACCTCGTGAGTGGCACAACACCCTTCGCTCTACCCTGTCTGACCTCGATTTCCAGCCGTCTTCTACCGACCCGTCGCTGTTCATTCGTCGTGGCTCTACACCGTTCTTTGTACTGGTCTACATTGACGACCAAGTCTTTGCCACTGCTGACAGGGTTGCTTTGGCTGACGTGAAGTTCGAACTGCAGAAGAGACACACGTGCACTGACCTTGGTGAGCTGCGCCACTACCTAGGCCTGCAGGTCACAAGGGTTTAAGCCGCTCGCACCATTACACTCTCACAGTTACACATGGTGCAACAGGTCCTTCAGCGGTTCGAGCTTCAGCGCTCCACCGTACAGCGCACACCTCTTGCCGTTGACCACAGACTCACTGGTCCCTTTTTCCGACAAGCCATTTGAGCCAGTGGTCCTTACACGGAACTTGTGGGTTGCTTCATGTACCTGATGACTTGTAATCGCCCGGACCTCGCCTTCCCTCTCAGCATCCTTGCTCGCTTTGTTGCGCCAGGGAGACACCATCCTGTTCATTAGACAACTGCTATGAGGGTGGCGAAGTACCTAGCGATGACATAAGGCGTGGGGCTCACCATGTCATACATGGTGCAGGAGGTCCTTCAGCGCTTTGGCTTCAACTGGTCCTCAGCACAGGCCACTCCTCGGGCTATAGATCACTCACTCTCAGCTCTACCTTCGGATGAGTCCGTAGAGCCGAGTGGTCCTTACCCAGAGCTAGTTGGTTGCCTCATGTACCTGATGACTTGCACTCGTCCTGACCTAGCATACCCTCTTGGCCTTCTGGCCCGCTATGTGGCTCCTGGCAGGCACCGAAAGGTGCACTGGGATGCTGCAAAGAGGGTATTGCGCTACTTGTGCAGTACATCGGGCATGGGGCTCGTGCTTGGAGGAGGGAGCCCAGTCGTTCTCACTGGACACTCAGACGCTTCTTGGGTTGACGACCAGGCTACTCAGCAGTCGCCACAGGGTTACACCTTCAGCCTTGGCTCTGGCTCAGTTTCTTGGCGTTCTACTTGTTCGTCTTCAGTTCTCAGCTCCAGTTGTGAGGCTGAGATCTACGCCACGGCCATGGCTGCACAGGAGTTACGCTAGCTCACCTACCTGCTGACCGACCTGGGAAAGCGGCCTAGTTCTCATCCAGTGCTGTACGTCGACAACAAGGCTGCCATTGCCTTGTGTGAGGAGCACAGACTGGAGCACAGGACGAAGCACATCGCTCTACGTTACTTTCTGGCTCGAGAGTTATAGCAGCGTGGTCAGCTTCGTCTGCGTTTTGTGGCCTCTCAGGCCAACACTGCTGATATATTCACCAAGGCACTTCAGTCTGGTGATCATCAGCGTTTCTGCACTTTGCTAGGGCTTGTGCCCACTTTTCCTCACTTGTTGTAGACTTTGCCTGTACTGTGATCTATATATCTATACCTGCATACTTGCTAGACATAGATCACTGTGATGTTTGTGCTACATATATGCCTCTGCATGTGAACTGGCCTTGTGGTCATTTGCTTGTGCTCAGAGTGTGTGGTGACGTTGTGATCCACCCTGAGCTTGCTTTGGTTTTCTTGACTGGTCCTGTGACCCCTTGTTCTCCCCCACTTAGCCTATGGGGGTGTGTCAAACATTATATATGTTTCTGTTGTGTAGGCTACATTGGGTTAGCCTTTAGGGGGTACATTTCACTAGGGTTTGCTACTTGTACTCCTACAACTTCCTAGTTCATCACTTCTTATTTCTGACACAGGTATGACACCATCGTTTCCACAAGCTGAGCAAAACCGTACCTGTAACGCATAAACAAATAATGAAGCCATGAGCAATGTGGAGCGGAAATACAAAGACATGCGGGATACAAAGACATTTCTCACTCGCTGTAGTACGTGCCGTTTTCCTTCAACGGCATGTCAGTAGTGCCCTGCTCAGCCATGAATTGAACAAGAGCCACGAAAAGCACAAGATTTGCAAATGAACAAAGCGATTGCCATCAATCGAGCAATGCGCTTGCCATTGTCGTCCCCCCTTGTCGAAGTCGATGATGGACTTCTTGCCTTTCTTCTGGCCGTCGCGTGCAGCACCGCCGCCATATGCTTGATGCTATGCTTGCGCATCGTCTGCTCCTGAATGTCGAGGCCGCCTTCACCGTAGCGGCCGTACTTGTAGTGCGGGTCGCCGAACACCATATAGACGTTGCAGCGCATGCAAGGTCGCCTGTCCTTGGACTCACTGATCAAGAGCCACAGGAAGTAGCGCTGCCACTGCTCCTTACATTTGAGCTGCAAAACTTCCACAGACAGCTGACGCCGACCCTTGTCCTTGTCCTCGTCTTCGTCACCGTCATCGGCGGAGTGATGAGTCACGGGTGGGATCGTCTTTGATGGCGCGGGCAGCATAGGACCTGCGGGACGTGCAAATTCAAGCCTCCGTTGCTTGTATTTAGCTTTTAGTGAAGCCCTGTCAGGCAGCACGGGGTTAGCTCGTAGAGTCTCGGTTGTTGCAATCGAAACAGCAGGTTGGTGGGATTCACGGCCAGATGAATCACAACACGGCGAAATGGGTGTGGCAGCATTAGATGTTGAGGGCATGCCATGTGAGGAAGGCACAGCTTTGGGCGAGGCGTTGACTGGCGGTGGAACCTGCGCGGAGGATGAGGCAACGGGGGGTGGTGCAACGTCGGGGATCTGCTTGCCCCGAGTGAGGATATCTAATGCTGAGACTCAAGGGGGGTCTTCCTCGGGAGAAATGGCCATCGGGAGGTATGTTGCGGGTGATTAGTTGCACTGCAAGACCAACTGAGTGTACTGCAAGAAAATTATGAGCAAGATGGAGGGAGTGCCCCCAGCGTGGTCCCTCAAACTCTCATCTCGTAGCGCGGCAGAGTGATGCATGGGGGGGTTGGGGGCCGGGAACCACAGTTACGTGCATGCGTGATGCATACACGAAACGCCTTTCCTGGCGTTTTGTTCAAGGAAAGGACTATGCTGCAAAAGCTTACAGTGTCAGTCTCTTGATATAGGTGGCAGCGGCGCCGACACCCACGCAGCGACAAAATGCTGGCAGCATCCGATTCATCACTGCTGCCAGCGGTGTTGGTTTTCGCCAGCGCGGAAGCTACGAGACATACACATTTATTACGCATGCATCTATACAGGCTGGTAGGTACCGTACCTAGTGGCCCTATGGCCTAGTGGCCCGAAATGTCAGTTTCAGACGGAATCGTACTCGTTATCCGGAAACTCATATGAATAATATCATTTGGTCTGAAATTTCATCTGAAGTAAAAACATTTGTCTTAGTGATCGGACGGACATAAAAATAAAATCTTACAAGTAAGATGAACAAAGGAAATTAAGTCTGAAAGTCAGACTATCAGACCAAATTGGTTTGATAACAAGGCCCCTGTGCACAGCCCCTTCAGCGGCCAGCGGGGACCGAGCTGGATCTCTGCACCAGGCCCTCAGATTCACTTTGAGGCACGTAAGGGTATCAGGGTCCCTCTGGCCCTAGACCCTGATCGATAAGGTCGCCTAGGAAAAAAGCCTGAAAGTTCAGTGTTACTTCAAAAAAAGTCTGATGCATCAGTGTCACCTATAGAAAAAGGCTGATAGTAGTGAAGCTGATTTTTTTAACTTAAAACTCTATGAAGGTCGCAAACATCCTTCAATCTATCTATTGTAAACCAAAGCATATCTTGCTTGCTAGCTAGCCATGCATTGCATCCAGCATGACTCTGGGTCTGGGTGAGTTCAGTAATCATCATCTGATGAGGCCTGCTTGTCATCATCATCTTCTCTTCCCTTAGCCTGTCGTTCTGCCCACTCTTCCTCCTCTAGGGCCTCCTTTCCCGTGCTATCCCTGCCCTCTCCCTCTCTTTCGGGTGGTGCCGCCACATTGCCGAATGGGCGGCGCTTCTTGTAGCTGCGCCAGATCTGCACCACCTCATCGTAGTTGGGCTCGTACTCGAGTAGAGACATGGTGACGAGGTCTTCGAGGCGGGCGTCCTTCAAGCTCCCCCGCTGCCACGATTTGATAACGTTTTGGCGTGAGAAGCCGCGCTCACACTCCACTGTGCTCAGCGGCAGCACGACGACAGCCACCCAGAGACGCACCAGATTGGGGTAGCCAGTCGCCCAGTCGCTTGTCTTCAGCATTGCTGTTAGGCCTGCGTGGAAGCTCCGCTCGTTCTTCGGGGCACCTGCGAGGATGGGGCAGAAGGCCCGCAGCTCCTTGATCGCACGCCGCTTGTCGACCCCTGCCACATAATGCGGAAGGGAGAGAGAGGGGGTTTTTGAAAGGCTGGCAAGTGCGTACACCATACGTTGATGAAATGCAATGACACAATAAGACGGACAGCAACAGTGCGAGAGCGGGAATACCTGGAATGATGTAGTCCGTGTCCTGTGCCCTGAACAGCCTCACGAGAGACTCGAGCCACTCGAGACACTGCCTGTGGCACTCCGCTCTCCCCAGCTCCCACTCGTCAGGCATGAACAGCCGCACTCCCACCAGGGAGTCCAGGTCCTGGAACCGTGTGCTGAGGTTTTGCACGAGCGTCTCGGCGAAGGTGGTGCAGAGATCGACGCAGGCGTCGTGGGAGCCGAGGGTCGGGTAGACTTCGCTCGGCTTCTCGTGCAGCTCGAAGGTGTGTGTCGTGGGCCACCCGTCCGAGTCGACTCCCTGCACCTTCACCTTGGGATTGCCCCCCTCAGGCCCGTGCTTCTTGATGAACGGGGAGAGGCGCGCGCTCACCCTGCCTCCAAAGTCGTCACCACAGTCAACGTAGCGGGACTCTAGGAATGAAATCGACCGGCGGATCTGCCCGTGGACACTTGCAATGTCCAGCTGTTAGGGGTCAACAGGGCGAACAGAGGATGGAGAGAAGGCCAAATCAGTGCAAAGCAGATTCTGCTTAAGCAGTACATCAAACAATGACTCACAAACCGAAACAAGGCACACAATCCAGCAACGATAGTAACCAAGCTCACCTCACGCTGCTAGAATGCCCTGTTCAGCACATTGAGCTACTCGACGACGTCTGCAAGGAAGTATAGCAGAAAGTGAAACCTGTAGCTCATGGCGAGCTCGTAGAGGGTGCTGTCCCACTCATACAGCATCACGATCAGCGCGGGGAAGACCTCTACCGCGCGCAGAATGGCGTCACCGCGGGAGAGCCAGCGGACGTCGTGGATCCCTTGTAGCTCCAGGTTTGTTTTCGTGAACACCTCCTGCAGGCCAATGAAGCGTTGATGCCACGGGCCAGAACGCCCCAAATGCTCTGCCACTTGGCGGAGCAGGGAGTCCACCATGCCGAACTCGGGGAGTTGTTCAGCGGCGTCCTTTGCTGCGAGGGCCTCCCTGCATGCACACCAGCATTAAAACCGGCTCAAGGAGGGGTTAGCAGGGGATGCAGCAGGGACTGTATGGAAGCAGTAAACAGAAGATGAAAACTGACCTGTGGACGATGCAGTGGCTCGAAACAAGATGCGGGATGCGGAGGCGAAGTCGAGCGACAAGGCCGTTGTGTTTCCCCATCATCACACTCGCTCCGTCACTGCTTATGCCGGATATCCTCGCCAGTTCAATGCCTAGGGCCTGCAGGTGGGACAAGAGCACTGAGAGGAGAGAGGTTGCATCGCCCTTCTCCACGGTCAGCAGGGCAAGGAACTCAGTCACGGGACGATTTTCACGGATGAATGTCGCGAAAACAATCATATGCTTTCCCCGACACCTATCCGTGCTTTCGTCGCACGTGACGCCAATGTATGGGCTGCTGAGGATATGCTGCAGTTGCGTTGTGTGCAACCATGTGGCCATCGACTGTGTCACCTGCCCGAAGCCGTAGGTGCAGCGCATGTCAAACAACACAACGTCAGATAATTCGGTTGATTTTCACAAACACGGTTGCAGTTAGATTAATTCAACACTCACGTAGTATAATAGGTTCCGTAGCCTTTTGCTGGACTTGAGTCGCGCGAGGTAGCGCACAAGATTCACCCATAACTCTATGGGTGCATCTTGCTTGGTCACGAAGAGCAGGGAGTCGAGGAGCTTGACGACCCGCTCCTTCTCCGTGTCGCGAGCGAGATTGTCGCCGTTGATCCGTGGCTGCGTAGCGGCGTCGTCAAGAAGCTTCTGCTGGTGTTTCAACGCCTCCTTGTGCTTGGTAGTTGCCGCATGCCGTTTGAACGCATGCGTCTGAACCTCTGTGGCGCCCTTTCCGCCTCTCCCACACGGTCCAGCGTAGCCTGCGTGCACCGTACAGATGCTGCACTTGAAAGCGGGGAAACCGTCAGTTTTTTTTAGCAGAATAAGCCAAGAAAACCGCTCGAGCCACTCGCTTTTGTACTTATACAGAGCCTCCGCGTAGGTTGCGTCTGGCCCTGCCGGTTTAGAAGGCCCAGGTGTTGAGGGCGACGCCTGCGTGCCTGCGGTCGCGAAGGTCGACAGTTGGTCGGCTGGCGAAGCCGGTATTGCACCTGCGGGACCTCCCTTCTTGGGCCACGGCAGCGTTGACTGCGTGTACCTGGCGGACTTCTTAGCCACTGACACCGCCGCGATTTCTTCACCTGAAGGGTTGGAGCTGTCTTGCTCCAACACGGGCGCAGTAGGGGAGGGACACAGAGGCTCGTCGATGGGTTCAAATGGAACATCGACGGTCGGCGCGACTGCAGGTGTCTTTCCATGGTGATCTACTGGCGCTAAGTTGGAGAATAGCATATCCAGCCCGGTAACGGCCGCGGACAGATCAATTGGCAAACGACGAGCGGGTTCATCGCCGGGGTCATCAGGTCGTTCAATGGCGTCCGGGTGGTCCGCCATTGATTGCGCTGTGAACAAGCAACATCTAACGGGACTCCCTAGCTAGCTGAACGATGGAGGTTTGCCAGGAAGAGAGGACACACGGCTGACTGCCTCTTGGTACACCAGGCAGCAACGCGATGAAACCTTACCCTTGCTAGATGGAAGGAAAGCATGGAGCTGACTGGGGTGGGAGACTGGATGGCTGGCAGCACGGCTGGGCGGCGTGGATGCATCCGTGCTTGCCAGCACGACTTAGACAAAACGGGCCAGAGGACCACAGGTGCTTCACATGGGCCTGAATCCCTCGTTGCGCTGCCTGCCAGCATCGCTGTGCTGCAACCCTGTAATTGGCCAAATCAGGAAATGCTGTCAAAGTGGCCAATCATCGCACCACGCGCGCCAACAACGCATCCCTCTACGAGGCAAATTTGTCTGCTACTCACCGCCACGCCCTGCTGACACCGTGGGAATCTGATATTCCCTGTACAGCCGGGCAACTACACACGAACCGTGTAGGAATCGCTTTCAGGGTCGGATTCGTTACAACGTAGTGGAATCAATGTCACTAGAAAAACATTGCTGAAAGTTCAGAGTCATGTGCTAGGTGAAGGCTGAAAAATCAGCCCCACAAAAAGCTGAACACTGGAAAATCAGTGTAGGTAAAAAAAAAACCCTGGAAATCAGGAATTTCAGGGGAAAATTCCTGATATCGTAGGGCCTGCTCTGCACCCGTGGTGTTCAAGGGCAAGCTCGGGCTGCCCTTCAAGGTAGCTCCACACGCTTGGCGCGGATGCTTGGGAAGCTGGCCACAGCTAGCAAACTGCTGGAGGCAATGAGCCACTGTGTACGTGAAGCCCGGGGTCAATCAGCTTGTGATGAAAGAAAACAAGGGGGAAGCTTGTGGGGCAGCTGCTGGCCGCCGACGAGAGGAAGCACGTCCAACCTGCGTGACATAAAGGCGATTGGAGTGTGAGTGTCTGGAACGTTGTGCCAATGAAACAGCACGCGTAGGGTGGCCTATAGACAAGAGATGTTTTGGGTCGGAGGAAGAGGGCGATTTGGAACCTGAGGACTATTTCCGTCCTCCCTATAGCACCATGAGAGGATTTGTGTAGTGAAGCTAGGTGATAAATAGGTCCTCTTCCTACACAGTTATGAGTGTGCACGTATGTATTACACTAGTAATGCATTTCACCCAACAACAAAGACCATGTTATTGGTTCGATATAGTGAAGCAAAATCGAGCGCTACTAGGGAAACCATATGCTACTCATGGAATGCAACTGCAAATGAAAAAATAACCAAGCAGGCATACACTTAAAAAGAATAAGATCCAATGAATTATCTAAAGGCGCATCTTGCCACAAAAACATTCCCGTATGGCACATGGTCCCATGCAAGTGTACAAAGTGTTCCTGCATGGCAGTCCTGCACTAGCAAGTGATCTCCACATCCATGGAAGCTTGCAGGGCAGCGAGGGCTCTCTTCGAAAAGAAGTAGCGCGTGGGGGGTCGATTCCTGAGGCGCCTCAGAAGATGTGGCAGTGAGAAGGCCAGCAACAGCGGTGGAAGAAAGAGCAAGAGCAGCAGCAGGTTTTTAGGCGCCTGGAGATCATACAGAATCACCCCCACGGTGGTAGTGCCTGGCGGCTCAAAGGGTAAGTTGGTGCCTGCAGGATGGATGAGGAGAGGGCGGGAGGCTGGGAGGAGCGGATGCAGGCAAAGCAGGAGGAGCATTATGACGTGGGAGTGTAGTGGGATGTATGATTATGGTTCTCGTGATAATAGAGAGTTTTTGAGAAGTCTCAAAAACTCTCTACTATCATGACGCAGGTGCATAATGACATGGGAGTGCAGTGGGATGTGATTAAGGTTCACAACGGTTCTGATGGAAATCGGGGAAGTGGGACTGGAGTTGATATGCACTTGATAGAAGCCAGGATGTCTTACGGGCAGTGAGGTCTTGAATGTTGTGGGCGGGTGCATTGGCCCACAGAACAAACAAGAACAACTCCAATGGCAACTGCTGTGCTTATCTGGAACAAGAGGTATGTGTACGGTGCCACTTGCCGGTAGGAGGATTCTTGATTCTGTCTACCTGGTAGTCAGGATGGCCAGTAGGGCTTTGGATTATTGTTCCTGTCAGCAGGGTACAGCATGGTACAGTACGGTACAGCATGGTACACACAGTACAAAGCAAGGTCACAGCGCGACAAGCCTATATGGCAGGGTGGGCTGAACTCAAGGCGTTTGGGATGGTAAGAAACGGATGCGGAGGAAGAGCAAGCACACTGAGGCTCACAGAAGCACAAGCACACATGACGCAGGTGAGGCTTGAGTGGAGGGAAGGAGGTCTGACACGTCAGCACTCGTTTCCACAGTTTTTTTAACGGATAAAAATCGACTCATTGTGGCAAGCGGAGGAGCACGAGTCACACTACCCAGCAGGATTCACACTGCCCAGTGCGAGCCCATGGGCTGAAGTGGCTAGGAGGCGTCGCTCGGCCACTCCCCCATGGCCACTCCCCCATGGCCACTCTCCCGTGGCCACTCTCCCATGGCCACTCTCCCATGGCCACTCTTCCATGGCCACTCTCCCATGGCCACTCTCCCATGGCCACTCTCCCATGGCCACTCTTCCATGGCCACTCTCCCATGGCCACTCCCCCATGGCCTACAGGGTCCCTTCCACAGGCCAGTGGAAGCTATGGGGCGTGTGGAGCATGTTGGCAAGCAGGCATGTTGGCAAGCAGGCACTGAAAATCAAGACGCAGCAAGGACGAGCTAAGGGCCGAAAAAAGGAACAGAACATAACCATCAGCTAGTGAGGGCATCAATCCGCAAGCATACCTTGAGGCACCAGCAGGGTATCGTGAGAGACGCACGTGCCAGCAGCAGTCCCTGGCGTGTACCCGTCATCACAGGTGCACTGCCCCACAGGTTCACAGTGGGGTGGCCAGAACTCCTCGTCTTCATCACACGGAGACATGGCGTGAGACGGGTCCGGCACCAAGGAGCACACGCCATGCCCGCTGCACGGGGGGGTCAGCCTCTGCTCTCTGAGCGGCTGCACTTGCACCCCACAGAACGCCCGGCACTCACTGTCACGCCTCTGGTTCAGCCCGTGGCCGCAGTAGACCCACTCAAGGCAGTTGTGGGTGAATACGCACGAGCTGTGGCCTCCTGAGGGGTCGTCTGGGTCTGGGCTGGTGGTGTTGAACGGGAAGGCGTCTGCTGTGGCTGTGAGGTAGTTGTAAGCAGCAGACAGCCTGTGTAGCGATGTGAGGTGGGTGATGTGGTGGAAGGAGGGCAGCTCTCCCGTAAGCTGGTTGTTGTCAAGGTGCCTGTGGTGCAAAAGAAGGGGGGGCTTGAAGCAGTGGGAAGGAGGAATCTGCTTTTGAGTCGACAGGAAAAAAAGTGACTGGGAAGGGGGGTGATTGGAAAGGTGATGCGAGAGGAGTAGCATGTGCGTGTTGAATCGGGGGTACCGCTTCCGGTGCATGCTGTGTGGCATCAGCTTTGCGAAATCCAATTTCAGTGCTGTGTGGGATCAGCTGAGTGTGTTAGTGCTGGGATCAGCTGAGTGTGTTAGTGCTGTTACCAGCTGAGTGTGTTAGTGCTGTTACCAGCTGAGTGTGTTAGTGCTGTTACCAGCTGAGTGTGTTAGTGCTGGGATCAGCTGAGTGTGTTAGTGCTGTTACCAGCTGAGTGTGTTAGTGCTGGGATCAGCTGAGTGTGTTAGTGCTGTTACCAGCTGAGTGTGTTAGTGCTGTTACCAGCTGAGTGTGTTAGTGCTGGGATCAGCTGAGTGTGTTAGTGCTGTTACCAGCTGAGTGTGTTAGTGCTGTTACCAGCTGAGTGTGTTAGTGCTGTTACCAGCTGAGTGTATTAGTGCTGTTACCAGCTGAGTGTGTTAGTGCTGTTACCAGCTGAGTGTGTTAGCAGCTGAGTGTGTTAGTGCTATGTGATACTCCCATCATTTCCTTGGTGTGGACGTGCTTCGGAGAAAGAATATTAACATGGCTTAACACGAACGATGGGAGACACGGGAAGGAAGTGGAGAGCGACTGGGTGGCGTTTCACTGAGGAGATGGGTAGCACTGACAGTTGTTTGAAGTAAGTGCATGAGGTGCGTAGAACAGATTGTTTCAGCAGAATTTAAACGAGTTGACCCCGCAGATATGTCTTTAGAGTGGGCTCAGCAGGCAACACAATCACGTTCTTCCGATTCCTCAACCACATCCTTGATTATTGACAAATAGCGCGTGAGTGTTGGTGACGACCGAGGAGGTAACACTGACAGGTATGCGAGATTAGTGAGTATGGTGATTGCAGCAGGTATCGTCCCCGCAAGACGGTTGTCGTTGAGTTTCCTGAAGATGGGTGGATGAATGGACATGGAGGAAAGGAGAGAAGAGGAGGGGAAGAGGGGAAGTGGTGACGAGGAGAGAAGAGGAGGGGAAGAGGGGAAGTGGTGACGAGGAGAGAAGAGGAGGGGAAGAGGGGAAGTGGTGACGAGGGAACGAAGAGGGGAAGAGAGGGAATGGAAGAACACGAGAACAGGGAGAACAGGGAGAACAGGGGAAGGAGGCTGTTGTATTCCAGCTGCCTGTCATAGCATAGCATAGCATGAGATGGGATGGGATGGGATGGGATGGGATGGGATGGGATGGGATGGGATGGGATGGGATGGGATGGGATGGGATGGGATGGGAATGGGATGGAATGGGATGGGATGGGATGGGATGGGATGGGATGGGATGGGATGGGATGGGATGGGATGGGATGGGATCCTAGATTGGATTCAAATCAGGCTGACAACACGCGAATTTACTCTGATAATAATCCTAAAATGGCATTGTAGGAGGGGAAATCAATGCATTCTTCTGGAAAAGGGCTTAATATCAGTCCTGGCACAGAAACAAATGTTGAATCAGTGTAAAAAAAACAAAAAGAAATCTGAGGGTCTCGATGGGATTCGATAGGATAGGATGGAATGTGATGGTATGGGATGGGATGCGATGGGATCGGGCGAAAGACAAGACGTTAGCCCATAGGGATACCTCCACTCACTCACTCGCACATACAACACAATCCCCACAAGTCACCCACTCTTTCATCCCCTCACCCACTCACCCCTCACTCACACTTTCACCCACTCGTCACGGACTCGCCCCCTGCTCTCGGCCTCTCACTCGCCCACTCATTTGCTGGCTGAGGGGACATATCAGGCTGTCACACCTGGTCATCCCACAGCACCTTGCATGTCTACCCCATCACCACTCACAACTCTCATAGCTGCCTTTTTTAGGCGCCTCAAAACTTGCGCTTTTTAAGGCGGCTCAATACTTGAGATTTTTCAGGCGCCTCAAAACGTGCGTGCCTACTCATCACCACTCACAGCTCCCATAGCTGCCTGAGGTGGCCAATCTCCTCTGGAATGGAGCCCGAGAGATCATTGTGGTTGACGTCCCTGATGCACAATGGGGGGCGAGGAGGGCGGAGGGGGGGAAGGGTGGCAAAGGGAAGCGTGTTTTTGAGTCGCTTAAAAAACATGGAGCCCGAGAGATCATTGTGCTTGAGGTCCCTGTGGTTGAGGTCCCTGGTGCATGATGAGAGTGGATGGAGGAGGGCGGAAGGGGGAACTTTTATTGAGGCGCCTCAAGATCCCGAGAGATCATTGTGGTTGAGGTCCCTGGTGCATGATGAGGGCAGAGGAATTTCTGAGACGTTTCTGAGACTCATATCATGAGGTTCCTGCCTGGTGCACAACCAGGGTGGAGGAGGGAAGCGGAGGCGTTGGAGTGGAGGTACAAGGCAGGAAGAACGATCATGGTTGAGAGAATGGAAAGGGGAAGGAAAGCTGAAGTGGTGGATGGATGGATGGAAGTAGTGCTGACATTCGTTTCCTTTATCCAACGCACTCTCATGTAACATAGCTAACATTTATAGCTAGCAAAACGTTTACGTGCCTTTATGGTAGTTTTGTGCTAACAATGGAGCAGGTGTAGGGTGGAGGGGAATGGGAGAGAGGGCAGTAGGGAAGAGAGGGAGAGAGATGGGACAGGACGGGATGGGATGGGATGGGATGGGATGGGATGGGATGGGATGGGATGGGATGGGATGGGATGGGATGGGATGGGATGGGATGGGAATGGGATGGAATGGGATGGGATGGGATGGGACGTGACTGGATAGGACTCATGGGACTGGATGGGACTGGATGGGAATGGATGGGAATGGATGGGACCGGATGGGACTGGATGGGACTGGATGGGAATGGATGGGAATGGATGGGAATGGATGGGACTGGATGGGAATGGATGGGAATGGATGGGATGGATGGGACTGGATGGGAATGGATGGGAATGGATGGGAGTGGATGGGAATGGATGGGAATGGATGGGACTGGATGGGAATGGATGGGAATGGATGGGACTGGATGGGACTGGATGGGAATGGATGGGAATGGATGGGATGGATGGGACTGGATGGGAATGGATGGGAATGGATGGGAGTGGATGGGAATGGATGGGAATGGATGGGACTGGACGGGAATGGATGGGACTGGATGAGAGTGGATGGGACTGGATGTGAATGGATGGGAATGGATGGGAATGGATGGGAATGGATGGGAATGGATGGGATGGATGGGACTGGATGGGAATGGATGGGAATGGATGGGATGGATGGGACTGGATGGGAATGGATGGGAATGGATGGGAGTGGATGGGAATGGATGGGAATGGATGGGACTGGACGGGAATGGATGGGACTGGATGGGAGTGGATGGGACTGGATGTGAATGGATGGGAATGGATGGGAATGGATGGGACTGGATGGGAATGGATGGGACTGGATGGGAATGGATGGGAATGGATGGGAATGGATGGGATGGATGGGACTGGATGGGAATGGATGGGAATGGATGGGAGTGGATGGGAGTGGATGGGAATGGATGGGACTGGATGGGAATGGATGGGAATGGATGGGAATGGATGGGAATGGAATGGATGGAATGGATGGGACTGGATGGGAATGGATGGGAATGGATGGGAATGGATGGGAATGGATGGGACTGGATGGGAATGGATGGGAATGGATGGGAATGGATGGGAATGGATGGGAATGGATGGGACTGGATGGGAATGGATGGGAATGGATGGGAATGGATGGGAATGGATGGGCCCTGGATGGGATGGGATGGAACTGGTTGCAGAAGCTACAGCATAAGCTACAAATCCCCATCACCACTCACAACTTCCCATCACCACTCACAACTCCCTCAGCTGCTTAAGGCTGCTCACTGCCTCTGGAATGGAGCCTGAGAGATTGTTGCGGACGAGCTTCCTGAAGCATGGCGATGGTGGGGAGTGGGCAGTGAGGGGTGGGGAGGCACTGAATGCAGGGACGTGCAAGGCATGCAGGGACGTGCAAGGCATGCAGGGACGTGCAAGGCATGCAGGGAGGAGGAGCACAGGATATAAAAATGGATTCAAAAAGTGGAGGTGACCACTTCACACTGCCAAGTTCACAGGTGACTGGAAAGCATGTAATGTTGTGGTAGTCTCCTGCCGATACCTTAGAGATGGGAAGCTTAGGGCGAAGGAGAACGGGAGAGAGGTAGGTGGAGGGAGAATAGGCGCACAGGGTGGTGAGTGCGGAGAGGTTGCCTATGGAGGCCGGAATGGTGCCACTCAGACCGTTGCCTTCCAGCCATCTGCCATGTCGTCGCATGGGATGGCATGAAAGCCGTGGGATGGCATGGGATGGCATGAATCGGCATTGGACTGAAGCTGAGTGAGTACAGCATGTGTGGCAGCTCAGGGAAGAACAGGTGGATCCAAAGCACTGAGTAGTCAAAACAATGAGCCATGTCGCTGGAAAAGCTCCAAAGGAATGAAATTAGGAATGCTTGCACACAAAATCCATTGCAAAGGCACATGAAACTTGTGAAAAAGGACAGGAAACAGTACCAACACAGTCCTCAAGATTCACGGTGTGCAATGCTTTTTGAGTCCGGTTGACCTATAAGGTGAGTTGTGAAATCGAGCAACAATTGTTTGCAGGTATCATAATGCACAAGTATTGCAACTTCAATCCAAAGCAAGGCATGTCAGCAGCTGCACACATGAACCAGTTTGAAATCGGTTGCTTTATTTCGGGCAGCGTTCGTCCTTACATGAGTTCCAGGTTGGTGAGAGCTCCGATTGACTCAGGTATGGGCCCTGAGAGCATTTGCTCCCCAAGGCATCTGCGACCACATGCGGCACAGTGCGGTGAAGTGTGGTACAGAGAGGAACGGTGACGTGGAACGGTGGAGGTTGGGTGCGGGAAGGTTGGGGGAAGGTTGATAGCACATGGCCTCGCATGCATTGGCAATGCTTGCAGCACCAGCAGTGCATGTGTCAGCAGTGCATGTGTCAGCAGTGCATGTGTCAGCAGTGCATCCAGTGCATGTATCACCAGTGCATGTGTCTGCACTCAGTCATTTAGCCACTCATCCACACAAGCACTCCTATCAGGCTACCACACCTGGTCATCCCACAGCACCTTGCATGCTGGCCCCATCACCACTCACAACTCCCCATCACCACTCACAACTCCCGTAGCTGCTTGAGGTTGCTAATTGCGTCTGGAATGGAGCCTGAAAAGCTGTTTCCAGAAATAGTCCTTGTATATGGAGAGGGTGGGTAGATAGAAGCAGGGAGCAGGGCGGGGCAGAGAGGGTGGGTAGACGCAGGGAGAAGGGCGGGGCAGAGAGGGTGGGTAGATGCAGGGAGCAAGGCGGGGCAGAGAGGGTGGGGGAACCATTGGAGAAAGAAGGCCGGGCGGGAAGGCATGGGAAAGAGAATGGAAGGGGGTAGATGGAAAGGGTTTGGGAGGAGTGCGGATTTGTGAACTTTGAGTTGTATGCTACTTCAAAAATCAGAGCGTCCTGAAGCGAACCAATGTGGTATAATGGACTACATCAAAATTCCAAAGAAGGTAGGTAATTTAGGAGTAAGGTGACAAGGGCACGGATTTAATGGAAAATGGTGTTCAATTGGGCGTTGTGCATGGCATGGCAGGGCATGGGAGATGGTGCATGGCAGATGGTGCATGGCAGGGCATGGGAGATGGTGCATGGCAGCACGCACAATGAAGTCAAGTCTGTGAGGCTGAAGATCCACCCAGGCAGCTTCCCAGACAGTTGATGATGGTTGGCCACGTGCCTGATGATAGAATTGGAACTGAACTTATTGATTAGGAAAGAAGGCACTAGGCCTTAAGTACAAACGAGGTTGGGATGGGCAAGGCGAGGGAAAAGATGGGATGGGGATCCTAGCAAATCTCCAATTGGTGAGTTGGCAGATTTGCAGGATTACGAGGGAATCCCAACCAGATAGGGTTGGGATCACAAACTACACCCAACCTGCAAATAACCTACGCGATATAGAATATAGTACACAAAGTGTTGATAGCCTAATTCTAACACACCCCCTAGGCTGCAACACATCAGCCACAAGGAGGCCCAACACCCATGGCCGAGAGGAGGCGGTAATGATCCTCGCGAACAAGCGACTTGGTAAACAAGTCAGCAAGGTTGCAGTCGGAGGCAATGTGTTCAGCCTTCAGCTGCTCGCGCTGCACCAGCTCACGAAGAAAGTAGTGACGGACTTCAATGTGCTTGGTGCGGCCATGGAAAACGGGGTCTTTGGTGAGATGAATGGTGCTCTCGTTGTCACACCAAAGCGTTGGGGTTGGTTGGGGATACCCCAGTTCTGTCAGCAGGAAGGAGAGCCAACGAGCCTCCTGTGCAGCCATGGTCCCGGCATACAGCTCTGCCTCACAGGTCGACAGTGAGACGGAGGACGACCGAGTGGAGCGCCAACTTACAACCCCACTGCCAAGGGTAAAGCAATACCCTTGGGACGAGCGCCGATCACTCTGGTCATCAGCATAGGATGAGTCACTGTACCCCTCAAGGTGAACCGGGGAAGTGCCGCCAAGTGTGAGCACATAATCCTGTGTGCCTTTGAGATAGCGAAGAACCCGCTTGGCGGCAGACCACTGGTGGCGAGTGAAGCGACTAGGTGCAACGTAGCGGGACAGTACACTGACTGGATAGGCTAAGTCTGGTCGAGTGCACATCATCGCGTACATGAGGGATCCCACGAGCTCGGGGTAAGGCTCGGCACAGGGCTCAGGTGAGGGAACGGAGGGTGCACTGAGTTGGTGTTGTAGAGAGAGTGGGGTGGGCATTGATGCTGCTTCTTGCATCTGGAACCTTGTCAGAACATTGTTGATGTAAAACTTCTGCGAAAGGGTGATGGTGCGGGCTGTGCGATCACGTGTGATTTCCATTCCCAAATAGTTCGTCAGCTTCCCAAGGTCCTTCATGGCCAGCTTCTCACCAAGTGCGGTTTTGACTGCTGCCAGCTCAGTCTGATCCTTGGTGACAAGGATCATGTCATCGACATAAACGAGGATGAAGAACCGGGAGGGTGTTGCTCGGATGAAGAGGCTGGGGTCAGAGGTGGATGGGTGAAAGTCGAGGGACCCTAAGGTGCTCTTTAGCTTGTTGTGCCATTCCCGGGGAACTTGCTTGAGGCCATACACTGGCCGATTCAGCTTCCATACAGTGCCTGGTGGAAAGGAGCTGGAAATCCTTCGGGCCGCTCCATATAGATTTCCTCTCGAAGGATCCCTTGCAGGAACGCAGAAGACACATCCATGCAGTCAACCTCCATGTCATCTCGAGCAGCGACATCGAGAAGGGTGCGCAGTGTGGGAGGTTTGGCGCTGGGAGAGAATGTCTCAAAGAAGTCCAGTCCACGCTTTTGGGTAAATCCCTTGGCACAGTACCGGGCTTTGAATACAGGAAATTCGTCTGGAAGTTGTTTCACCCGAAAGACCCATTTTCCCTTCACAATGTTGACGCCGGAGGGAGGAGAGACGTCTGTGAAAGTTCCTGTGTGAATGAAGGCCTCACATTCTGCGACAATGGCCCCCAACCACTGAGCGGCGTGAGGACCAGAGACTGCTTCAGCATAGGTGAGAGGTGTGGGGATGGAGGGGTTGTCGGAGAAATTGAGGGTGGGAGAGTCTGCGATGTGTGGAAAGAGGAAGCAGAGTGCGTGGATGGCTGAGTCGATATCAATCAACTCCTCATGTCTGTCTTCAAGGAGGAATGGCATGAGAGAATAATCACCCCCGACAGGAGGAGGATTGAGAGAGACGCGAACGGAAAGGGAGAACGGTTGTGGAGGTGTGCGAGAGCGGGTGCGAGAAGCGATGGGTGAGGGAGGCGGGGCCGGAGTAGGCGCAGCGGAAGGGGAGGTGGGAGTGGGAGGGAGAGTGGAGACAGGATCGGGATCAGGGGTGGGAGCAGGAGGAGGAGCTGGGTGACGGCGTTGGTAGGTTTTGAGAGGAACGGGCTCGGTAGGAGGAGATGCGAGAGGAGATGGAGGAGGGGTAGCGGAGGAGGGAGGGAGCGAGGGAGACTGTGTGGTACTGGAGGGGGAAGCGGGTGATGGGGGATCAGAAATGGTGGAGGGAGTGGGAAGAGGAGGAGATGGAGTGTCGGGAAGAGGGAGACTGTCAAAGTCAGCCCAAGTAAGAGAGAGAGGCGGAGGAGAGGGGGAAGCCTTGGAGGAGGGGTAGAATGGGTGGGACTCATCAAAGTAAACGTCCCGGCTGCGATAGAGCTTGTTGGTGGAAGGATGGAGGAAGAGATAGTCTGGCGAATCTAAGTTGTGCCCGAGGTATACGCACGTGATCGTTTTGGGAGCAAGTTTGCCGCCAGCCGCACGACGGGCTTGGGAGTTGAGGAGGACTTAGGAAGTGCACCCCCATACACGAAGAGGGCGGACGGATGGCTTTTGACCCGTCCATAGCTCAGCGGGGGTGGTGTGGGTGTGATGAGGATGGGGATGGAGATTGTGGAGGGCGGCAGCATGAAGCATGGCGTACCCCCAGAGAGAGGGAGGGGCGGAGGCGTGCGTGAGGAGGCAGCGAACAATCTGCACCAATGTACGGTTCCGGCTTTCGGCAATACCGTTCTGTTGGGGACTATCCGGGAGAGTGAAGGTCTGACGGATACCCTCAGTGGAGCAGTAAGCTTTGAGAGTGTTGTTGCGGAATTCACCGCCACCGTCAGAGTGAAGGACCTTGATGGTGGTTTTGAAGTGTTTGTGAGCCTGCTTTGCCCATTCAATGATGACGCCTGGGGCTTCGGATTTGGAGGAGAGAAGGTGGACACACACATAGCGGGAATAGTCATCAATGATGACAAGGAAGTAAAAGTGTCCACCGCGAGAGCGAACAGGAGCTGGGCCCCAAAGGTCCATGTGCACGCGATCGAGAGGTGCAGCGGAGATGGACTCAGTGGGGGGATGGGGCTGTTCACGAAGCTTGCTCTGTGCACAGTCAAGGCAAGGCGGCCCTAGGGTGGAGGTAGGAGAGGGAAGTGAGGTTGGAAGCCCGTGGAGGAGTTGTTTTGTGGCAAGGTCTGAAAGCGCGCGAAAGTTGATGTGGCCAAGGCGGTGATGAAAGAGCATGGTTTTGTCGGAAAGGAGGCGGCAGTGACAGGTGGAGGAGTCAAGGGAAGGTAACGGGAGGTTTGTGAGTGAGCACGTCTGAATTGGAGGTACTACGAGCGTGTATAGGTTGTTGGAGTTGAGAGTGAAGCGGGCTAGATGAATGCCGGTTTTGGCGTCAAAGAGGTCACAGTAGTCGACATCATTGGGAAAGATGGTGATCACTCCTGCTTGTTGGATTTCACTTTATGCCAAGAGGTTATGGCGGAGGGTGGGGGCACAGATGTCAGTGACTGTGCCCGATGGAAATGCTGGACAAGGAACTGTGGAGGACCCATGGCATTGGATGGAGAAGCTAGAGTCGGCTCCGAGGAGTGGGATGGGAGCCTGGTAAGGAACGAACGCGGTTTGGTCTTTGAGCACTGTGTGGGTGGCACCACTATCTAGTATGAACTCGATCCCTTGTGTGTTTGAAACACCGATGTACTCTGACCCCTTCTCATTAATAAGACAAGCACCTGAGAACAACAGGTTGAGGCGAATATCAGATGGGGTGCTATCAACTGAGGGACTAGGCACCTCCACTGCCTCGACATGGTTCACGCGACGGGGTGGGGCCCAGTTGGGAGGGCGCTTGTTGGTGGAGACACCATGGACGTCGTACCACTCATCATCTCGCTTCTTGAAGCAAGTTGCCTCAGGGTGGTTGGTGCCTCCGCATTTCTGCCCCGCACGTGGGCCTTTCCTAATGATGTAGGGGCATGGGGGAAAGGAGTTGCGCCTTGGTCCTTGTTGGGAACGGAATGGGATTCCAGGGGTGTAGCGCACAGCATTGACGGATGCTTGGGCTGCAAGGTCCTTTTCGGCGGAAAGGAGAGCCGATGCGACTTTTTCGAAGGTGAGTTCCTTGGTGGGAAGTTGCTTGAGCATGGAGCTGGTGACATTGTAGGCCGGGGTCAGTCCTACAAGTAGGCCAGCTGCAGGTGCCTGTTCGGGGAAAATGATCCCAATGTCCTTGAGTTCCTCATGGATGTTGCGGATTTCAGAGATGTAATCTGCCATGCCAGGGCATTCCTCAAGTCGGACCTGGAACATTCGAGGGATGAGGATGGCAACACCCACTGCTGTCTTGTCATGGAAACGGTCCTAGAGGTACTTCCAAATCGCATGAGCGGAACGAAAGGTGCGGTAGGATTTGACGAGCTCAACCGGAGTGGTGGTGATGAAAACCCTAATAACTACTGCATCTGCCTGCTCCCACACACTGAAATCAGTCTCGTACTTGGTGGTCTGAGCGTCAAAAGCGGCCTTCTCTGCGGCAGTGGCGCCTTCGCCAAGGGGATCGGGAGGGAGAGGCATCTTTCCCTTGCCGCGGTTGAGGAGGATGTCCTTGAGGCAAATCCCCTTCAGTTCTGTGCTAAGGAGGTGCTTCTCCACCCCATAGCACCATTCTCCAAAGTTGGTGCTCGTGCCGTTGGGAGCGAGGTTGAGAATGATGAGGTTTCCGACTAGGGTAGAAGTTGAAGTCGCCATTCGCGCGGAGCGCAGCGCTAAAGTCAACGATACGAAGCGGAGCGAAGTTCAATTTCGCCAATAAGATTGCGATTCCTGTTCTGCTTCTCTGCTTCGCCGATGACCCCTTTTCAACTGCGCCGATGACCTGTTCCGCTGCGCCGCTGACCTGTGCTGCTGCGCCGCTGAACCTGCTCTGCTGCGCCGCTGAACCTGCTCTGCTGCGCCGCTGAACCTGCTCTGCTGCGCCGCTGAACCTGCTCTGCTGCGCCGCTGAACCTGCCCTGCTGCGCCGCTGACCTGCTCTGCTGCGCCGCTGAACCTGCTCTGCTGCGCCGCTGAACCTGCTCTGCTGCGCCGCTGAACCTGCTCTGCTGCACCGATGAAAACCTGCTGGAAGTTTAGAATGTGAGAAAATTGCCACGGAAATTTGAAATTTCAGAGCTTACGATGAAGGAAATTGACGGAGAAATGTGCCGCCGTGGAAATCGGAAATGCACGTAGACGGAGCGGGAAAGCGCTTTTGACCAGTGCGACGATGTGAAGACGAAAAACGCTAAGCGAAGAAGGCGTGAACCGAGACACCATAGCCGAGAGGAAGAGAATGATCGCGACGCCAAGGATCGGATTCCGCGTGAGCGGAATTTGCTAGCTCGATACCATGATTGAATTGGAACTGAACTTATTGATTAGGAAAGAAGGCACTAGGCCTTAAGTACAAACGAGGTTGGGATGGGCAAGGCGAGGGAAAAGATGGGATGGGGATCCTAGCAAATCTCCAATTGGTGAGTTGGCAGATTTGCAGGATTACGAGGGAATCCCAACCAAATAGGGTTGGGATCACAAACTACACCCAACCTGCAAATAACCTACGCGATATAGAATATAGTACACAAAGTGTTGATAGCCTAATTCTAACACCTGATGATGGTTGGCCACGTGCCTGAAGATGCGCGCAGCCAAGAGAGAGGGAGCCGTCAAAAGAGAGGGAGTTGTCAAAAGAGAGGGAGCCGTCAAAAGAGAGGGAGCCGTCAAAAGAGAGGGAGCCGTCAAAAGAGAGGGAGCCGTCAAAAGAGAGGGAGCCGTCAAGAGGGGAGGAGCAGTAAAGAGGCAAGGAGCAGCCAAGAAATAGGGAAGTTGTGGGGAAGGGGGTAGGATGGCCAAGGTGGAAATGAATGAAGAGCGAGGAGTACAAAGGAGGGGAGGAAGCATGGCAAGAGGGGGGAGCATGGCAAGAGGGGGGAGCATGGCAAAAGAAAAGAAAGGAGCATGTGTATCTTCCTTTCATGCTGCAAAAGAAAGGAGCATGTGTATCTTCCTTTCATGCTGCAACAGAAAAGAAAGGAGCATGTGTATCTTCCTTTCATGCTGCAAGCTGTACACAACACTTCACCGTCAGGCTTCGCACATCAAGATGGGGTACCATCACTTGCCATCCCATGCCATCACATGCCATCCCATGCCATCACATGCCATCCCATGCCATCACATGCCATCACATGCCACCACATGCCATCACATGCCATCCTGCCATCACATGCCATCCTGCCATCACATGCCATCCTGCCATCACGTGCCCCTCACCCAGCCTTACAAAGACTGCAGGTTGTGCAGCTGGGAGAGCTCGTCTGGTAGCGAGGGGAGTAGAAGGGCTTTGGACAAATGCCTGAATGCACCATGCGTCCACCATGCGTGAATCATCCACCATGCATGCACCATACAACCAACCATGCATAAACCATCTATGCACCATCCATTATGCATGCATCATCCATGCGCCATGTATGCACCATGTATGCACCATGCATGCAGCTTCCATGCACCATCCATGCATCATCCATGCACCTTCCATGCATGCACCATCCATGCACCATGAATGTGGAGGGTTTAGCAACATCAGTGGGCGCTGCAGGGCAGAGAGGTCTGTTGACCAGAGGCTGAAGGAAAGAAACGAGTGGAAGGAGATAGAATGGAGTAGGGAGCTGCACGCAGTGCAGGTGGGAGCAAAGAGTTCATGGCGATGGGGTGTGAGAGGAAAGATGGGGTGTGAGGGGAAAGATGGGGTGTGAGGGGAAAGATGGGGTGTGAGGGGAAAGATGGGGTGTGAGGGGGAAGATGGGGTGTGACGGGTCATATGGGATATGAGGGGTGACATGGGATATGAGTGGTGACATGGGATATGAGGGATGACATGGGATATGAGGGTTTAGGGACATGGGAATGGAGTAGGGAGCTGCACGCAATGCAGGTGGGAGCAAAGAGTTCATGGCAATGGGGTGTGAGAGGAAAGATGGGGTGTGAGGGGAAAGATGGGGTGTGAGGGGAAAAATGAGGTGTGAGGGGGAAGATGGGGTGTGACGAGTCATATGGGATATGAGGGGTGACATGGGATATGAGGAATGACATGGAATATGAGGGGTGACATGGGATATGAGGGGTGACATGGGATATGAGGGGTGACATGGGATATGAGGGGTGACATGGGATATGAGGGATGACATGGGATATGAGGGGTGACATGGGATATGAGGGGTGACATGGGATATGAGGGGTGACATGGGATATGAGGGGTGACATGGGATATGAGGGGTGACATGGGATATGAGGGGTGACATGGGATATGAGGGGTGACATGGGATATGAGGGGTGACATGGGATATGAGGGGTGACATGGGATACGAGGGGTGACATGGGATATGAGGGGTGACATGGGATATGAGGGGTGTTAGAAATAGTCAGTCAACACTTTGTACTATATTCTATATCGGTTAAGTTACTTTGTAGGTTGGGTGTAGATTTGTAATCCCAACCCTATCTGGTTGGGATTCCCTAGTAATCCTGCAAATCTGCCAACTCACCAATTGGAGATTTGCTAGGATTCCCATCCCATCCTTTCCCTAGCTTTGCTCAACCCAACCGTGTTTGTACTTAAGGCCTAGTGCCTTCCTTATCAAGAAATCAGTTCAGTTCCAATTCTATCATGGTATCGAGCTAGTAAATTCCGCTCACGCGGAATCCGATCCTTGGCGTCCTGATGGTTCTCTCCTTCTAGGCTATGCCTATTTCGGTTCCCGGCTCCTACGCTTAGCGTTTTTTTCAGAAACTTCACATCGTCGCTCCGGTCAAGCGCGCATTCGGTTTCCTTCATCGCGCATCTTGTTTTTCAACGGCGACATTCTCAGTTTTCGACTTCCTTCATCGTAAGCTTCTGGTTTTTAAATCTCCGTGGCAATTTTCGCATCTTCTTAACTTCAAACAGGTTTTCAGCGGCGCAGCGGAACAGGTCCAGCGGCGCAGCGGAACAGGTTCAGCGGCGCAGCGGAACAGGTCCAGAGGCGCAGCAGAACAGGTTTTCAGCGGGGCAGCAGAACAGGTCCAGCGGCGCAGCAGAACAGGTCCAGCGGCGCAGCGGAACAGGTTCAGCGGCGCAGCGGAACAGGTCCAGCGGCGCAGCAGAACAGGTTTTCAGCGGCGCAGCAGAACAGGTCTAGCGGCGCAGCAGAACAGGTTCAGCGGCGCAGCAGAACAGGTCCAGCGGTGCAGCAGAACAGGTCCAGCGGCGCAGCAGAACAGGTCAGCGGCGCAGTAGAGAAGCGGAACAGGGGCAGCAGCGAAGCAGAATAGGGGGCATCGGCGAAGCAGTATAGCAGGGTATATTACGGACATTCTATTGTCAAAATCGCGTTTCGGACTTCCTCAATTTCCAAAATCGCTTCGTTCCGCTACGTATCGGAGACTTTAGCGCTGCGCTCCGCGTGAAATGGCAACTTTAACTTCCACTCTCGTCGGAAACCTCATCATCCTTAACCTCGCTCCCAACGGCACGAGCACCAATTTCGGGGAGTGGTGCTATGGAGTGGAGAAGCACCTTCTTAGCTCAGAGCTCAAGGGGATTTGCCTCAAGGACATCCTCCTCAACCGCCGCAAGGGGAAGATGCCTCTCCCTCCCGATCCTCTCGGCGAAGGCGCCACTGCCACAGCCAAGCTTGCTTTCGACGCTAAGACCACCAAGTATGAGACGGACTTCAGTCTCTGGGAGCAGGCGGATGCGGCAGTGATTAGGGTTTTCATCACCACCACCCCAGCTGAGTTAGTCAAGTCCTACCGCACCTTCCGCTCTGCGCATGACATTTGGAAGTACCTCCAGGATCGTTCTCATGACAAATCTGCCGTGGGAGTTGCAATCCTCATTCCTCGCATGTTCCAAATCCTCCTTGAGGAATGCTCGGGCATGGCAGACTACATCTCTGAAATCCGCAACATCCATGAGGAGCTCAAGGACATTGGGATCACCTTCCCCGAACAGGCACCTGCTGCTAGGCTTCTCGTTGGACTCACCCCGGCCTACAACGTCACCAGTTCCATGCTCAAGCAGCTCCCCACCAAGGAACTCACCTTCGAGAAAGTCGCTTCGGCCCTTCTCTCTGCCGAAAAGGACCTTGCAGCCCAGGCATCCGTCAATGCTGTGCACTACTCCCCTGGCATCCCATTTCGTTCCCAGCAAGGCCAGAGACGCAACTCCTTTCCCCCATGCCAGTACCTCATTAGGAAGGGTCCACGTGCGGGGCAGAAATGCAACGGTACCAACCACCCTGAGGCCACTTGCTTCAAGAAGCGAGATGACGAGTGGTATGACGTCCACGGTGTCTCCAAGGACAAGCGCCCTCCCAACTGGGCACCACCCCGTCGCGTGAACCAGGTCGAGGCAGTAGAGGAACCGGCTCAGGCATTTGCTAGTGCCCCATCTGATGTTCGCCTTAACCTGTTGTTCGCTGGTGCTGGTCTTATTAATGAGAAGGGGTCGCAGTACATCGGTGTTTCAACCACACAGGGAATTGAGTTCATACTAGACAGTGGTGCCACCCACACAGTGCTTAAAGACCAAACCGCCTTCGTTCCCTACCAGGCTCCCACCTCACTCCTTGGAGCCGATTCTAGTTTCTCCATCCAATGCCATGGGTCCTCCACAGTTTCCTGTCCAGCTTTCCCATCCGGCACTGGCACTGGCATCTGTGCCCCAACCCTCCGCTACAACCTTCTTGAACAGCGGGAAATCCAACACGCAGGCGTGATCACCATCTTTCCCAATGATGTTGACTACTGTGACATGTTTGACGCCAAAACCGGACTCCATCTTGCCCGCTTCACCCTCAACTCCAACAACCTGTACACACTAGTTGTACCTCCCGTTCAAACATGCTCCCTCACCAACCTTCCGCTTCCATCCTCATACTCCCCCTCATGTCACTACCACCTCCTCACTGACAAGACTATGCTATTTCATAACCGCCTTGGCCACATCAACTTCCGCGCACTTTCAGACCTTGCCACCAAACAACTCCTTCATGGGCTGCCCGCCTCACTTCCACAACCCCCCTCTCTTTCTGGACCGCCTTGCCTTGACTGTGCACAGAGCAAGCTTCGGGAACAGCCCCATCCTCCCACTGAGTCCAACTCTACCGCACCTCTCGATCGCGTACACATGGACCTTTGGGGTCCAGCTCCTGTTCGTTCCCGTGGCGGACACTTCTATTTCCTTGTCATCATTGATGACTATTCCCGCTATGTGTCCGTTCACCTTCTCACCGCCAAGTCTGAAGCCCCAGCCATCATCATGGAATGGGTCAGGCAGGCTCATTCACACTGCAAAACAAAAATCAAGATTCTTCACTCTGACGGTGGCAGTGAATTCCGCAACAACACTCTCAAAGCTTTCTGCTCTACTTAGGGTATTCGTCAGACCTTCACTCTCCCAGATAGCCCTCAACAGAACGGTGTTGCTGAGAGCCGAAACCGCATCCTGGTGCAGATTGTTCGCTGCCTCCTCACTCATGCTTCCGCCCCTCCCTCTCTTTGGGGATACGCCATGCTCCATGCTGCCGCCCTCCACAATCTCCATCCTCATCCTCACCACACCCACACCACCCCCGCAGAGCTGTGGACGGGTCAAAAGCCGTCCGTCCGCCCTCTTCGTGTATGGGGGTGCACTTCCTAAGTCCTCCTCAACTCCCAAACCTGTCGTGCAGCTGGCGGCAAGCTTGCTCCGAAAACAATCACGTGCGTGTACCTCGGGCACAACTCGGACTCGCCAGACTACCTCTTCCTCCATCCTTCCACCAACAAACTCTATCGTAGCCGAGATGTTTTCTTCGATGAATCCCACCCATTCTACCCCTCCTCCACAGTTTCTCCTTCTCCTCCGCCTCCTTCTCTTACTTGGGCTGACTTTGACAGCCTTCCTCCTGCCACCACTCCATCTCCTCTTCCCGCTCCCTCCACAGTTTCCGACCCCCCGTCACCCGCTTCCCCATCTAGCACCACGCAGTCTCCCCCGCTCCTTCCCGCCCCCGAGCCCATTCCTCTCAAAACCTACCAACGCCGTTCTCCTGTTGCTGCTCCTCCTGATCCAGCTCCTGCTCCTGATCTGGCTCCTGCTCCTGATCCAGCTGCTGCTCTTGATGCTGCCACTACAGCAACTGCTTCTCCTCCTCCAGCTCCGCCTCCCTCCCCCATCGCTGGTCGCACCCGCTCGCACAAAGCTCCCAAGCCTCTTTCCCTTTCCATTCGTGTCTCTCTCAATCCTCCTCCTGTCGGGGGTGATTCTTCGCTCATGCCCTCCCTTCTTGAGGACAGACATGAGGAGTTGATTCAGATTGACTCAGCCATACACGCGCTCTGCTCCCTCTTTCCAGATATCGCAGAATCTCCCACCCTCAACTTCTCGGACAACCCCTCCATTCCCACACCTCTCACCTACGCTGAAGCAGTTTCTGGTCCTCACGCCGCTCAGTGACTAGGGGCCATTGTCGCAGAGTGTGAGGCCTTCATTCACACAGGAACTTTCACAGATGTCTCTCCTCCCTCCGGCGTCAACATTGTGAAGGGAAAATGGGTTTTCCGGGTGAAACAACTTCCAGGCGAATTTCCTGTCTTCAAAGCCCGGTACTGTGCCAAGGGATTTACCCAAAAGCATGGACTGGACTTCTTTGAGACATTCTCTCCCACCGCCAAACCTCCCACACTACGCACCCTTCTCGATGTTGCCGCTCGAGATGACATGGAGGTTGACTGCATGGATGTTTCTTCTGCGTTTCTGCAAGGAATCCTTCGAGAGGAAATCTACATGGTGCGGCCCGAAGTATTTCCAGCTCCTTTTCGACCAGGCACTGTATGGAAGCTGAATCGACCAGTCTATGGCCTCAAGCAAGCACCCCGGGAATGGCAAAACAAGCTCAAGAGCACCTTAGGGTCCCTCGACTTTCACCCATCCACTTCTGACCCCAGCCTCTTCATCCGAGCAACACCATCCCGCTTCTTCATCTTGGTTTATGTCGATGACATGATCCTTGTCACCAAGGATCATACTGAGCTGGCAGCAGTCAAAACCGCACTTGGTGAGAAGCTGGCCATGAAGGATCTTGGGAAGCTTATGAACTATCTGGGCATGGAAATCACACGTGATCGCACGGCCCGCACCATCACCCTCTCTCAGAAGTTCTACATCAACAACGTTCTGACCAGGTTCAAGATGCAGGAAGCAGCTTCAATGCCCACCCCACTCTCTCTACAGCACCAACTCACTGCACCCTCTGTTCCCTCACCTGAGCCCTGTGATGAAGCTTATCCCGAGCTTGTTGGTTCCCTCATGTACGCGATGATGTGCACTCGACCAGACTTGGCCTATCCAGTCAGTGTCCTGTCTCGCTACATTGCACCTAGTCGCTTCACGAGCCTCCACTGGTCTGCCGCCAAGCGGGTCCTCCGCTATCTCAAAGGCACATAGGACTATGTGCTCACTCTTGGCGGCTCTTCCCCTGTTCGCCTTGAGGGGTACAGTGACTCGTCCTATGCTAATGACCAGAGTGATCGGCGCTCTTCCCAAGGGTATTGCTTTACCCTTGGCAGTGGGGTTGTCAGTTGGCGCTCCACTCGGTCGTCTTCCGTCTCACTGTCGACCTGTGAGGCCGAGCTGTATGCCGGGACCAAGGCTGCTTAGGAGGCCCGTTGGCTCTCCTTTTTGCTGGCAGAACTTGGGTATCCTCAACCAGCCCCAACGCTTTGGTGTGACAGCGAGAGCACCATTCATCTCACAAAGGACCCCGTCTTCCACGGCCGCACCAAGCACATTGAGGTCCGTCAATACTTTCTTCATGAGCTGGTGCAGCGCGAGCAGCTGAAGGCTGAACACATTGCCTCCGACTGCAACCTTGCTGACTTGTTTACCAAGTCTCTTGTTCGCCAAGACCACTACCGCCTCCTCTCGTCCATGGGTGTTGGGCCGCCATGTGGCTGAAGTGTTGTCAGCCTAGGGGGTGTGTTAGAAATAGTCTGTCAACACTTTGTACTATATTCTATATCGGTTAGGTTACTTTGTAGGTTGGGTGTAGATTTGCAATCCCAACCCTATCTGGTTGGGATTCCCTCGTAATCCTGCAAATCTGCCAACTCACCAATTGGAGATTTGCTAGGATTCCCATCCCATCCTTTCCCTAGCTTTGCTCAACCCAACCGTGTTTGTACTTAAGGCCTAGTGCCTTCCTTATCAAGAAATCAGTTCAGTTCCAATTCTATCAAGGGGTGACATGGGATATGAGGGGTGACATGGGATATGAGGGGTGACATGGGATGTGAGGGGCGACATGGGATATGAGGGGTGACATGGGATATGAGGGGTGACATGGGATATGAGGGGTGACATGGGATACGAGGGATGACATGGGATATGAGGGGTGACATGGGATATGAGGGGTGACATGGGATATGAGGGATGACATGGGATATGAGGGGTGACATGGGATATGAGGGATGACATGGGATATGAGGGGTGACATGGGATATGAGGGATGACAAGGGATATGAGGGGTGACATGGGATATGAGGGGTGACATGGGATATGAGGGGTGACATGGGATATGAGGGGTGACATGGGATATGAGGGGTGACATGGGATATGAGGGGTGACATGGATATGAGGGGTGACATGGGATATGAGGGGTGACATGGGATATGAGGGGTGACATGGGATATGAGGGGTGACATGGGATATGAGGGGTGTTAGAAATAGTCAGTCAACACTTTGTACTATATTCTATATCGGTTAGGTTACTTTGTAGGTTGGGTGTAGATTTGCAATCCCAACCCTATCTGGTTGGGATTCCCTCGTAATCCTGCAAATCTGCCAACTCACCAATTGGAGATTTGCTAGGATTCCCATCCCATCCTTTCCCTAGCTTTGCTCAACCCAACCGTGTTTGTACTTAAGGCCTAGTGCCTTCCTTATCAAGAAATCAGTTCAGTTCCAATTCTATCAAGGGGTGATATGGGATATGAGGGGTGACATGGGATATGAGGGGTGACATGGGATATGAGGGGTGACATGGGATATGAGGGGTGACATGGGATATGAGGGGTGACATGGGATATGAGGGGTGACATGGGATATGAGGGGTGACATGGGATATGAGGGATGACATGGGATATCAGGGGTGACATGGGATATGAGGGGTGACATGGGATATGAGGGGTGACATGGGATATGAGGGGTGACATGGGATATGAGGGGTGACAGGGGACGAGGCGCCACATGTACATGGTGTCGACGCAGAGTCGGGTGGAAGAACAACTCTGCAACCCTCATCTTGTTGCATCACTTACACTCATTCTCACCTCACTCACTCACTTACCACCTCACCCCCTCACCCTCACACCCAGCAATTCGCTGCGCATACCCACCCACCCAGCCACCCAGCACCCAGCCACTCACCCACTCACCCACTCACTCCTCCCCCACCTGCTGCATCCCCTCCCCGAGTGCACTCACAGGCGAGTGAGCTGCTGCAGATGTCCCAAGGGAAAGGTGTTTCTGCCTTGGGTATCCGGGGGCAACCAAGGGAATGGATTGCAGTACCTCAACTCACTGCAGCCAGAGAGGCAGCACACGCAAAGATGGTGGAGAGGCGGTAAGAACATGGGTGGGTGGATGGATTGGAGTTCATAGGAGTAAGGGGGAAAGGATGGACACAGGGGTAGGGGCAGAAATGTAGTGAAACGGAGGAAACATGAGGAGAGGTACCACAGAGGGTGATGTGGGTGAGACAAGATAAGAGAATGGAAGAGACGGCAGGCAAGACAAAGGAAGCTGTGTTCAGTCAATCAAATGCAATGCAAGTCAGTCACATGCAAGTCAGTGCAGGCAAAGACATGTCTGTCCAAGTGATGATAAGTGAGTAATGTACCAGCGAGGACAATTATTTCATCACAAGCAAGGACAATTCATCACAAGCATGGACAATTCATTAAAAGCAAGGACAATTCGTTACAAGCCAATTCATTACAAGCAACGACAATTCATTACAAGCAACGACAATTCATTACAAGCAACGACGATTCGTTACAAGCAACGACAGTTCATTACAAGCAACGACAATTCATTACAAGCAACGACAATTCATTACAAGCAACGACAATTCATTACAAGCAACGACGAATCATTGGGGTGAATTGGACCATGGGGGAGAATTAGTGAGATAGCAGCAGTCTCACAGGTCTTTGAGATAGGGCAATGCGAGGAGAGCAGGGGTCAGTGGGCCGATGCGGGCGCACTGGTCAATGGAGCTGTGGGAAGAGAAGGATGGAATGGATGGAGGGAGAAGGATGGAATGGAAGGAGGGGGAAGAATGGCATGGAAGGAGGGGGAGGAACGGCATGGAAGGAGGGGGAGAAATGGCATGGAAGGAGGGGGAAGAATTGAAGTCGACTCAAATATGGGCTTCATAGAGTCGAAGGAAATGGAATCAGAGGTAACCGCATGCCATCCATGCTTGCTACGCAATGCAGGTTGTACATTGCAATGGCATGCTTGCAATGCAATGGCATGCTTGCATTGCAATGGCATGCTTGCATTGCAATGGCATGCTTGCAATGCCATGGCATGCTTGCAATGCAATGGCATGCTTGCACTGCAATGGCATGCTTGCATTGCAATGGCATGCTTGCAATGCCATGGCATGCTTGCAATGCAATGGCATACTTGCAATGCAATGGCATGCTTGCAATGCACTGGCATGCTTGCAATGCAATGGCATGCTCGCAGTGCAATGGCATGCTTGCAGTGCAATGGCATGCTTGCAGTGCAATGGCATGCTTGCAGTGCAATGGCATGCTGGCAATGCAATGGCATGCTCGCAATGCAATGGCATGCTCGCAATGCAATGGCATGCTCGCAATGCAATGGCATGCTCGCAATGCAATGGCATGCTCGCAATGCAATGGCATGCTCGCAATGCCGCAATGGCATGCTCGCAATGCAATGGCATGCTCGCAATGCAATGGCATGCTCGCAATGGCATGCTTGCAATGCAATGGCATGCTCGCAATGCAATGGCATGCTCGCAATGCAATGGCATGCTCGCAATGCAATGGCATGCTCGCAATGCAATGGCATGCTCGCAATGCAATGGCATGCTCGCAATGCAATGGCATGCTCGCAATGCAATGGCATTCTCGCAATGCAATGGCATGCTCGCAATGCAATGGCATGCTCGCAATGCAATGGCATGCTCGCAATGTAATGGCATGCTCGCAATGCAATGGCATGCTCGCAATGGCATGCTTGCAATGCAATGGCATGCTCGCAATGCAATGGCATGCTCGCAATGCAATGGCATGCTCGCAATGCAACGGCATGCTGGCAATGCAACGGCATGCTTGCAATGCAATGGCATGCTTGCAATGCAACGGCATGCTTGCAATGCAACGGCATGCTTGCAATGCAACGGCATGCTTGCAATGCAATGGCATGCTTGCAATGCAATGGCATGCTTGCAATGCAATGGCATGCTTGCAGTGCAATGGCATGCTTGCAGTGCAATGGCATGCTTGCAGTGCAATGGCATGCTTATAGTGCAATGACATGCTTACAGTGCAATAGCATGCTTACAGTGCAATGACATGCTTACAGTGCAATGACATGCTTGCAGTGCAATGACATGCTTACAGTGCAATGACATGCTTTTAGTGCAATGGCATGCTTACAGTGCAATGACATGCTTACAGTGCAATGACATGCCTACAGTGCAATGACATGCTTACAGTGCAATGACATGTTTTTAGTGCAATGACATGCTTAAAGTGCAATGACATGCTTTTAGTGCAACGGCATGCTTACAGTGCAATGACATGCTTACAGTGCGATGACATGCTTACAGCGCAATGACATGCTTACAATGCGATAACATGCTTACAGTGCGATGACATGCTTACAGTGCGATGACATGCTTACAGTGCAAAGACATGCTTACAGCGCAATGACATGCTTACAGTGCGATCACATGCTTACAGTGCGATGACATGCTTACAGTGCGATCACATGCTTACAGCGCAATGACATGCTTACAGTGCGATCATATCCTTACAGTGCAATGACATGCCCATTGACATCACACTCCACGCAATCCATGTTGTTGCAATCCGTGCCTCTGCTCCATGTCCTCGTACCCGGCGCATCCTTCCGAACTAGATTCTCCAAAGCTTCCACTGCCATCCATCAATGTTATCCATCCATGCCATCCATCCATCCATGATCCATCCATCCATCCATCCATCCATGATTCATCCATCCATGCCATGCCATCCATCTATCCATGGCATGCATCCATCCATGGCATGATGCCTCTCACCCATGCCATGCCATAAAACGTGTTGGGAAGATACCAAGGGAGAGGCGCAAGAAACAGGGAGAGGGAAGAAGGATCGAGGAGGGGATAGCAGGAGGGAAAGCTGCAAGCAGCAGTGATGGGTAGTTGCCGGTACGGACTTATGTTGTGCTTGCTGAATAGGTGGAGGGAAAAATGTGTGTCCAGCACGGCTTACTCTCAGCGTCCAGCACGGGTGCAGCGCGAACGAGCCGCGACATGCAGCAGCACGCCACCACCAGCGCCACCACCGCGGCCGCTCTCGGTACCACGACGTCTCCGCGCTTTCCCATCGCGGCCCACATCGATTGTTCCGCGCGCGTTTTCCCGTGTGCTCGCCGCACGCGCTGCCCGTCGCCCGAACCCTACGCGCACGCGCCTTGCCGGAACCGCGTGATCCGGCGACGGGTCTGTCGCGTTGCGCCTTTCAGGAGTTCGTGAGTCCGGTTTGTCTTGTGCGCGTTGCAGCGCGGGAAATCGAGACGTTTGAGCAAAAGAGAAAGTCGACTCCAGCTGCTATCAAATGGCTAGTAACACGGAAACTTACTCTCGTCTATGTCTACGCGGGGTAATTTCCCGACGCAAGGGAAGTGCGGTGTGATATGCAAGGTCAACCAGCTTGCAAGGTTGGTTGGTGTGGTCTGTGAAAAATCGGTAGATATCAAAAGTTCGACCATGTCAACCGCTTTTTCGCCCGCCGTTAAACATATAGAAACATCTCGGATTTGTGCTAAACGCTCTGCACCGCACAGACTGTCGGCGTGCTTTGAATCAAAGGAGGAAATTGAAGACTTTGGCTGACCTGACCAGTGGTTGGAGGCGGTAGGTGGGGGGAGTCGTGACGGTTCAGAGGGTTAGGGCGGGTCCAACTTTGCACACTCCCGTTTTTTCCTATTTTTATGTCAATGCACCAGTCAAACTTGACTGTACACCAGGGCGAACTCCAAACATTTCCTGTCCAGTTCTGAGTGTACGATTCGGAAAATAGAAATGTTTGGAGTTCGCCCTGGTGTACAGTCAAGTTTGACTGTTGCAGTAACGCTGCGGGGTACAGTATCTGGGGATGAGAGGTTACCCAATAGAGCGAGGTTTTTTCGCACCTGTAACGGAGCTGGGATTCGTTGGGGAAAAGCACTTTGCGAAAACGGGTGTTACCTTATGACGTGTTTGACACAAAACGTGCTTGAAGTGAACCTTTGGACGGGTTCTGCACCCCCCGGCACGTTTCCGAAATGTCATCATATATGCACAGTCTCGCGTCAAATGGATTCTGGTACGTTTGTAGTTCTGTTACATGCCAAAATGTGGTAACGGATCTGAAATTTGTACATGTGCAAAGATGGACCCGCCCTTAATCTCAGAGGCGTTAAGGCCCAATTCCGTGAATCCTCGGCGACGGTTACCAGGTGCTCGAACACAAAACCGAGCAATGTAGATTTACAGACATTGTTCAGACACTAGTACACGATTGTGTTGTCACGAAACTGCGAATCACGAATCTTCTCGAAAAGGATTGCATGAGTCGCTTCGTCACCAAGCCGCTTGGTCGTCCAACTGTACCTTTCGGCAGGAACACATGGGACTCTTACCACGTTGTGGCGGAGTTCCGAGTGCGTTTGCCCCATGATCCGAGGCCTTGGATCCGTGTGTTCCGGATTCCGAAGGGCTTGGGCGCAAGGCTCCGCCGCATACGACACGGCCAGCCGCCCACAATTCCGCGCCCACCTGACCGTGAAAAATGTGTTCCAACCAACCTGCCCTGACCCTTTGTGCCAGTGATGTTTGTCGCGAATGACATGTTTCGCCATCGTAACTCTTTGGCCGACAAGTGACGACCGCCGGTCGCATGGCCGGTTGCGACCAACTGGTCTTCCTTGCGTCGTTATATGCTTTAACTCGGTTTTTTTTTTGCTGCCACCTTAAAGCTGCAGCACGTGTGTTCCTTTATACCTTTGATGTTATGTGTTTCATAAATAACATGAGTTCAAGTGTAGCATCCTACGTTTGCTCATTGTGTTTTATAGTCATTGTTTACCAACTGTAGGTGTTCTGCACACGTGGCCATGGCAACAGTTGTTGTCAGAGTCCCAAGGCTGCAAGAGCCAATCAGCGTCTAGTAGGACCATATCCCAACTGTTGTTTTTTGGCGGGAGAATCATCCTGCCCAGGGTTGGATGACCAGATCTGGACACGGGCTTCTGTGTGTGGTGGATGGGTATAAATAGATGTTTTCGTGCTCATTTGCTCCTTTTCATTTGCATTTCATGTTCCGCAAGCTCTTTGAGATCTTTTCTTCCAGCACCTGTTAGTCCACCAGCGTAATCTTTTAAGCCTGCTTGGCCCACTGGCATAACATTGGCGATCCTCGACATAGTGACGTAGGTCGTATAGAGTGGGTTTTTTTTTTGGGTCAGCCCGGTTAGGATAACTGCAGTCGTACTTGTTAGGTCGCATATGTAGGCGCTGTCAGATGTCCACTGGTGATCCCCGATCGATCCTAGGGAAGGGTTACAGGCACATTTGCCTGGGGGGTTATGGGCGCACTGACCCGCTACTGAAACAAGCCCTTTTATCCCAATGGTCTAGTGGTTGGGATTCTGAGATGGTATCAGAGCGAAGGTCTCGGGTTCGAATCCCGGTGTATGCACTTCGGGCATCCCAGTGCGGGGGGGTGTCAGAGGTCCACTGGTGATCCCCGATCGATCCTAGGGAAGGGTTACAGGCACATTTGCCTGGGGGGTTATGGGCGCACTGACCCGCTACTGAAACAAGCCCTTTTATCCCAATGGTCTAGTGGTTGGGATTCTGAGAGGCGCAGATGTGTGTGGTATAATATTTTGTCGGTAGAACTGTTTGTATTTGCCCGGAACAATTGTCATAGGTCGTCCGCTCTTGTAGGCGGACATCTTCGACGTTAGGCTTCTTTTATCGGTAAAGGTATTCGCTCCCAATCCATAATATCGTTGAACCCACGAAAGTTATGTACAAGCATAAGGGTTCTGTAGATGATTATATCCGTATAATGGTAGGAACTTATTTTCGTTGTTTCGTTGTAGAGAATTAAAGCGGTAAAACAAAGTGTGACAGAGCTATACGGTACGGGACAGTCAAGCGACCCTGTATACGCAAGTTGTAGGCGCAGATATATATGTAAACGCAAGTTGTAGGCGGTGTTCGAAGACCAATGTGTAGACGTCTGAAGCACAGACTCTCTTACGCCTTCTGCGCTTAGCCCACTAAGCATTCTGCCTATGTTATCTGCACACTTGCGAATCGTTACCACCTACCGCGGCTGTCACCATCCGATTCTTTCGTCTAGTCTCGGTTGCTAGCTAATAAATTAGGAATCTGTGAATGGCCGACAGCTCGGTCCACTCTCGCCCCATGGCAGCCCAGGGCGCAGAGGATGGAGAAATAGACCTAGAGGACGTTGAAAATACTGACCCAGACCACGCACAGGATCGCGAGAACGATAGCGAGTTTGAGGCGACCGAGGAGGATTTGTTTCAGGGTGGTATCTACGAACCATCCGTCCGGATTCAAGTCCAGGGGAGTGAAGAAGAGAGTGAAGGGCCGAGAGGCGATGGAGTGCGCCCACGACCCGGTGCACCCGAAGAACGGTACGAGGAGGATGGAGATCACTCTGACGCAGAAGAGGAGGGAGAATCATCGCCGGGACGACGACGACCTCCCGATTCTGCGAGCCATGTCGAGCAGGCTGTGGCCCCCGGAAATGCGCAGCGGCAGACCGACGTTGCGGAAAAGGAGAGCAGGATCCGGCGTTCAACAATCCCGCTTCGACTGATAGAGGCCGGGACGAGAAGGCACTATTGTTTCCACTTTCTACACTTCAAGTGGTGGGTGATCATCTTCATGGCAACTATGGTAGATGTCCCTGTGGCAGATAACCTTGCTCCCTCTCTGCATGACGAGGTTGGGTTTCATATGAGCAATAACTTGGGAAACGATGGGTGGTCGTGCAGCTCTGACGAGTGGCAGATTCATCTGCACGGGCCGCGAATCACGGAATGGAGGCTCGGCCGATACATCGAGTATCTCTTCTGCGAAACTGACGAGCAGGCAAAGTTTTTGCGTGGAAAAATGCGGCCAGACGTCGAGAAATATGTGGGGAAGGAGGCAAAGGGGTGCACGGCTTCGATGATCAAGGCAAAGATGAACGCAATGGGATGCCTTGCCAGGTGCGAGGCGAGGCTCTACGGCTTCTCCATCACACTGACCAAGGACTGGATCAAGGATGCTCGGGATTTTTTCAAAGTGAAGCTGAAGGATCTGAACGACGAGCAAGTCGCGTGAGTAACGTATACGGGTGCTTTCTGTTTGTGTGAATGTTGTTCTACAGGTTTACCTAATTACTGTGCTATTCTATGCAGGGATGGTCGAGATCAAACCCGTGGATCAATTGGTGATTGCTATACGGGAAGCCAGTATAGGACGCTGCATCTTACTGTTCTGCGAAAAGAGCTCCTAGAGATCTGGTGGCGGACGCCTCCGTCACAAATCTCGCTTCCTCTCTGGAAGGCTCTGCAAGTCCCGGTTATGATGCACCTCGGACACCAATTTCTCGGAAGAGGGTGCAGCATTCGAAAGATTCGACTTGGGAACCTCTTTGTCCGCATGACGCGGAGCACATCACACCTCGACGACTATCTGGACGTTTTCGTACTCGTCGTTGTTTCCAGGAAGTCGAAGACCAACCCCAACAACAAGCTGAATCATCAGTTTCTTGCAAGGCATAGGGACTGGCGGCTCTGCGGAATGGGCCATGTGTTCCTGTGGCTTTATTTCATCTACGACCTCGTTCCTCTGCGCTACGGCCCCGGTATCGTCGAGCCTCTCGACTTTTCTGAACCGATCTTGTGGACGAAAGCGCACCTCTTCTTTTCTTTGAAGAAGGGCGACCAGGGAGAGCAGAAGCAAGACGAGATGCACTACAAAACGCATAACACCTGGATTAAGTGGGCCATGACGAAGGCGAGATGGATTCTGAGCAAGGTAACACATGCATTCCGCAGATCCGGAGCGCAACAACTCCATGACGACGGTTGCTCCGACAACGATATCGGCACTCTGGGCGGATGGGCGCAGGGGGAGTTGCGGAGGTGTTATGTGTTCGGCATACCGTTCAAGCCGGTTTGGCTGCTGGCAGGATTCAGCGGGGATCGTGGAGACTACTACATCGGCAGAGCCCGCGCCAAGCTTCCGCGGCATAAGGTTAAGGAGAAGGATGAGTGGTTGCAGCTCTTGGATCTCTTGAGGCTTCACATTTTCCCCTGGGTCGAAGAGGGTTGGAAGAAGGTACGTGCTAGTGTACAGTCTTCGCGTTCGTAGCTTAATTTTGATACGCAATGATGAACCGTCCCATTTCTCCTGCATACTCGTCCCGTCAGGTCGAAGAATGGAACGCTGCGCAGACCGATCCGCTGAAGAGGCACTATGCGGGGGCGAGGTTCCTAGACACCCTCGCCAGCATCGGACGCCTCGTTGTTGCACAGGATCTGGCTATGATGTGGGCGTTCTGCCATCAGCACGGCGTGAGAAACCCGCGGTGCAATTGCGAGAGGCATCCATATGTGCAGATGAGCCCCTTGTGCAACCACCCGCTGTTCCAAAAGTGGGCGTACCTGGTCGCTATCTCTCACTTCCAGGGCGAGAAGCTTCGGGCAACCGGCCAAACCACCGCCAAAGCAGTAAGTGCCTGCTATTAGTGGTAGAGAGGAGTTATTCGTTCATGCTGAGTTCTGCCGTGCTGGTTTCTGCAGGACGCTATCTTTCGCACGACCGCAGAAGAGAAGCTGCATAAGATGCACCTCACCGCCAATATGCTCAGGGAGGAGCTTGGGATTTTGAGAGGACGTGAAATGCAGTTGGCGATGGAGAACGCTGAACTGAGGGAGAAACTCGCCGCTGAGCGAGAGGACAAGGCTCGGGTCATTGCAGAGTTCGAAGCATACAAGAGGTTTGTTGCGGCCAGGGATGACACGGCAAACACCTCTGCAGAGATCGACGGATCGTCGAAGAGCGCGGGAACAGGAGGAAACCAGGCAACGGACGCATCCAAAGCACCAGTTGCCGTCCAAGAATTCTTCGTCGTGGTCGTTGTGTCTTGGCGCGAAGCCACCACTGTTGCTGCTGCTTGGAAAGTGTGGGTGCAGCCAAGCCTCATCATGGGCGGCCGGTCACTGCGCGAAGTCTTTGCAGAGTTCGACCGGTATAAGAAGAAGGACAAGAATTCCAGCTTCATCACCGCATATTCCCGGTTCGCTGTCAAAGGTACGCCCGGGATGGCTGTGGGTGCATGCGAGCGAAAGATGCGTCGCGTGCATCGTGTCATGGTTTCCGTGGAGACGCTAAGAAAAGACAGCTCCGAGGCGGCGACCGCAACGGCCATTAAGCTGCTGGACGAGGTTTTACTCGTGTGCAACTTCACGGAATTCACCAACGGCCTGGCTGTGCTGCATGAGACTCCGACCATCAAGAAACAGAAGACCGGTTCGTCGACGGAAAAGAGGACCGTCAACGACCTGGCGCAACGCAGAGTGGGCTGGCTCTTAGTCAAGAAGGGCCTTCGCGACCAGGAGTGGGCAACTTCGCTGTTTGGTGATGATGAGTGGGAGGAGATCCACAAGGAACACATGGCGCAGGAGAAGGCGGAAGAGGAGAAACAACGAACCGCTGCGGCGAAGAAGGCGGAACGGGAAAAGGCGAAGGGCGAAGCGTCGAAACGCAAGGAGCAGAAATGAGGGGGCATGTACCTTAAGGGTGGGGCGGTTTAGTTATTTGGGTACTTTATTCCGGTTGTACCGAATATGCACTACAGGCACTTGTCTGTCTCTGTAGAAGCCCGATTTGGGGCTTGTATGCCACCTTATTCCCTGGGCGCGCTGTTTTTCGTAGAATGTTTTTCTGGTGTATGCAATGAAGCACACATCGATGGTATACACCGGGCGAAATTCTGCGGAGTCATGTCGTATCGTATACGATTTTATTCTACAGAGCGGCGTCGATGAATTCACTCTCACGATTGTAGATGTGTGTTCTTAGGTCACTCGGTAGACTTTTGCGTGGATTTATTCAGTCTCAGCATATGTTTCTGGGCAAAGCAGTGTCATATTCTACTAGTAGCAACGAAGATCCTATCCATGACGGTAGATATTATCAACACGTCGGTTTTTCTGCGGTATAGTGGCGTTTCCAATTTGCCTCCAGAATTCGGCGTCGAGGAATTAAATCTCCATAGCAGAAAGGTCTGTGCATATGAATACCGTATACGTTCTTAACAAGGTGCTCCCTTAGACAAGATGTTATGCGATTGTTTAGCCCCATACTTCTACCTCTTCGTAGAAGCCGAGTATTAAACGTAGATTAAGTGTCGTAGAAGGCCGTCCTGTCGTCAATTTTTTTATTCGCCTGGCCCTCCCTTTGATGGCGAGTTCTATCGGCTGCATTGCTAGCTCCATACGCGCCCTACAAATTTTGCTAGTGTAGTGAAGGTTTGCATAGCAAAAATACATCTCTCATTGTATTGTATACAACAACACCTATATTTATACACGGTTAAATAAAAAAAACGAAAAGGAAAATATTTTTCTACTGCGGTACTAACAAGACCTCCAAAGAACCCGTCTGCCTCTATCAATCCTGGCCGCCAGTGCCGGTGTTCTCCTCCGTCGACGCATCCTTCGTCGCGTTCCCCTTCGCGGACGATTTCTTGGTTTTCTTCTCCTTATCCGCCCTTGTTGTGGTATCCCGGCCGCCCAACTTCTTCTGCAGGACTCCGAGCCAGACGCCCTGGTGCTGGCGAAGGCCTCTTGATGCCATGCTGCATAGGCACCAAGAGGTCACCACCTTTGCCACCACCCTCGTCATCCGCTTCGCATCCTCGGCCGCTCGCGACTCTGCCGGAAGCGCTTTCAGCAGCGCATCCGACAGGGGCAGAATCCACGCTTCCTTGTCATGCTCCTGATCCTTTACCGACCTCATCGCCTCAACCGCAACGCAAGCAACCGAGGCTGCAAGCGTCGCAAGGGCATTGTGGACGGCAGAGGGCACATCGGCCGCAGAAGATGACGAGGCATCCGACGAGGCGGTGGCAGCAGTGGACGATCTGGCAGCAGAAGATGCTATGGCTGTAGAAGTTCCACGTGCAGCTGTTGTTGCGCCCGTCTCCCACTGGTTCTGGTCCACATTCGTGGATGCGGCCCACATTACAGACAACGTGGCGGCAAGTCCGATTGCGTGTTCTTCCGTCGAATAGCCGTTTTCACCCTCCACGCCTCCCACCATCTTCTGCCACGCAGTTATTCCGACACCAGCGCAGGCAGCTACCTGAAAGCCATCCCCCTGCTGCTGCCGAAGAGCCGTGTTGGTTTGAACGAGTGAGAATCTGCACAAGACACCAGTGTCGCAAGATCAGAACCATCGAACTTCGCGGGTGTTTAGAAGTTGCAACTGTACATCACATAAACACTCACCCGTCCGGTTTGTCCAGGTGGAGTTCGTTGATGACGCTCCACACCCCTGTTGGAAGCCACGTTGTGAAGTCGAGGTCTTCCCGCCACTTGTTAATACGGTTTGGATTCATGCCGTATGCCTGCATGTCAATATCCGGGAAGTAGAACTTCCAGCAGACTGCGACCGTGTATGCCCTCTCCCACACCGTTTTGTGAGAGCCGAGGTTCCGCTTCCGGCCGCCGACGGTCTGCTCAGACGTCCACTTCTGCAAAGCTCCCTCGCCCCGTTGAGAGAACCCGCTTCCCCTGAACGGCAGGCAGACACCCAAAGTCTTACCCTTGTCGTCCACTACGGCGTTTTTCCTGTTGTCACACTTGTCGATCTTCATCCCTTTCTTTTCCCCTTGGATTATGAGTATCAACTCCTGTATTCCAGCTGCACGCCGTCTCTTAGCCGCATGACCCTCCGGCTCCCTGTCCTCTTGTCTAGGCCGCCTCCTGGACACCTCTACATTCCGTACAGGAACACTAGGCACGCCCTCTGCTACATTCGCCTCCCCGCTCTCAATCAACAGCAAAGTCCCCAACCCCTCAACTATTTCCTCCTCGACTCCTGTCCAGGTCCCCTCCCCCTGCATGGTCAAATCCTCCTCGACTCCTGTCCAGGTCCCCTCCCCCTGCATGGTCAAATCCTCCTCTTCCATCTCCCTTGCCAATCGTTCCGTCTCTTCAGCCATCGCCTTTGCCTTTGCCTCCAGTTGCCGCTGCTGTTCCGCGTAGGATGCAAGTCTGGCCCTCTTCTCTGCTCGGCATTGCTCCGCCTTCTGCAGGCGCTCCATCTCCTGCTGTTTCGCCCTCTGCTGCCGCTCCGCCTCCTCTGCCTCCTTCTTCTGCGCTTCCTCCTTCTGCAGGCGCTCCATCTCCTGCTGTTTCGCCCTCTGCTGCCGCTCCGCCTCCTCTGCCTCCTTCTGCGCTTCCTCCTTCTGCAGGCGCTCCATCTCCTGCTGTTTCGCCCTCTGCTGCCGCTCGGCCTCCTCTGCCTCCTTCTTCTGCGCTTCCTCCTTCTGCAGGCGCTCCATCTCCTGCTGTTTCGCTCTCTGCTGCCGCTCGGCCTCCTCTGCCTCCTTCTTCTGCGCTTCCTCCTTCTGCAGGCGCTCCATCTCCTGCTGTTTCGCCCTCTGCTGCCGCTCGGCCTCCTCTACCTCCTTCTTCTGCGCTTCCTCCTTCTGCAGGCGCTCCATCTCCTGCTGTTTCGCCCGCTGCTGCCGCTCGGCCTCCTCTGCCTCCTTCTTCTGCGTCTCCTCCTTCTGCAGGCGGTCCAATTCCTGCTGTTTCGCCCTCTGACGCCGCTCTACCTCCTCTGCCTCCTTCCTCTGCCTGTCCTCCTCCTGCAGGCGCGCCATCTCCTGCTGTTTCTCCCTCTCCTGCCTCTCGGCCTCCTCTGCATCTTTCCGCTGCGCCTCCTCCTTCTGCAGGAGCGCCATCTCTTGCTGTTTCTCCCTCTCCACCCGCTCTGCTTCCTCTGCCTCCTTCCTCTGCGCATCCTCCTTCTGTCGCCGATCTCCCTCCGTTGCCTTCCTACCCTGCTCCTCCTTTTGCCGCCGCTCTGCGTCCAATCTCAGAACCATTGACAGCCGCTTTTCCACCTCACTTATCATCCCCTCCTTCCACCCCGTAATCCCCGTCTTCATCTCCTTCACAGCCTCCATCACTTCCTTCATTCCCGCCTCCACCTCCTTCTGCCGTCGCTCTTCCTCCTGATGTTTGTTCTTCCTCCGCCGCTCTGTGGCCTCTACGTCCTTCCTCTTCACCTCCTCCTCCTTCCGCCATTGCTCGTCCAGTTGTATCCTCTTGCGTCTCTCCTCGTCGTCCGCCACTTGTTTCCTCTTCGCGTCCTGCTGTTGTCGCCGCTCCGCGTCCACTTGCCTCTCCTTCTTCTGCCGCTCGGATTCTTCTCGCAAAACCGCGCTCAACCTCCCCACAATCTGGTTTACCATCCCATCCTTCATCTCCTTCATTTCTGCCTTCATCTCCTTCATCATCGCCTCCTTCATCTCCTTCATTCCCTCTCTCATCTCCTTCTGCCGACGCGCTTCCTCCTGCTGTTGTTCCTTCTTCCGTCTCTCTGCGGCGTCTGCTTCCTTCCTCATGGCCTTCTGCCTCCGCTCCTCGTCCTGCAGTCTATCCCTGTTCCGCCGCTCAGACTCTTCTCTCAGAACCTCTCTCAACCTCTCTTCCACCCCCTTTAACGTGCCCTCCGCCATCCCCCCTCCCGACTGGCGAACCTGATCACTCACCCTTACGATACTCTCCTGCAAGTTGGAGAGTCTCGTGTCCACCTCCTCGCGAAACCTGGCCGCCGTTTCAGCTTGGCGCCGCCGTTCCTCGTTTCTATGGCGGACTTCTTCCAGGTTGGCAAGGGCGTCGCGACAGTAATGGACGGTCAGATCGGCCACGTCGCGACTGATGCTGCTGTTGCGGGCCGCCAAGTTGCAGAACGTCTGCGTCACCATTCGGGCTAAGAGCGTCAGACGACGCGTTACCTCTGCCGGGCTTATGTCCCAGCTTTCGGCCTCGACGAACCTGTCACCTTGTTCGACCAGGACTGTACTCGTCCGATGCAGCATCCGCCGTATTGCCGTCTCTGCCTCGACCCACTCTACCTGCCAAAACGCTTCTGCCACCCCGCCTTGGCCGAGATTCCTCTCCACTGCTCTCTGGTGAAGGGTGGGCCGCCTCTGCCTGTTGAGACCCACTGTATCCCTAGGCGCCCCATCGTCTGCCACCCTCCATGGCCCCTCTACCCCGGTTCCTGGTCCCCGCGTCGGACTTCCTCCCAAAAATATCCGTACTGCCGGATGTACCGTATCCTCCTCATTCTGCTCCTCTTCTGTTTCCAGCGCATCTCCCTCGTAGTGCCCCACTCCAGCCTCCGGGACGACACGAACCTCCTCCATAGTATTTTGACGCCCTGTCTCTGCCATGCTCTGCGTCTCTCGGTATGCGAATACCTGCGACACTGCCTCCTCGTTATGCTGCCCCTCTTCCTCTGCGATGATGTGCCCCTCAGCACCCGCCGTCTCCCGTCCCTCTGTCTGTACCATTTTATTCCCATCTGAACCGTCCTCTCCATCTGGCTTCCTTCGTGCGTCTGCCTCAGCCTGCTTCTGCTCCTCGGCCTCTGACATCTTCTGCGCAACACCCTCCGCCTTCTTCTGCGCCTCTACAACAGCCTTCTTCCGCGCTTCAGCCCGAGCCAGTTGTAGTGCCTCTTCCGCAGCCTGTTTCTGCTCCTCTGCCTCCGCCTTCTGCCGCGCCGCTGCTTCTGCCTTATTCCGAGCCTCTCCTTCCTTATGTGCGTCTGCCTCCTCCATATGCAGCGCCGCTGCCTTATCCTTCTCCCTCGCCGCTGCCTCTGATTCCTTCTGCGCCTCTGCCTCAACCATGTTCGACGCCGCACCCTCCTCCTTCTGCAGCGCCGCTGCCTCTGATGCCTTCTGCGCCTCTGCCTCAACCATCTTCGGCGCCGCACCCTCCTCCTTCTGCAGCGCCGCTGCCTCTGATGCCTTCTGCGCCTCTGCCTCAACCATCTTCGGCGCCGCACCCTCCTCCTTCTGCAGCGCCGCTGCCTCTGATGCCTTCTGCGCCTCTGCCTCAACCATCTTCGGCGCCGCACCCTCCTCCTTCTGCAGCGCCGCTGCCTCTGATGCCTTCTGCGCCTCTGCCTCAACCATCTTCGGCGCCGCACCCTCCTCCTTCTGCAGCGCCGCTGCCTCTGATGCCTTCTGCGCCTCTGCCTCAACCATCTTCGGCGCCGCACCCTCCTCCTTCTGCTGCGCCGCTGCCTCTGATTCCTTCTGCGCCTCTGCCTCAACCATCCTGGGCGCCGCACCCTCATCCTTCTGCTGCGCTGCTGCCGCTGATTCCTTATGTGCGTCTGCCTCATCATTCTGCTGCGCCGCTGCCTCATCCTTCTGGCTCGCCATTGCCTCTGATTCCTTCTGCGCCACTGCCTCCACAACCATCAGCTCGACTGCCTCCGACGTCAGCTCTGCTGCTGCACCCGCTTCTTTACGCGCGACTGCCTCCGCACCCTTGACCGCCTCTGCACCCACCTTCTGCTGCGCCGCAGACTCTGCTTCCTTTGGCGCCCCGTCCTCTGCCGTAAGTACAGCCTCTGCATCGACGAACCGATGGGCCGCATCCTCTGCATTCTGGTGCGCCTCTACCTCCACCATCTTATGAGCCTTAGCACCCGCGTTGCTCTCCTCCTTCTTTTTCGCCTCTCCCGAATTCTCTGGCACGTCGACGTCCCCTCTCCGGGCCTCTTCTGCCGCCTTCCGCTTTAGGCTGGGCAAGCAAACTTTCACGTATCCCCTATCCTCCTCGATATGCTGCCGCACATTGCTGGCGAGCTCCTCTCCTGCCTCTCCCACGTGTGCCCTTGCAGCGGCTCGTGCCCCACGCTCCCATGCTTCACGTATGTCTCCAGTTCCCGGGAAAGAGACGGTAGGATCGGTGCCGCCATCACTGCGCCGCTGCATCTCTTCAGCCCGTCTACTCTTGGCTTCTGCTTCGACCATCCGCTTTTCATCAGCCGCCTTCCTCCAGTGCTCCTCTGCCTGTTCGACCTGACTTGGCAGCTGTGGATCTTCTACACCCTCCTCGCCTTCATCTGCTACGCTTGCCAAGTCGGTCTCCGTCCGTGCTTGGCGTTCCTGCGGCATCCTAACCCGATCAGCAAACCTGTGCTGCCTATCTCCAGACCTATCACGCTCGTCAGCAGTGGCTGCCCTTGATGTCGGGCCACTCAGTACTGCATCCCTCGGTGCAGGTCGGCGGGAATATGAAATAAACCCAACTCTTGGATTTGCGTCCCGGTTTGCGGCAGGTACGTCTATCTGTCCCTCTACCGCTTCGGATCTGTTCTGTGCGGGTGCGCTCTCTACCACTCGAGCACAGTGGGTCGTCATGACTGCATCCGGGGCGGGACGGAGCTGGACTCCTTGCAGGTCGAAGAAGGCCCTGCAGGTCGACTCCAGCATACTCCGAATTTCTTTCGCGCTGTTTTTCCCCTTCCCTAAAACCATCATCGGCTCTACAGACTGAATCGCCATGACATCCCCCCATTTGTCCAGCAACTTGCTGAACACATGGGTAACATGCAGCCCGGAACCCACTTGCCTCTGTCCCTGAACCTTGTTGATCTGCAACATGTGCGTGGAAAGGTGGTTGTCAGACACTCCCGTTACTTTGTACAAGCTTGATATCATACAATGCTTAAATCATAAAAATAGAGGCTCCTTCCTTACCCTGCCTTCCTCCAGAATCAGATCATTTAGGCGAGCCCTCAAATCTTTCTGCACCGCTTCGGCGTGGCTGCCAGAGACCCTGCGACCTCGGCTGTATTCCACATCTAGTTGTCGGATAAGCCAGCTGCAGGGCAAGGGGGTCGCAAATAATCAATATCATGCGTCCACACAAACCGCACATCTGCTTAAGGAGTGATACCTACTCGAACACCTCCTTGGCATGCTCGCTGTGGCGATGGGTTGGGATTGCAGATTTAGGGTCGAAGTGTAGCACACGCGTACGGTACTCTCCGCGGGGATGTGCTAACAAATCTTGCGGGTTCATCAGCACCATGAGACTGATCGCCGTCGAGCGAACAACAGCGACTCTGCGGTACATGGAAGTTTGGATTAGCAAGATAGCTGGTGTCATCGACACACGTTGCGGATACATGTCAGGAAACTCACTCTGATATCATGGGTATTAAAACCATCTGGTAGTCCAACAGCGACCGATGTTCGCTGCCACAACTGGGGACACGCGGGACAGCAGACCTCAAACGCCGATGCTCGGTAGGAGCCAGAATCTTTATGTCTTTGCGAACGCGAGGATCCCCAATCTTGTCCTTGGCAACCTCCCTGCATCCAAGCCGACATGTCGCAGAGGTAAGAAGATAGCAGGTGCCTGTCTAAAAAACAAGGGTTCAACGTGTCGATGAAGTCAGCGTGCGTTACAAACCGCGCTTGGATACATACACTAGGCCGAAAAGTAACAACGCCTCGTTCCACTCTTCCTGACGAGCGATTAACCTTTCATAAGACTCCCGCCCTAGTCGTACCGACAATCCGCAGCCGTCTGTGATTAGCTGGGACGACATCGCGTAAGTATGCCAGAAGATGGCAGGTAGCTAAACGGTTACTAACAAACACTCTCTACCTGCAGGATAAGAGGCCGACACTAGAATGAGAGGGAAGCTTGTGAGACTAGTTGTGGAACCTCGACTCAGATTGGAATGGCGAGAATGACGTCGAGCTTTGGTGCACCCACCCTGATCCCAACTTCTGCTTCGCTGGTAGAATTGGTTGTGCTCTGTCCTCAAACGCCAGGCGTAGTAAGAATTTTCTGCCCCATGGCTCAAAATATTAGGCTTCTCACCATTTCCCTTCGACCATTTGCGAACTACTCTTTGCCATGTTAGCATATTGCATGTTCTGCGGTGCCATTGCATGGTCTCAGCTTTGCCTCGACCTCGTACGAAATGGTGACGGGCAGCCCCTAAAAAAAACGAATGGTGTCCTGTGACAGGTTAATGACAGGCTGCCACGTATAGCTATCCCATCCGCATGGTTCCCTCCGCAACCTGGAAATAGAGCTGTCTCTGCGACCTGTCACACGTGTCAGAAATCGAATGACACCCTACATCCGAGAGTACCGCTATAGGGGTACTTGTGTAGCACGTATAGTACTAGTTTTTGTAACCCATAATTCAAACACAAGCATGAACTTTGCATGATTAGCACACCCAATACTATAACGGGTAATCCTATAAGTGTGAGATGATTGCCCTATCATTAGCACCCGTATAACAGTGGCATTGGAGTACAAAACAAATGTTGTACATTTCACCAAAGTGCTCTGCTCCCGCCTGCAGAGGAGAGAGTGAAAAACATACTACACGTCTACGAAAAAAGATGAATTTCAGGTGGGGGTCTGGAATATGTGTGGTGAGAGTCCCCTATAAAAATCAGCTCATTTGCTCAAAGAGAAGTGGGTGATTACAATTGAAACCTGATTGCAGGCAATTCTGCACAGAATTCTGCAGACTGCTGCACAGCAAGGCTTAAAACGCATATCAAACCTTGGGCAAATGAGATGAATTTCATGTGGGGGTCTGGAATATGTGTGGTGAGAGTCCCCTATAAAAATCAGCTCATTTGCTCAAGGCGAAGTGGGTGATTTCAATTGAAACCTGATTCCAGGCAATTCTGCACAGAATTCTGCAGACTGCTGCACAGCAAGGCTTAAAACACATATCAAACCTTGGGCAAATGAGATGAATTTCATGTGGGGGTCTGGAATAAGTGTGGTGAGAGTCCCCTATAAAAATCAGCTCATTTGCTCAAGGCGAAGTGGGTGATTACAATTGAAACCTGATTCCAGGCAATTCTGCACAGAATTCTGCAGACTGCTGCACAGCAAGGCTTACAACACATATCAAACCTTGGGCAAATGAGATGAATTTCATGTGGGGGTCTGGAATATGTGTGGTGAGAGTCCCCTATAAAAATCAGCTCATTTGCTCAAGGAGAAGTGGGTGATTTCAATTGAAACCTGATTCCAGGCAATTCTGCACAGAATTCTGCAGACTGCTGCACAGCAAGGCTTAAAACACATATCAAACCTTGGGCAAATGAGATGAATTTCATGTGGGGGTCTGGAATAAGTGTGGTGAGAGTCCCCTATAAAAATCAGCTCATTTGCTCAAGGCGAAGTGGGTGATTACAATTGAAACCTGATTCCAGGCAATTCTGCACAGAATTCTGCAGACTGCTGCACAGCAAGGCTCAAAACACATATCAAACCTTGGGCAAATGAGGTAAATTTCATTTGGGGGTCTGGAATATGTGTGGTGAGAGTCCCCTATAAAAATCAGCTCATTTGCTCAAGGAGAAGTGGGTGATTACTATTGAAACCTGATTCCAGGCAATTCTGCACAGAATTCTGCAGACTGCTGCACAGCAAGGCTTAAAACACATATCAAACCTTGGGCAAATGAGGTGAATTTCATGTGGGGGTCTGGAATATGTGTGTTGAGAGTCCCCTATAAAAATCAGCTCATTTGCTCAAGGCGAAGTGGGTGATTACAATTGAAACCTGATTCCAGGCAACCCTGCACAGAATTCTGCAGACTGCTGCACAGCAAGGCTTAAAAAACATATCAAACCTTGGGCAAATGAGATGAATTTCATGTGGGGGTCTGGAATATGTGTGTTGAGAGTCCCCTATAAAAATCAGCTCATTTGCTCAAGAAGAAGTGGGTGATTTCAATTGAAACCTAAGTCCAGGCAATTCTGCACAGAATTCTGCAGACTGCTGCACAGCAAGGCTTAAAACACATATCAAACCTTGGGCAAATGAGGTGAATTTCATGTGGGGGTCTGGAATATGTGTGGTGAGAGTCTCCTATAAAAATCAGCTCATTTGCTCAAGGAGAAGTGGGTGATTTCAATTGAAACCTAAGTCCAGGCATTTCTGTACACTAACTTCATTGCAAGAAAAAGTCCACCAAATCAGTTTGCATATAGCTGAAAATGTTCAGGGGGGCTGGAACAGGTGTCATAACACTAACAATGCTAAAAAAAATGGTCACCACATAACACATGTGTGTGATGCACAGAGAATGACTTTACATGTGCTATGAGCAATCGTAGTTGAGAGAAAAGTGACAAAATGGAACAAATTTGACAAAATAACAAACTCATGCCCGCTTGTTGAGGACATCAAGGAGATGCTGGAAATCCATATTTGTGTGCAAATGACCAACAAATGATGGAGTTATGAGCCAAACCATATAGAATTTCGACTTAGCCATTTTGACATTCTGCTTGTCAGAATTACACCAAAGTGTCAACAACAAAGTTTATATACAAATACTGTACAACAGTGGTTGCGACGTCGCTTTCGTGCGACCGTCGATAATCCAAACCGGTAGTGTAACCACTCTTGCGCCCATTTCGTTGCGCCATCAGGTGGTTTGGATTTTGTAAGATCCAACACCCTTTTGCGCCGAATCCGAGTCAAATCCGAGTAAAATCGTCTCGCCACGGGCAAAATGGAGTTTCGCCAAAAAAATTGAATCCCGGTCGAAGCAGAGGATCCGAGTGCTGCTTCCGCCTTTGGCCCGCCCTTCCCCCGTCAGGTGGTTTGGATTTCTAGGTTGCACATCCTGCAATCCATTCGCTCCACAGCGATCACTCGCGAGCATCGCTAAATTGGTAACTATCGCATTGAGTGACCAAACGCTGTCGGGCGGGAGAGTCGAGGTACCACAGCAGGGTTCTTGGTTGCCTCGACCAGATCTGATTAGTTGATCCACTTCGTACATATAGTTAATCCGTTATAGCATTATCATTCAGGGCCTAGAGTCATCATGGAGCCTCGCGCACACATTCACCGCCTCTCTGACGATCTTCTCATTCGAATCCTGTGGCACACCGCGAATCCGGGCACCCGCACAGTCGAAAGCGACGCTCTGTGGACCTCCCTGGGACCCAAGCCGAGGTACCTTCATCCCCACCGCGCACCTAGCCTCGATAACCGGCTATACCAGTAGCACTTCGCGCAAACGCATCACCCTCTCTCCGCAACCTCCGCGGGTTACCATCTCCTCGTCGCGTCGGTCTGCCGTCGCTGGAGGCGACTCGCGCAGCTCTCCGTCTCCACCCTTTCCCTCCGAGAAGACCTCGACGTTCCTCTCGAATTCCTCGCGACGGCTGTCGCTTGCTTCCCGAATCTGACCCGTCTGCATCTGTGCGACGCCAGCGTGACGACTATCAACGACGATCTCCTCGATCGCCTCGCGTCGTCATGCCCTAAGCTGACGTGGGAGATAGCATCACATTCAGAAACCACGGAATAAGCCAGGACAACCACCCAGTAACCGAATCCGGTCTGGATCGGCTATTCCAGGGTTGCACGAAGCTGAAGCAGCTTTCGCTCTTCTGCCTCCAGCCATTCATGAAACTACCAGCTTCTTCTTTCCGACTCCAGTACCTGCACTCCCTCACATTAACAACTCCGTCGATGCTCGAATCGCCTCATCTCGCAAGCCTTTCCTCTCTGACAGCTCTCCGAATCGCCTCGTATTATGTTAACTCGAAGCGATTGGCGGGTCTGCGTCGCCTTCCGAGCATCACCAGTCTTTCGATCTCAGATAGAATCGATATCCCTCCCCGCGATCAGCCCGCTGCTGCTCTCACCCTCTCACAACTGCCGCTGCTGACCTTGGAATCTTGCCTAACGATTTCGTCAGAAATACCGTGTAGCCGTCTCGAGCGGCTGCTGATTACCAACTCCAACCAGCTCGAGCAGCTTCCCGGAAACATCGCGGAGCTTCTCCCGTGCCTTCGCGAGCTGAGTATTAGCAGATGCAAAAACTTTTCACATCTGCCCGACAAGTTCACCTGTCTTAGCGCTTTGGAGAGCCTGACGATTTCTTCCTGTTCCTCGTTCTCGAGCCTACCTGCGAATTTTGGACGGCTGGCAGCACTCAAGACTTTGGTGCTGGAGTTTCTGCCACTCGAGAATCATTCTGACTCATCGCAGCAGCTGGTTCTTTCGAGTTCCTTGACAAGCTTGACGATTTTAATTTGCCGCAGTCTCTCCACCCTGCCCGAGAATTTCGGTCAGCTTCCTGCCCTCAGAACATTGGTTCTACAGAATCTCGCACTCACGAGCCTATCAGGTTCTTTCAGCCTACTCACATCCCTGGAGACCCTGTTCATACTCGACTACAAGGGGTTTCAGCAGCTGCCAGCAGGCTTCGGCAGCCTCACATCCCTCACCACTCTCTGCCTCGTGAGGTTGCAGCAGCTAATCCTTCCTAAAGACATTGGCGCGCTGCTGCAACTGCATACTCTTCTGCTGGACGGCAACTCTCAGAAACAGCCACTCCCACCCTCGTTCACCCAGCTGAAATCGCTAACCAGGCTTGAGCTGAATCAGTCCGAGATTGAGATCCTTCCGGAGAGCATGGGGAATCTCAGCAGCTTAAAGCAGCTCCACATTGCCTCATGCAATCGGTTACGCGACCTGCCCGCATCACTTTCAGCCCCGAAGTGTCTCCAAACCCTGACCGTTCGTTCGTGTCGATGGCTCTCCTGGCCTTCGATGCGTCTGGACCGACTCACGAGGCTCAAACACCTGGAGATTGTCGAATGCCTGTTGCAGCCTGAATCCGTCCAATTTCTGCTGTCGTTTCTTGAGCAGCTGAGTCTAGCGAGCAGGGACGACACTGCCCCTCTGCTGACAATCCCAATGCTGCCAAATCTGAGAAACCTGAAGCTGTCTCGGGTTCATATCGACCAAGCACTGGATTTCAGCAAGAGCCTGCCGCTTCTGAGGGATTTGGAGCTGGTGTTAGAAAACTCTGCAACCGAGCCTCCATTCCCGCTGACATGCCTTCCCCAGCTGCGCAACTTGGCGATCTATCATGCTGCCAAGATTTCCAGTCTTTCAGAGAGTATCGGCTCGAACTTACACCAGCTGAGGGTGCTGCTGATACACGATGCTCAGGAGTTGTCTGAGCTGCCAGAGAGCATCACGCGGCTTTAGCAGCTGACGTTGTTGGAGGTTCATGAGTGCATGCTCACTCACATTCCGGAGGGCATTGGCGCCTTGACCAGGCTGCGCAAGCTGAGTCTATCAGACTGCAAGGGGTTGAAACGGCTCCCTGCTTCTCTCACCTGCCTTGTGTGCCTGAATGAGGTGAATCTCTCGTCCTCCCTCATCACCTCGCTTCCTCCCCACTTTGTGCGGCTGGCTGGACTGAGGCGGCTTATCTTGGACGGGTGTTGGCGGTTGAGGGAGCTACCTTGGGATATGGCTGAGTTGAAGATGCTGCAGTATCTGGGTGTTGAGGGGTGCAGGCAGTTGCTGGATCGTGATGGCTATGTAGAGCCTCGTAGCATATATAAGAATAACTCAATGCTTCGAGTACGCCTCTAAGCCTCAATAATTGGCCATCATTGAGGGGGTTTGCTATGAAACCATATTGCTGTGGTGTGGTGGACTCAATTAGCACACTGGCATGCTGGTGCACATGGTGTCTGCTCATGTGTAGAGCCTTTGTGTGCTGTGCAGGGCCTCAGAAGTCAGCGAAATAAGGCCGATTTAGGTAAAAAAGGCTGAGATTTCAGTCCTTTTTTTTATAATCGAGGCTGAATTTCCAGCACTTTTTTGGAATGAAACATGAATTTAGTGTATAATGGCATAAAATGGCTAATCTGCCTGATTTTCAGCATAATTCTTTGTACCAACTCTGTTTTTTCAGCCTAGCCCACAACCAATCTGAGGCCCTGGTGCTGTGCATTGCAACACCTCTTTCTAATTGTACTCTGGAATTTCTTCTGCAATGACGGCTACATGCTTACTTGTCAAATGGAGGAAACACAAGGTTCTGCAAACAAACGCCAAATAAACTACAGTCTGTTGCAGACGATCAACAGGGATGGAGTCAGATGGCGGTTCCCAGTGGCTTAGCAGTGATATGCTTCTGGATGTTGGTGGGCATGATATCCAACTCCCAACAATATTTTTTACCCCGCCTGACAGGTCTCATTCGTACAAGGTCGAATGTAAAGCACCTTATTGAGCCGCATTCAAGCGAGTCTTGGGAAAGCCTTCCACCTGTTTGCGATGCAGGTCATTCCCTGACGCATCTTGTATGCGAACTGTTACAAACTCGCATATGTACGGTACCGACAAGCAACCACATCCTCACCTCACCGTTCTTGTTGCTGCCATCCATGTCCATGCTCGCACTGCCATTCTCATTCACACTATCTTAGCTCCTATCCCAGCTCTCAGTCGAAGGTAGACTAAGGGAGAGCTTTAGCGGATCGGACGTTTCCTCCTGCCTGATTTGCGTGTGCTGTCAACCGTCCGATCATGGGCTTCGATCCAGGTACGCAGTCTCAACGTGAGGCCTAATCTCCCAAGCTTCGGGATCGGATGTTCACGGATTAAGTCAATTACTTATGTTTCTAAGCACTCAGAGTGTTCTTAATATCGGAGTTGCACGCTTAGAGTCCGTACGTCGGTCGCGGCGTTCCTGGAATGTCTAGATGCTGCAGTCGAGTTCGGCCAATTTCCGCTTAGCAGACGAAATGCTTTTCCGGCCCGGAATGAATTAAGTATCCCTTTCGCCGCTCTGAAATCAGCCTATTTCTAGCCTCGTTCAGACACTCATAGGGCATTTTATCGTTTCCCAACACCGGCGTAGTTGAGGACATGCTTTCTCGGCCCGGAATGAATGACGGTTGCCTTTCCCCGACTCCCCCTCGGCCTCCATCCCCTCGTTCCTCCCCCCATCCCCTCGTCTCTCCCTCCATCCCCTCCCCCTCCAGCTCTATGCGCTCAGTTTCTTTCACACGCCTCTCTTTCATCGCTCTCCTCGTTTTTTTCCTCATTTCTCGCCTGTCCCTGTCTCGTCTCGATGGGGCCCCGGCAGATGAGGTGGAGCGCGAGGAGGAGGAGGAGGAAGAGGAGGGCGACGATGTGAACGGGGAGGACGACGATGAAGAGGAAGGTAGGGTTGCGCGGAGGAAGGTAGGCGGGCGAAGGAAGGTAGGCGCGCGGAGGAAGGTAGTTGCGCAGAGGAGGGTAGGCGCGCGGAGGAAGGTTGGCGCGCAGAGGAGGGTAGAGCGCGAAAGTAGGTGACGCGCGCGGAGGAAGGTTGGTCGAGAATCGGGAGGATGGCGAGAGGAGGAAGTTAGGGCGCGGACATGGGGCGAGGGAAGGGAAGGAGGGAGAGAGGAATGATAAAAGAGGGGAGGAGGGAGGTAGGCCAAAAGATATTAATATTTGGTTGGGCTATCTAGAGTAGTGACTTGTATTCGATTGGGCGAATTTAAAGCACGGCAACATAGGGGTGGTGAGGAGGCCCAGCGTGATTGGCTATCAGCGGGGTGGTGCGTCGGCTGCGCGGATTGGCAGCCATGTTGCCTGCCATTCCCTCTGATCGCGCCGACTGGCAGCCATGTTGCCTGCCATTCCCTCTGATCGCGCCGACTGGCAGCCATGTTGCCTGCTGCCCTGCCAGTCCCTCTGATCGCGTGTGCGCGAGTCCTTCTTTTCTTATCGCTCGTTGTGACTCTTTCGTAATCGCCGTGCGTGTGTGTGCGTCTTGTTTTCGGGTGAGGGGAGCAGAAGAGGGGCAGGACGAGTATGAGAAGGATGGATGGATGGTGGACGGTGATGAGGAGGAGGAGGAGGGCGGTGAAGGCGAGGAGGAGGAAGGGGGGGGCGAGGAGGGGCCGGGGAGTGACGAGGAGCGCAGGGAGAAGAAGAAGAAGAAGCGCCGGAAAAGGTGAGGAGGGGGATACAATACAAGGGGTGCCAGCACAAGGTGCTCTGCGGTTGAGTGTGGTGCTGCTGGTCTCCTTGCCACGTCCGCCCACTCTGGCCTGGCCTCTCTCCCCTCCCATCCCATGCCCCTTGCCCCCTCCCCCTATCCCCATGCCCGCTCCCCATCCGCCATCCCCCAATACCCCCATGTTCCATGGCCCGGCGAGCAGGGAGGAGGAGGAGGACGAGTTGGACGAGGACCACTATGCGCTGCTGCAGGAGAGCGGTGTGCTTTGAGGCGCCTCAAAGCTCAACCTCCCTCCCATTCGGCATCACCCAATCCCCATGCGTGTGCTGTGTCGCAGGGAGGAGGAGGAGGACGAGTTGGATGAGGACGACTATGCGCTGCTGCAGGAGAGCGGTGTGGGGGGCTTTCATCGCCCCGCCAAGGTGCGTCCATTGGGGCAAGCTTAAGAAACCGCGGCCATATGTTGTTTGTCCTGCTGTGAAACGGCATCTTATAGGGTAGCTGCAGTGACAATCTGAGCCTCGCCTCGCGTCATTAGTGTGTGTGTGTGGCTGTGTATGTGTGTAATGTCAACAGCTGCTTCAGATGACGGCGGAGCTCATGGGCGTCACGTCACGTCAGGAACAGTGCTGTTTTTCCCCGCTTATCTGGCTTGTCTCCTCCCCATGCATGCACACTGCACAGCACACACATGCCTTTGATCTGTGACTGTCGTGATCGGGCAACAAGTTCTGCTTTCCCTCCCCATGGGGGCGGAAGGGCAAGAAGGTGTGGAGGCTGATGATGAAGGCACGCACGGCCTCGCGACACATGGGAAGGGGAGGGGGTGCGAGGAGGAGGGGGGCTGCTTTCCCTTGCTCATTTGGTCTTTTATCCGTCCCCATGTCCTTTGGCGTGTGACTGCCCTGTGCCTTGTCTTGGCCTGTGTTTGCCTTACGTGGCTGGTATGTTATGTTATGTGGTGTGCGCTTTGGCAGAAGGATAAGAAGTTTCGGCGGCTGAAAAAGGCGAGGCACATGGGGGGGGACGAGGACGGGTTGCTGATGGACGATGAGGAGGACGAGGAGGGCGGCATGCGCGCGCAGCAGCGCGTGGAAAGGGAGATCTTTGGCGATGAGGGTGAGTGAGGGGAACGTCCAGGGATGGGGGTGGGTAGGTATGTGTCTTGCATATGATGTGAATGAGGGGTTGCTGATGGACGATGAGGAGGACGAGGAGGGCGGTATGCGCCCCCAGCAATGCGTGGAGAGGGAGATTTTTGGGGACGAGGGTGAGAGGGATATGGACAATGAGGGTGAGAGGGATATGGACAATGAGGGTGAGAGGGATATGGACAATGAGGGTGAGAGGGATATGGGCAATCAGGCTGAGAGGGATATGGACAATCAGGGTGAGAGGTTTCTGGGATGAGAGTGACTCTTTGTTCTGGGATGAGGTTGTGAAGGGTTGGGGGGTGAGGGGGGTAAGCAGCATGTGTTTTGAGTAGCAAGTGCCGTCACAGTTTGAAGAGCGTTAGCTCTCTTGACTCCTCACGTCCCCATCCCTGTCTTTTGGCTCCCTACAATCCCTCCCCTTCCTGCTGTTTTTTTCACTATGAATACCGTGCACTCCTCATCTTTGCCTCTTCCCCCTCTTGATGCGCCTCAAAAAAAAAAAAAAAAAAAAAAAAAAAAAAAAAAAAAAAAAATCTCCACGCTGCTGTTTCCCACTATAAATTCCTGTTCACTCCTCATCTTTGCCTCTTCTTCCTCCTCCCCACTATCCTTCCCACCTCCTCCCCCTTCTCCCCCCCCCCATCCCATCTCTTTTCTCTCGCTCCACCCCTCGGTCGCTCCTCCATTTCCTCCTGTTCTCCTTGTCTCCCCAGACGTGCCTGAAGATTTCCAGGAGAGGGAAGGCAGGGGCGAGGAGGAGGAGTTGGAGGAGGAGGACGGGGAGGAGGACGAGGAGGAAGAGGACGAGATGGCAGACTTCATCGTGGAAGGGGGTGTAGACGACACGGACGAGCACGGCCGGCGCCGCCGCAAGAAGAAGAAAAAGGGCACGCGCATGCCAGGTGTCACCTCTGAGGCGCTTCTCGAGGCGCAGGATATTTTCGGTGACGTGGCGGATCTTCTGGAGCGGCGGCGCGTGGAGCTGGAGAGGCAGAGGAGGGAGGGAGGGGAGGGGGGCGCGGGGGGGTACTATTATGAGGATGGGATGGGGGCGGAGGGTGGGGAGGAGTATGGGCGGGAGGGCGCGGGCGGGGCGTCGGCGCTGTCGAAGCAGTATGAGCCGAGCCTGCTGGAAGCTAAATACATGACGGAGCGGGATGAGGCCATTCGAGCCCGAGATGTTCCTGAGAGGCTGCAGGTGGGTGGTGAGGAGTGAAGGTGAGTGAGGGAGTGAGGGTGGTGTCGAGCAGTATGAGCCGAGCCTGCTGGAGGCCAAGTATATGACGGATCGGGATGAGGCCATTCAAGCCCGAGATGTGCCCGAGAGGCTGCAGGTGGGTGGGCGAGGGACGTTCCTGAGAGGCTGCAGGTGGGTGCTTGGAAGTGAGGGTGAGTGATGGTGCTGTTGAAGCAAGGCAGTATGAGCCGAGCTTGTTGGAGGCCAAGTATATGACTGAGCGGGCGGGATGAACCCATTCGAGCCAGAGACGTTCCTGAGAGGCTGCAGGTGGGTGGGGGGACGTGAGAGTTGAGATTGAGTTATGGGGGCTGGGGCCTGGGCTCTTACCCTTGACTCCCTCTCCCCCTTCCCCTTTCCCCCCCACCCTGCCTCTCCCCCCTTCCGGCTTTCCTTTTGGCAAACGTAGTCGCGCCTCTTGCACGGCATGTAGTTCTCTTCCTCTGTGGAGAATTGAGAGCTGGTATCGGGCATGGCAGGGCATGGCAGGGCATGGCAGGGCATGGCATGGGCTCCTCTTCCTCCTCTTCCTCTTCCTCTGGTGTCGGGCATGGCAGGGGCTCCTCCACCCCCCCGCCGCACCCCCCCTTTTCTCCTCCCCCACCCCCCTCCACTCCACTTGCACTGCACTCCCCCCTCTTGCACAGCATCCGTTGTGCTCGCTCGCTCATCACCGCACCTCCCCCTCCCCTTAACTCCCCCTGCCCACCTCACCTACCCCGAAGCTGATCCCAGAGAGCGAGGACCATCTACCCGAGGCCGAGTGGATCTACGAGCACGTGTCTGGCGCCCTGGCCCGTCTGGGGACCATCTACCCCGGCCACCTGCCACGCACCCATCAGTTCCCCTCTCTCATTGCCGCACCTCCCCTTCTCCTCCCTCCCCCCTTCTGCTTCCTTCCCCCCCCGTCTCCCGCTCCCCCACACTCCCCCTCCTCCCCCTCTCTCCCCTTCCCCCTCTCCCCGCTCCCCCTCCTTCTCCAACTCCCCTTGTCCACTTCACCTGCCCCAGCTGTTGGAGGAGGTGGTGGGTGTAATCCCTGAGAACGAGGACCATCTACCCGAGGCCGAGTGGATCTACGAGCGCGTGTTTGGCTCCTTAGCCCCCGACCACCTGCGGCGGGGGGAGTTCTCGTACGTCGCTGACGCTGAGAGGCGCGCTGCCACGTGCGCACGGGAGGACGTGGAGAAATGCCGGAGAGAGGCCGTGGCGGCGCGGGACGGTGCCATCGAGCAGATCGCGGCTGTGCTTGAAGAGCTGCACGATGCGAAAGTGGAGGTGCGGTGGAGGGGGGAGGAGAGGGGAGGGAAGAGAGTGGATGGGTGCGAGGTGCTGTGTGGGGAGGGGGCAGGGTGGGCGAATGCGAGGTGCAGTGTCACTGTGCTGAGTGGCTCTGGTCTGGATGTGACGGACTTCGTGAGGTTGCATTGCATCGGCTCAAGTGATGCGACTCATTCGACGCATCAGTCTGTACTGTTGTTGTCCATCCTGGTTTCCCGTTTCCCCAATCCGCTCCTCCACTCCTTTGCTTCCCCCTTCTTCGCATCCCATCTGTACTCGCTTTTAGTGCACCCATGGATCCTTGGCTCTCCCCTCATGCCCCTCCCTCCTGGCCCTCCCCTCCCTTTCTGGCCCTCCTCCCATACTCCCACCCTCCCTATGCCTCCCTCCCACCAGGTGCCGTAAATAGCGATGCACAAGAAGGCCATGTGCCCGGCTCTCGTGGAGACTTGCTGAGTCGACTTGAAATCTCATGTGCCACATCCTTCCTCTCATGCCCCCTCCCCTCCCCTCCCACCAGGTGCCGTACATAGCGATACACAAGAAGGCCATCTGCCCGGCTCTCGTGGAGCAAGACAAGCTCGACGGGGAGCCGCAGCTGCAGCCCTTCCAGGTGTGGTCCCTTGGATTTGCCGGGTATTTAGGTAGTTTTGACATCTATAACCTGGGCATGCAGCCCCACCTGCACTGCACTGCACTGCCCCCCCCTCGTGGAGCAAGACAAGCTTGACGGGGAGCCGCAGCTGCAGCCCTTCCAGGTACTGACCTGACCCCTGGATTGCACTTGCAGGATATCTGCATGTTAGTCTGTTCTGTAACATGTGATCTGGAGTAGCAGGCCCACCTGCATATGATCTGGACTGGAGTAGCAGGCCGCCCACCTGCATTGCACTTCTTCAGGACTCCTCCCCTTGCATGCTCGCTCGATCTCCCTCCCTACCTCTCTATTCCTTCGCATCCACAAACCCCCCATTCCACCCTCCCTATCAGCCTCCTCCCTCCTTCCTTCCTTCCTTCCTTCCTTCCTTCCTTCCTTCCTTCCTTCCTTCCTTCCTTCCTTCCTTCCTTCCTTCCTTCTTCCCCATTGGCCCCTCCCTTTTTCTCCCCACACAACCGACCCCTCCACCACCACCCCCCTTTCTCCCTCCTCCAACGCAGGCCCTGTAAATCATCCAGCAATGGGATAGCCGTGGGCTGGGGCTGCATGCGTAAACACCCCCATTTCTTACCCTCCCTCGCTATCCCCTCCCTGCGCCCACTCTCCGTTTACATTCTTCCCAACCAGGCTCTGTGGGCCATCCAGCAGTGGGATCGCCGCTGGCTGCTCCTGCAGCGCCGCAAGCGCTCACTGCGATCCGCCTACGAGCGGCCGCGAGTGGACGAGGATGAAGAAGCAGAGCGGCAGCTCGCCATGCAAGGGGTGCTCCACGCGCTCGACTGTGCGCTCTCGGAGCCCGCCGTAGAGGACGTGGACGCCAAGTTCAACCTGCAGTTTCCGCCGGAGGAGGCTGTGGCGGAGGAGGGCGGGCGGGGAGGGGCAGGGGTGCAGCAGAGGCGGCCTCGGAAGCGGTCCATGTACTCGGTGTGCCGGCGGGCTGGGTTGAAGGGTGTGGTGAAGCGCATTGGGCTGTCGGCGTTCCAACTGGGCGAGAATCTCATCTCCATGTACAAGGTGCGTGGGAGGATGGTGGGATGGGTGGGGTGTGAGAGGTGTGAGGGGTATTGGGATCCTCTCCTCAGATTGCCGCCTCCTGACGGCCTCATGGGCCGGCACAGTCAGGTTTCTTCAACCCGCCTCCCCACCTCCTTCTCTCACCACTCCACATCCAATACCCGTCGTGTGCATGTGTGCGTGTCTATGTGGCTGTATATGCGTGTGTGTGTGCATGTGTAATGGCAGCAACACGAGGTGGAGGACACGGCGCTATCACCGGAGGAGGTGGCAACGGAGTACATCTGTGCTGAATTCCCCTCGCCTGCTCTCGTGCTCAGAGGCGCCCGCCACATGGTGCGTGCGGGTTGGCTGGTCTTCTGGTGACCTTGCCTCGTACACTTTGCAAAAGGTTGCAGGATTTGAAGCGCAGGAAGCAAAGGGTATCCTCACGCTCTTGCATGCTGTATATTGCTGCCAGGCCGCATGCTGTATATTGCTGCCAGGCCGCATGCATCCTGTTGCCCTTGTGGTACACGACGGCGGAGTGCATGTTCAGCCATCGTTGATCCTGCAGTGTGGAAGGTGGAATGGAGGGTGTTTTGCTTTACATTCTACGCTGTGGTTTGTGGTCACCCCTTGTGTGGCTGTGAATCTGTGATGTGTGTCACACAGCTTGTACATCCGTGCTTGGCTGACACGATGTGGGACAGTGGGAGTGTGCGGAGGTGGAGATAAGCATCGAGCCAGCCAGGCCAGGCCAGGCCAGGGTGCTCGAGCACCTGAGGGAGATGGTGAGATGATGCTCAAAAGTGACTCCAATGTTTGCGTGCGCATGGCAGGCGGAGGTGGAGATAAGCATGGAGCCCAAGGTGCGGGAGCACGTGAGGGGGATGGTGTGATGATGTTATACAGTGACCCGAATGCTGTGTGTGTGTGCCTCCCTTGTTGCGTGTGTGCCTCCCTTGTTGCGTGTGTGCCAATGGCAGGCGGAGGTGGAGATAAGCATAGAGCCCAAGGTGCGCGAGCACGTGAGGGAGATCTTCAACAAGCGCGCCATCGTCTCCACCAACCCCACCCCGCGCGGCCGCCAGGTAACGCCCCTCCCTGGGTTTATGACCGCCAGGTAATGCCTTGGCGGCCGGGTAACGCCCCTCTGTGGATTTCTGGAAACCAAGCACCTCTCTGGATCCCTTGAGCTAACTACTCAATTATCGGCCCCAGGACCTGGGGTAACGCATGTCTTGATGGTATCCTCGAAGCTATTCCTGAATAGAATACCCATTATCTGTGCAGTTCGGGCAATGTTGCTGACTCCCACATTTACCCGGTGCCCATTTCCCCCTCGTGCCCTGCCCTCAGTCCCCTTGTGTCAGTCTAATCGTCCCTCTCTTTCCTTGTCCATCTGTTCTGTTAGAAGAGAGAGAATTGATACATTGAATAATGAGCCAAGAGGCTCTTTAGTACAAACAATGAGCAAGAGAGAGATGAGAGGGAAGCTTACCCTATTGGCCAATAAGTTGGCCAATGGGTGAGCTTGCTTGTGACCAAAGCAACCACAAATGTGTGTTGGTTGGGATTGGTTGAGCTAAGGACCAATCCCAACCAACCACAAAATGTGGTTGGAGGGTACACTAAGCAACCCCCCAATTTATAAATGTGCTACACTTCTAGCCTATGTATGTTGTATGAAATATAAAATTACAACACAACCCCCCAACATGCATAAGGCTATAAGGCTAGAATCAAGAGGCGGGAGGCGACTTAGGAGGAGTGAGGCCAAGAAGACGAAATAGGAAAGAGTGAGCGGCATGAGGAAGAGCTTTTGTGAAGATGTCGGCAAGGTTGGCCGCCGAGTCAACCTTGTCGAGGCGAAGGCGCCCCGCCTGAACAAGATCGCGAATGAAGAAATGACGGAGCTCAATGTGCTTGGAGCGCCCGTGAAACACAGCATCTTTGGTGAGGTGAATGGTACTAGCATTGTCACACCAAATTGTGGGACAGCGCTGGGGGGCACCAAGTTCCTCAAGAAAGAAGGTGAGCCAGCGGGCCTCTTGGGCAGCCATGGTGGCGGCATACAATTCTGCCTCGCAGGAGGAGAGGGCTGCAGCCGAGGAGCGGGTGGAGCGCCAGCTGATAAGGCCGCTGCCAAGAGAGAAGCCATAGCCCTGGGAGGAGCGACGATCTGGCCGGGAATCAGCCCAAGAGGAGTCACTGTAGCCGCTGAGAAGAGGTGGGGAGGGGCCGCCAAGGGTAAGGACATAGTCCTTGGTGCCACGAAGGTACCGGAGGACACGCTTGGCGGCCTGCCAGTGCTCTTCCGTATGCTTGCCTGCGCCAACAAAACGAGCGAGGACGCTGCTGGGGTAGGCAAGGTTAGGGCGAGTGGAGACCATGGCGTACATGAGGGAGCCGATGAGCTCGGGATAAGGATGGGAGGAGGCTGAGGGGGAGGTGGGTGGAGAGAGGTGGTGCCCGACTGAAAGAGGTGTATGTTGGGCGCCGCCGCGGGCCATGTCAAACCGCTCCAAGACCTGCTGCAAGTAATGACCCTGGGAGAGTGAAATGGTGCGGGCAGAGCGGTCACGGGTGATGGTCACACCCAGATAATGCTGAAGCTCTCCCAAGTCTTTGCACTTGAGACGGGTGCCCAACTCAGCCTTAACATGCTCCAACTCTCCAAGGTCTGCAGTGAGCGGAATCATGTCATCGACATACACAAGGATGTAAAATGGGGAGGGGGAGGTGCGGAGGAAGAGGCTGGCGTCAGAGCGGGAGGTGCAGAACCCAAGTTCAGCAAGGGTGGCGGCAAGTTTAGCACGCCACTCCCTTGGGGCCTGTCGGAGCCCATACACCGGTCGACGCAGCTGCCAGACAGAGTCTGCTGGGAAGGGGAGGTGAAAGCCGGCTGGACGCTCCATGTAGATAAGCTCGCGGAGGATGCCTTGTAGGAAGGCGTTAGAAACGTCCATCGAGTGGATCTCCATATTGAGGCGAGCGGTGAGGTCGAGCACGGCGCGAACAGTAGCAGGCTTGGCAGTAGGGGAGAAGGTATCGAAGAAGTCAAAACCATACCGCTGCGTGAACCCCTTGGCGCAGTAACGAGCCTTATAAACGGGCGGCTCCCCTGGCAGCTGCTTGACGCGAAACACCCACTTTCCTTTCACCACGTTCGTAGGGGCGGGAGGGCGAGGCACATCGACAAAAGAGGAGTTGCCGATAAAGGCCTCCAGCTCCTTGATGATGGCGGCGAGCCATAGCGGAGCGTCAGGGCACGCCATTTTCTCCTCGTACGTGGTAGGAACGAAAATGGAGGGAGCAGAGGAGAAGGCGAAGACAGGTGTGCCAGAGAGGTCGAACGTGATGGGTAGAAGCGAGGGGTCAAAAAGGTGGAGGTCAAGGAACTCTTCATGGGAGTCCTCAGAGAGGGAGGTGTGGAAGGCGCGGATGACTACTGGTGCCACTGCTGGTGCTGCTGGTGGAGGCGTTGCCGGTGCCGCTGCTGGTACTGCTGCTGGTGCCGCTGCTGGTGCCGCTGCTGGTGCCGCTGCTGGTGCCGTTGCTGGTGCCGCTGCTGGTACTGTTGCTGGTGCTGCTGCTGGTGCCGCTGCTGGTGCCGCTGCTGGTCCCGCTGCTGTTGCCGATGCCGCTCCCGCTGCTGCTGCCGCTGCTGGTCCTGCTGCTGCTGCGGTTGCTGGCGCTGCTGCTGCCGCTGCTGGTCCCGCTGCTGGTGCCGCTGCTGGAGAGGAGGTGGCTGAGGGGGCTGTTGCATGAGGGGCTTGATGCAAGACAGCCTGGAAGAAGTGACGAAGGAGGGGGGAGAGAGGGGGGAGGGTAGAGGTAGAGAGGGTAACGGGAGGCGGTGCACCAAGGATACCGTCACGTGACCTGGTGTGGGGTTACCGGGTGAGTATGGTGCGGGAAGGGGGAGGACGGATTGGTGGCGAGGGAGAGGAAGGGGGGGGGGGGAGGGGTACTAGGAGAGGAGTGAGCGGGGGAGACAAGAGAAGACAGAGGTTCCGGGTCAAAGATGTCACCAGAAGAGGGAGGGGCACCATGGGACTGGGACGGCGGAGAAGGGGGGGGTGGGAGGATGGGGGGAGGAGGGAGTAGTGGGGGAGGGGTGGTGTCAGACCAGACAAGGGGACGGGTGAGAGGGGGGAGTGGGTCAGTAGATGTGGGAGAGGAGTAGTAGGGAGTGGACTCGTCAAAGACCACATCCCGGCTGCGGATTAGACAACCGGATGGTGGGTGGAGGAAAAGGTAGTCGGGGGAGGAGGGATTATGACCAAGGAAGATGCAAGGAAGGGTACGAGGGGCAAGCTTTCCCATGGAACGGGAGCGGTCAGAGGGGTGAATGAGGACATGTGCCTTAGAGCCCCAGACACGAAGTGATGAGGCATCAGGCTTGTCCTTCGTCCACAGCTCACTGGGGGTGATGGAGGGGAGAAGGGGGTGAGGGTAAAGGTTAGTAAGGAGGGCGGCATGAAGGAGGGCGTAGCCCCAAAGAGAAGGGGGGCAGGAGGCGTGGACAAGCAGACACCGGGCTGTTTCGGTGATCTCTCGAACACGACTCTCAGCCACGCCGTTCTGCTGTGGGGAGTGAGGGAGGGTGTAAGTCTGAAGGATGCCACGAGACTGACAATAGGAGGAGACTTGGTTGTTAAGGAACTCACCACCTCCATCAGGGTGAAGGCGGCGAACAGGGCGCCCAAAATGGGTGTTTGCCCGCTCGAGCCAGGCGATGATCGCAGCCGGGGCATCCGCCTTCGTCCGAAGGAGAGAGACGGACGAGTACCGACTGTGATCATCAACAAGCACGAGAAGGTAGCGATGGCCCTGTCGAGTGGGAGAGGGATTAGGGCCCCATAGGTCCATGTGAACAAGATCAAGTGGCTGCGCAGCAGCGGAGGGGGACCTCCGGTGCGGCTGCTGCTTGAGCTTGCTCTGAACGCAGACGGTGCAGGGGGGGGCAGGGGATTTGGGGAGGGAAGGGAGGGAGGAGGGGAGACCGTGGAGGAGACCGGAGGAGACAGAGGAGCGCAGAGTAGCGAAGTTGGGGTGGCCTAGCCTGTGATGGAGGAGGATGGTGGGGTGGGAGAGGGAACGACAGGAACAGTCAGAGTCAGGAGGGCGGGGGGGGAGGGGTGGGTTAGTGGGAGGGAGGGGAGGGGGGGGGGGGGAAGGAAGGGGGGGGGAGGCAACTTGGAAGGTGAGGGGGCGGGGAATCCGAAGGGTGTACAGACGGGAGCGAGGACAATAGGGAATACGGGCGAGAAAACGACCTGTGGAGGTTTGGTATAGGTCACAATGGTTAGCACCACCTGGGATGAGAGTGGTGATCATGGCTTGTTGGAGGGACCTTTGGGAGAGGAGGTTAGTACGAAGGGAGGGAATGTGGAGACCGGTGACAGTACCTGAGGGAAAGAGAGGACAGGGAAGGGTGGAGGTGTTGTGACAAGGGATGGAAAAACTGCTATCAGCGCCGAGGAGGGAGGTTGGTGTGGGGAGAGGGTGCAGTGTACCAGCGTCGCGAAGGACAGTGTCAGTGGCTCCACTGTCCAGAACGAAGTCAATGGTGGAGGAAGGTGAGGCAGAGTACTGGAACGAAGTTTCATTAGCAGAAGAAGGGTACATGGGAGATGCAACAGATTCAGGTTGACCTAATAAACCAACAAAACCAGAGGAAAGGAAAGCGGTCACACTGCCACCTGCAGACGGCGCCGGGGACGCACCCGAGAGATGGGCTGCAGAGGCAGCACTCTTAGCAGTCCAGGTAGGAAAGGGCTGCTGCTGGGAAACCGGAGGAGGAGGGAGGAGGGGCAGTTGCGGCTGGAGGTCGAGCTGCTGCTGGAGATGTTGGAGCTGCTGCTGGAGCTGAGAGAGGAGAAGCTGCTGCCCATACTGCTGTGACCCCTGCTGCTGATTCCCAAGCTGCTGCTGCTGTTGCTGCTGCTGGTGCTGCTGCTGGGGAGGGGCGAGGGCCTGGTGGGCGTGGGTGGAGGAGGGAGGTTCATAAAGGGGAGAGGAACGGACCTCAAGGGGAGTGGGGCGAGGGTTGAGGGCGAACCAGCGAGGAGGGGTGCCGGTGTTGCCACGGGCAAACCACTCATCACTGAGTGCCTTGAAGCACGTCTCAGTGGCATGGGTGGTTTGGCCGCAGCGCTGTCCCTGAGTGGGACCGTAGCGAGGCAGGTACTGACAGGGAGGAAATGCAGCTGCCGTACCACGACCCGCACCACTGCTGCCAGCACCACCGCGACCTGCTGATCCCCCTCGTCCACCCCCACGCCCACCACCATGCCCACCCCCACGCCCACCGCCACGTCCACCCCGGGTGCTGCGCGACTGGGCTGCTGCGGCTGTGGAGGAAGAGTGGCGAAGGATCTCAGCTTCGGTGGTGATAATCCACTGAGCGACTTCGGCAGGGGTGTGGTGCTTGGAGATAAGCTGCATGTAAGCAAGCTTGTGAGCGTCGAAGGCAGGTGTGAGGCCCTCGAGGAGGTGGCAGCAGATGACGGTGTCCGGGTACACCACATCGAGTGTTGCAAGGCGCCGAGCAAGGTCTAAGACACGGCGAGTGAAAGCAGCTGCGCCAGAAGTGGAATCCATGGAGAGAGTTCCAAACTCCTTGATAAGGGCGTAAAGAGTGGCAACGTCCTGCCGATCGAAAAGGTCGACCAGCAGTCGCCACAGGTGGGAGGAGGAGGTAGGTGAGAGCTCGCGTTTGAGGGAGGAGGGGATGGTGGCGAGAAGAATGGCAAGCGCACGCCGATCAGCAACCCGCCAGGCAGTAATTTTCGTGGTGTAGTCTGCAAGTTCTGCAGTGTAGGTGTCCAGGTCCTCCTGGTACTTGTTGTAGCGGGCAGCGGCCTCGTCATAGATGCGCCTGTCGTCCTCATAACGCAATTGCAGGCGCAGGTGCTCTTGGAGATTGGTGCGGTAGGTGCGAATGGCGGTTTCCGAGCTCTGCGGGTCGTTGACATTCGGCGCGAAGGTGGGAGGATCACCGGGGGGAGAGGGCTCGGCGCCAGGGTGGGCGGGGGCAGGTCCAGTAGGAGCGGTGGGGGCCACGGGCTGAAGTCCACCGCTTTCCTGAAAAACAACCGAGCGAAGGTTGTAGCCGCTGACCACAACAGAGGAGAGGAGCACCTCAACGGAATGAGCATAAGAGTGCCAATTAGCAGCAGAGTTGTCAGGCAGCAACTCGAGTGCGTCAACAGTGGCAAGGTCGACGGAAGAATCGGACGACGATGCCATAGAGATGAGGGTGGGTAGAGGCTAGGGCAGGAGGAGGATGGTGCGAGGGCACCGTTGCCAATGCTGCTGCTGGCCCTGCTGCCCGTGCCGCTGCTGGTTCTGCAGCTGGTGCCGCTGCGGATGCTGCTGCGGGTAGGATGGGAGGAGGAAGGGAGGAGCGGAGGGTGGGGAAGGTGGAGGAGGAGGAGGGCGATGCTATGGGGGATGCAAGGGGGAAGGGTGCTGCTGGTGGTGCCGCTGCAGGTGCTGCTGCTGGTGCTGCTGCAGGTAGGATGGGAGGAGGAGGACGGTGGAGGAGGAGGGCGATGCTAAGCATGGGCATTTGACCCGACCCGGCCCGACCCGTCCCGTTGAGGGCGACCCGTTAGCTTAACGGGTCGGGTCGGGTCGGGTTAGCGGGTCGGGTTTGACTCTGTTTTGGTGACCCGACCCGCCCCGTGGGAACGGGTATTTGTGACCCGTTACCGGGTCGGTTACACCACGGGTCGGGTCGGGTCGGATCAAAATATGCTACATAGCAGAAGGGTCGGGTCGGAGCGCCAAACCCTAACCTGAAGATAATATGCAGTTTAAATAGTGCTAACATTGAAGAGTGAAGACTGTATGAGGCTCCCTAGCTGCAGCGCAGAAGTACTAGCCTTGATCTAGTCTAGCGACTAGATCAGAATGTCGAGGGAAAAAAAACCTAAAAAACCAACCAATGTTCAACCCCTACCCTAATCCGAAAACGGGTCGGGTAACCCTGTCATTTGACTGGGTACGCGACCCGGACGGGACGGGTCAACCCGACCCGGCGGGTCGCAAAAACCCGTCACTAAATCACAGTGACGGGTCACGGGTCGACCCGACCCGTCCGGGTTTTCCCGACCCGACCCGGGCGGGTCGGGTCGGGTTACCCGACCCGTCCGGGTCAAATGCCCATGCTTAGGCGATGCTATGGGGGAGGCAAGGGGGAAGGGTGCTGCTGGTGGTGCCGCTGCTGGTGCTGCTGCTGGTGCTGCTGCAGGTAGGATGGGAGGAGGAAGGGAGGAGCGGAGGGTGGGTTGGGTGGAGGAGGAGGAGGGCGATGCTATGGGGGAGGAAAGGGGGGAGGGTGCTGCTGGTGGTGCCGTTGAGGTGCCGCTGATGATGCTGCTGCGGGTACAATGGGAGGAGGAAGGGAGAGAGGGGGGGGAGGGGACGAAGAGGGCAGCCGTGCGGCAGATCCGCGCGACTGGGAAGCCCGTGGCGATTGCACGCGGGACAGCCCGCGGCAAACGAGCGGGACGTGCAGAGATGGGCGCGAAATGGTCAGATTTCAGCGCGGGAGATGCAGATCTGGTCGCGCGGAGTGCAGATCTGGTTGCGCGGAGTGCAGATCTGGTCGCGCGGAGTGCAGATCTGGTCGCGCGGGGTGCAGATCTGGTCGCGCGGGGTGCAGATCTGGTCGCGCGGAGTGCAGATCTGGTCGCGCGGAGTGCAGATCTGGTCGCGCGGAGTGCAGATCTGGTCGCGCGGAGTGCAGATCTGGTCGCGCGGAGTGCAGATCTGGTCGCGCGGAGTGCAGATCTGGTCGCGCGGAGTGCAGATCTGGTCGCGCGGAGTGCAGATCTGGGCGGAGGGCAGATCTGGGCGCGCGAAGTGCAGATGTGGTCGCGCGGAGTGCAGATCTGGTCGCGCGGAGTGCAGATCTGGTCGCGCGGAGTGCAGATCTGGTCGCGCGGAGTGCAGATCTGGTCGCGCGGAGTGCAGATCTGGTCGCGCGGAGTGCAGATCTGGTCGCGCGGAGTGCAGATCTGGTCGCGCGGAGGGCAGATCTGAGCGCGCGGAGGGCGGATCTGGGCGCGCGGAGTGCAGATCTGGGCGCGCGGAGTGCAGATCTGGGTGCGAAATGTTCAGATCTGGGCGCGGGAGGAGGAGATCTGGTGGCGCGGAATACAGATCTGGGCACGGAATGATCAGATCTAGGCGCGGGAGGAGTAGATCTGGTCGCAGGGAGTGCAGATCTGGGCGCTGGAGTTGCAGATCTGAGCGCGGGGAGTGCAGATCTGGGCGCTCGAGTTGCAGATCTGAGCGCGGGGAGTGCAGATCTGGGTGCTGGAGTTGCAGATCTGGACGTGCCTTGGAGGGCAGCGCCTTAGGGGGCGCACGGGGAGGGAGGACAGCGTCTAAAGGGCGCGTGAAGGGAGGGCAGCTCTGTGGGTGGGGCTAGATCTGAGGAACGGGGAGGAGAGGGTGGCCTAAGGACCGAGGGAGGTAGGCGTGAGCCATTAGCTCATGATACCATGTTAGAAGAGAGAGAATTGATGCATTGAATAATGAGCCAAGAGGCTCTTTAGTACAAACAATGAGCAAGAGAGAGATGAGAGGGAAGCTTACCCTATTGGCCAATAAGTTGGCCAATGGGTGAGCTTGCTTGTGACCCAAGCAACCACAAATGTGTGTTGGTTGGGATTGGTTGAGCTAAGGACCAATCCCAACCAACCACAAAATGTGGTTGGAGGGTACACTAAGCAACCCCCAAATTTATAAATGTGCTACACTTCTAGCTTATGTATGTTGTATGAAATATGTAATTACAACATGTTCCTCTGTCCATCATTCTCCTGTCTATCAAATCCTTCCAGTACTCAGTTCGACATCTCCTTGCTGCACTCTGCCCGCAGCACTTCCTCCTCTTCTGCTTGCCTTGCTCCTCGCCCATCGTTACCTGATCAACCTTTTGCAATTCAACCCCTACTCCCATCCTTCCCACCCGCCGTTCTCCATGCGCTGTAAACCTCTTGCACTCTTTCCGCCTCTCCTGCACCCTCTCTCCCGCCCTCCTCCGCTGCGTGCGCGCATGGCAGGTGATCGACACGTTCCACCGCTTCGCAGGCATCAAGCGGCTCAAGGACAAGCCGGTGGGCGAGTTCCCTTTAAGGCAGACACCTCACACGTCCCCTGTGTGCGTGTGCGTGTGGCTGCACGTGATTAACGCGTTCCTCTTGCCCTCCTCCCCCTCTGCGCGTGCGTGCATGGCAGGTGATAGACACGTTCCACCGCTTTGCGGGCATAGAGCGCCTCAAGGACAAGCCAGTGGGCGAGTTCCGCGACGACCAGTGGCTGCTGATCGCCAAGGCGGAGTCGCAGGGGCTCGTGAAGGTGGAGCTGGGCCTGCCGCCGGCTGTCGTGCAGGAGAACGTGATCCAGGTGGGTGCTGTGCAGGGGGTTAACAGCTTAATTGTCCCAGGGTTCAGGGTTTAAGCCGATCTGAACGATCTTTTTAAGGGTTTGGGATTTGGGGTGTAGGGCAGGGCTTGCGTGCTGGGTAGAGGGGGATGGTGGACAAGCCAAGCCGGTAGGCGAGTTCAGAGACGACCAGTGGCTGCTCATCGCCAAGGCGGAGGCGCATGGGCTCGTGCAGGTGGAGCTGGGCCTGCCGCCCGCTGTGGTGCAGGAAAATGTGATTCAGGTCCGTGCTGTGCAGGGTTGGGGGGTTTAGGGCTTGAATGTTCGAGGGTTCAAGGTATGAGCCGATCCAATCCAAGCGGTTTTCTAAGGGTTCCGGATTTTGGGTGTAGGGCAAGGCTTGTGGTTAGGGGTAGGGGGATGGAGGACATTCGGTGGGCGAGTTCCGCGACGACCAGTGGCTGCTGATCGCCAAGGCTGAATCGCAGGGGCTCGTGCAGGTGGAGCTGGGGCTGCCTCCCACTGTGGTACAGGAAAATGTTATCCATTTGAGTGCAGATGGGTGCAGGGGCTAATGGCTATCCTTCAACTCAAATGTTATCCATTTGCGTTTTTGGCTTGGTTTGGTTTGCAGTGTTGAAACTCTAGGTTTCAGAGCATAGGGTCTGAGCTCATTTAGCTGGCGTATTTCTCCGATGACGTCTATCAATTGGTCTCACTGTCATGCCAACCTCATCACCCGCACTTCCTTGTTTCTTCTCCATCCCTAATCCCCCCCACCCCGCCCCTCCCCTGTGTGTACTTTCAGGAGTTTGAAGCCGGCCTGCCTTTCCTACTGCTCCTCCCACTTCGCCTCGCTCATCTCATGCCCCCTCTTTTGTCGGAGTCAGAAGCACCAAGATCCATTAGGCTGCTCCCCTGCTCGCCCACCCCCCGCGCCCCCCCCCTTCCACCTGCTCCTCCTGTTGCCGCCCTCCCACCGCCGCCTCCTCGCCTGCTGGTGGTGTCGCTGCTGCTTCTGCGGTTGCTGTTGATGGTGGTGTTGCTGCACACACGACCCCCACTTCGCCTCGCTCATCTCATTCCCCTTCTTTTGCCCCATTTCCCCGCTTTCCCACGGGTGCTTCCCCCTTCCTGCTTCTCCGCCCTCTGCCCCCTCGCCCACCTCCTCGCAGGAGTTGGAGGCGGCCTACCTCTCGGATGGCATCTCCCACGTGGCCTCGCTCATCGCATGCCAACCCGCATTTGCCCACTTCCTGCACCCCGACTCTCCTCCGTTCCCTCAGGAGTTTGAAGCAGCCTACCTCTCAGACGGCGTCTCGCACTTCGCCTCGCTATGGAACGAGCAGCGCCGCACCATTCTCCGGGCGGCGATCGCCGCCCGCTTGCTGCCGACGATGCACAAGGAGACGCGCCTGCTGCTCACCGGCCGCGCCAAGGCATTCGTAGCCGAGCAGTGCGCTCTCGCCCTCTGGAAACACGTCTCCGTCGCCCCCTTTGACGTCCGGGCGAAGGGGGCGGGGGGGGGTGGGGGCGGAGGGATGGGCGGGGGCGGGGGAGGGGGCATGCGGGGCGGCGGGGGGAGGGGCGGGAGGCATGGGGGAGGGGAGGAGCACGGGGGAGGGGGGCAGCCGTGGCTGCGAGTGATGGCGTGCTGCTGGGGGCCTGGTAACCCCGCGACCACCTTTGCCATGCTGAACGCCGCAGGGGAGATGGTGGACTTTCTCCATACCGGCTTCCTCTGTGCTCGCACCGGCCAGCCTAAAGGGGACGCTGCAGCACTGGGGGGGGGCGCAGGGGGGGGCATGGGTGGAGCGGGGGGGGCGGGGGGAGGGGGAGGGGGAGGGGGCGAGCAGCAGGTGATGGTGATGAAGAAGCGGGAGGATGAGCGGCGGCTGATGGCGTTTGTGAAGGAGCACAAGCCGCATGTCGTGGTGGTGGGCGGGGCTAACCTTGCGTGTGAACGGCTGAAAGATGAGATCTGGGAGGTGCGTGAAAGAATGTGGGTTGTATAACATGTGCATGCTGGGATATGTGGGCATGTATGTGGGAGGATGAGCGGCGGCTGATGGCGTTTGTGAAGGAGCACAAGCCGCATGTCGTGGTGGTGGGCGGGGCCAACCTCACTTGTGGGCGGGGCCTACCTCACTTGTGGGCGGGGCCTACCTCACTTGCGAAAGGCTCAAAGACGAGATCTGGGAGGCAAGTGTGGTGGTGATTGGGCCGAATGGGATATGCACTGATGGGAGGTGCGTGGGCTGCTGGGCTGGGGGTTGGGGTTGGGGCGCGCGTGGGGGATGTGCGCATGTGGGTGCAACGATCAGGACAGACAGACAGTAAAGCTTGCTACTCTCAATGACACGGTAACTCTGTTTAGTTTCTAGCCCTCCTGCGCCGCTTGCTTCTCCCTCAACCCTTCCCCTCTGGCATTCCCTGTTGGCTCAGACATTCAGCTCCACTCGTCCTCCCATCGCATCCCTCCTTTCCTCCCTCCTCCCGCCCACCAGGTGATTTTCACAGCGTGGAGCACTGCCCTCACAACATCAGCCCTGCCTCTCACGGCTCGCTCACTTCACTTGCATGCCTCCTCCCTTGCGCCCCTCCTCCTCGCGCCCCGGCCCACCCCACCAGGTGATATTCAAGATCGTGGAGCACTTCCCTCGCGACCTCACATCTGATGTCGACAACGTCCGTGTGAGTGCTGCTGTTGAAATGGCATGATCTCACGTCCGTGTAAGTGCCTCCTTGCTGCTGTGACGTGTTCCCCCGTGCTCGTGCCTGTTGAAGTGGCTGATTAACTGTACAACTTCTGAAAACTGTCAGCTCATGGCAGCACCTGCATCCTCCTTCTCTCTCCTCTGCCTCCTGTGGCCCAAGTCGTGCCCACTGCCCACTGCCCACTGCCCACTGCCCACTGCCTGCCTCCACCCCCCACCTCGCCTTCATTTTGTTCTCGCTCTCCGACGACCCCTCACTGGCCGGCCGGCCACACCCTCACTACACTCATTCACCGGCTGCCCTGCATCTGTGCATGCAAGCTTACAGCCTCCTCGCTCCCTCTCTGGCCTCCCGAGGTGACTTTTGAGTCGACTCAAAAGTCACCTGGCTGGCCGACCACACCCTCACTGCACTCATTGACCGGCTGCCTTGCATCTGTGCTGGAAACTGTCAGCTCACGGCTGCCTTGCATCTGTGCATGTAAGCTCACAGCCTCCTCGCTCCCTCTCTGGCCTCCTGCACCCTCTCTTCCTCATGCACCAGGTGGTGTTTCAAGACGAGACACTCGCGCTGCTGTACGAGAATTCCGCCATCTCGCAGGAGCACCTGCCCTCGCAGCCAGGCAAGCACTCGCACCCTGTGCAGCTCAGGCAGGCATATGTCACGCCGTAACACTTGTGAGCATTCCCTCAATGTGGAAAGCTTTTTAGACGAGAGAGCCCTGGAAGGAAGGGGATGAGGCGAGGATGAAGGAGTTAGATGGAGTGGTGTGAGAAAGAGTGGGGAGGCAAGCAAGCCCCCTCCAGCCCACCCCTCCCATTCCCACCAGGCATAGTGCGACACACGGTGGTACATACATACATACACCCTTTTCCCAACCATGTCCCCGCTCTCCCCAACACCCACCCCCTCCCACCAGGCATAGTGCGGCGCACAGTAGGGCTCGAGCTTTACATGCAGAATGGGTTGGCTCTTGCAGCCTGCCTGTTTGGGCCACCAAGGTGGTCTCTGCCAAGTTCCACCACTCATTTTTCAGAATTCTCAAAAGTGATTTCGAGAATTCTCAAAAGTGATTTCGAGAATTCTCAAAAGTGATTTCGAGAATTCTCAAAAGTGATTTCGAGAATTCTCAAAAGTGATGTCAACATAACTATCTGCCAAGTTACACCGCTCTTCCACCCACTCTTTCCCCTTGGCCCCCCAGCAGGCATAGTGCGGCGCACGGTGGGACTCGGGCGCTACATGCAGAGCCGCCTGGCGCTGGCGGGAGGACAGTACATGCATGCACCCTTTTCCATCCCACGCCCCACCCTTTTTCAGGCATAGTGCGGCGCACGGTAGGGCTCGGGCGCTATATGCAGAACCGGCTGGCGCTGGCGGCGTGTCTGTTTGGGCCGGCGAGGGAGGTGCTATCTGCCAAGTTCCACCGCTCTCAGGACCTGCTGCCGCCTGATGACGTGTACGACGCACTTGAACGCGTCATGGTTACCGTCACCAACCAGGTGGGAACTGTGCGGTTACCAGCTAGTAAGGTTACCAGCTAAGGTTCACCCTTTGACCGCCGCAGTCACGTGCTGCCAGGTGGGTGTGCACACGCACATGCACAGGCGCAAGCAACTGTTGAGTTTTGAGGCGCCTCAAAAAGCAAGCAACTGTTGAGTCTGCTGAACAGTCATGCATAAATCACCCCCATGCACCCTCACCTGTTCCTTCCTCTCACTGTGCTGCCAGGTGGGAGTGGATGTGAACTATGCGGCACAGGAGGCGCAGGATTGGCTCTTTGCACCGCTGCAGTTCGTGTGCGGCCTCGGACCCAGAAAGGCCTCCACGCTTAAAGTGAGTCATGAGTCTCTTCGCCTCCCACCCTCGTCCGTGTCCGATGCGCCTTGTGCCCCGTTCGCTCTCCCTCACCGCACCTGCCGGCCTTTCCCCCTTGTCTCTCCTCCACTCCTCTCTTGCTCCCATTGTCTCGCATGCTCGATTCGATGTACTTCTCCTTATTGATCCCCCCCTCGCCTCTCTCCCCTTCACCACTCTCCCCCACACTTTCCTCACCACCCGATAAGGGTGCTCTTTGAAGGGGCATGCTACAGCGCCTCCCTTCGCCGTCCGCCCTTCCATGAAATCTGGTTCCAAAATCCTGCACTTTCTTCCTCACCTCACCCCTTGCCCTTATTACCTCCCCCATCAGGTGCGCATACTGGGGGAGGGCGTGGTGCGGCGCCGCAAGGACCTCATCGACCCGCCCTTCCTGCTCGACCAGGTTCGTCACCCGCCCTGCCCTTGCCCTGTGATATTCTTGTAAGTGCTCCTGCCCATGCCTTGGTGCGCCGCCCCCCAACTGCCCCTTCCCTCTGTTCTCGTCCCCCACCCCTTTCCTGTGCATGCTGTCCCCTTCTCACGCTTGTCCCCCTCTTTTCACTCGTCACGTATCCCCAACTGTCCCTCCCGCAGGTGGTCTGCTGCATTCATCCGCGTCAGAAAGCAAGACGATGTGCGCCCTGATTTCCCTAATCATTCCTTAGACACCTGTTCTCTCCCTCCGTTCCAGGTTGTCTCAGTCGAGTGAGAGGCCAGGACAGCATGCTAGATGATTCACGAAACGAATCCACCCAGCAGACTACCGCCTGGCGCTCGGCGCCACTGGTGGCCACTGATGGCTACGGCGAGGCACACCGAGGCATGACTTGATTCAGCCTTGGAACCCTGTTGCCCCCCTCTCGTCTGCAGGTTGTGTTTTTAAGCGCAGCGGCGTTCATTTGAGTGAGAGGGCAGGACGACGTGCGAGAGTAAGGCAGAGATCATTTCTATTTTTTCTTCCTCCCACCCTCCTCTCTGCCCCGGTTTCTCCCCCCCAAACCTCCCCGCAGGTTGTGTTCATCAATGCAGCAGCATTAATTAGAGTGAGAGGGCAAGATGACATGTTGGATGACTCCCGGATCCACCCGGCGCTCAAGGTGGCCACTGATGGGTACTGCGAGGCACACCGCAGCATGACTGGTTCACCCTTGGATTCCTGTTGCTTCCCTCTCTTCCTCAGGTCGTGTTCATCAACGCAGCAGCATTCATCCGGGTGAGAGGGCAAGATGACATGCTGGATGATTCACGAATTCACCCGGCAGACTACCGTCTGGCGCTCAAAGTGGCAACAGACGGCTACTGCGAGGCCCACCGCGGCATGACGCCGCACAGCGTGGAGGAGCGCGGCATAGATGTGGTCCTCGAGGCTCGGGACAACCCGGACCTGATCCGCAGGCTCGATTTCGAGGACTACGCGGTGATGCTGGCTCGGAAGGGGCAGGGCGGGCTGAAGGAGAAGCTGCTGCTGATTCGCCGCGAGCTCATGCACGGATTTGCTGAGTGCCGGGTTCAGTTTGAGTCGCTGAATGCGGACGAGCAGTTCTGGCTGCTGAGTGGGGAGACGGAGGAGAGTCTTGCGGTGGGGAAGGTGGTGACTGCGACGGTGAAGCGCGTGCTGAAGTTCAAGGTGTTGTGTGCGTTGGAGAGCGGTGTGCTGGGCGAGGTGGACCGGAGGGATTTCAGTGACGACCCGAATGTGGAGCTGAGGGATGTGGTGAGCGAGGGGCAGCCGCTCACATGCCGCATCAAGGAAGTGAAGACAGAGGAAGCTAAGGTGAGATGGGAGGATTTACTGGGCGCCGCACAATTGTTTCTTGTGTCTCAAAGACCAACCGGACTTCAGTGACAATTCGAATGTGGAGTTGAGGGATGTGGTGAGCGAGGGGCAGCCGCTGACCTGCCGCATCAAGGAAGTCAAAACGGAGGAGGCTAAGGTGTGTGTGAGGGGAAGAAAAAGGGTGAGGAAAGAGGGGGGATGTGTGTGAGAGTTGGAAGGGTTCAATGTGTGTGTGGGCTTGGGGGTTTCTCATGACTGCCGCGTCCCTGCTTGGTTTTCTCTTCCACTTGCCTCTTTATCAACTGCTTCCCCCCAGCCTCGCGTTGCATTTGTCCCTCTCCCCATTCCACTCCTCCCGTCTCCCATCTCCCACCTCCCATTACTACCACCTCCCATCATCTTCCACCTCCCACCCGCCCCCTACCACAAGCGCAGGTGATCCTAACATGCAAGGGCAGCGATCTGAGGAGCAGCGAGTGGAGGGAGATGCGGCAGTGGGACCCGTACTACCAGCGCGCTGCCGTGGAGCAGGAGGAGCAGGCGGCAACGGAGGAGAGGAAGCGCAAGGAGGAGGAGAAGCGCAAAACAGCCTTCCGCCCCCGCATGATCACCTACCCGCTCTTCCACAATGTGTCGCTGGAAGGCGCTAAGAAGGTGCGCCATGGTTTTAATCATGCTTTTGAGTCGACTCAAGAGCACAGCCTGGGCCAGGGCCCACCCCCTCCATCCCAGCCCAGCCCGAACCAGCCTTCGTTGGCAAGCCAACCGGGGAGCGGCCAGGTTCGGTCCAGCCTCGTCAGAATGCCGACCCTCAGCCCTGCCAGGCACCATGAAGCTGCCAGACGGACACTGCCCTCACGCACACGTTCTTCCCCCACTGTATGCCTTTTCCCCCGTGCATTTTCCTCATGTCAACACTTCAGGTCCTGGCGGACAGTGTGCTGCTGGGCAGTGTGGTGATTCGGCCCGGCAGTTGCGGCCCCACGCATCTGAGCATCACCATGAAGCTGCTGAATTGGGTGTTCATGCGCTCGGTCCTCCCCTTGTGTATCAATCTCACACATGCCAACACACACCACCACCACAGGTCCTGGCAGACAAGGACGTGGGCAGTGTGGTGATTCGTCCCAGCAGCCGCGGCCCCACGCATCTCAGCATCACCATGAAGCTACCGGGCGGGGCCTTCACACACGTGGATGTGCACGAGGGCGGCAAGGACCGCACCAGCGCCACCAGCTTCCTGCGCCTCGGCCGCACTCTCACCATTGGGGACGAGAGCTACGAAGACTTGGATGAGGTGAGCCGCGGTGAAGGGTGGAGGCTGGATGGGTAAAGAGACGTTCATGCCCCTGCCTCTCCTCAGCTGCACCCTCTCTCATCTTTGCATCGTTTCTATTTCTCATCACTTACTCCTCCCTGCCTGACCACCTCTCCCTCTCATACGTCCCCTCTCTCTTCACCCCTTCTCACTCTTCTCAACCCCTCGCTCCACCCCTCCGCACCAGGTGATGGCGCGGTACATCGAGCCGCTAGCAGCTTGGTGCGGGACATGGCGGCAAGTTCCGCCTCGGCTCCAAAGGCGACATGGACGCTCCTCACCACCCCTTTTCACCCCACTCCACCGCTCCCCACCCCTCTCCACCAGGTGATGGCACGGTACATTGAGCCCTTGGCAGCGCGCATGCGGGACATGGCGGCATACCGCAAGTTCCGCCTCGGATCCAAAGGCGACATGGACGCTCTAGTGCGCACCGACAAGGAGCGCGAGCCTGCCCGCATCCCCTACTACCTCTCCCTCTCGCATGACCACCCTGGCGCCTTCATGCTCACTTATATCCGCTCTGCTTCTGTCTCCGGCCGCCCCGTGCACGAGTATATCACGGTTTCCCCTGAAGGGTTTCGGTTCCGGAAGCACACGTTCCCAACGCCGGACCGACTGGTGAAGTATTTCCAGGCGCATTTTAATGATCCGGTGGAGGGTGGCGATGGGGGTGCGGGCGGGGGTGGTGGGAAAAGAGAGACGCCGCGCCGAGGAGCTTCTGGTGGTGGTGGTGGTGGTGGTTTGGCATTGCCCCCGCCACCCCCGATACCGGCAGGGGGGAGGGGTGGTCGGTGGGACCAGGCTGGGTCGGGTGGTTGGGGGGCTGTGGGGGGAGGAGGTGGGGAGAAGCTTGGATGGGGAGGAGGGGCGTGGAGTGCGGGAGGTGGGGGGGAGCAGGGAGGGGGGCAAGTGTGGCAATCTGGGGATGGTGGTGGGAGTGGGTGGCAGAATGCAGGTGGTTGGGGTGGCGAGGGAGGGGGAGGAGGGGGATGGGGAGCTGGGAGTGGTGGTGGTGGGTCGGGAGGAGGGTGGGGAGCTGGAGGGGCTGAAAGGGGGGGTGGCGCAAGAACTCCACTCAGAGGCTGATGATGTGGAAGGAAGTACAGATCTAACAAAGTATCGTACTGTCAATAACAAGGTGGATGTGGTCATTATTTCTACGCTTGTTTGCAAGTCATAAATCACATTCTGCTCTGTTACCTAATTGATGTTTGCATCTGGTTTCCACATTTACGAAATTCTAATCGTAGCAGTTCGTATATCGCGTATCGTTGTGCCCCACCTCTTTCTGTTCCTACGTATGGTGAGACGTGGCATCATTATTCCACGCACCTTGACTTCGCGCCGCAACGCTCTGGCCATTTTGCCGACGTGGAGGATACTCTGAGCGCCACGGTGTACCCAGAATGCTTCAAACACAAATTTCCATGCCGAGGTGGGCAATAGCCCACGTCTAAGCTCCTCATCTTGTAACGCTGTAACAGACAGCGTGGCGATACTGTGCCAGCGTTGACACCTCGCTTGGCCACGCGAATTCTATCCACTGACCTTTGGGATTGCAGCCCGCCACATTGCAATCGCGCATCGCTCCAACATTCCTCCCCCTGACATGCTCACCACAACACCAGCGTTGCTGCAACCACTCGAGATTCCCTTGTCTCCCAAACCCTCCATTGTTGCTCGTTACTTTCCGCTGGTGTAATCGCTCTCCCAGCGATTTCAGTCAGGGCCGCGTTCCTAGAAGCCCTTATCACAGCGCTCCCTAAGCGAAGCTTATTTCGTCGCCAACAGCGAAACATGGCGTCGTCACTCGCCAGCTGTCCTCTAAAGGTCGCCAGCAGCGTCGCAGCACCCGTCGCAGGCGACAGGTCCGCCACGGTCGCATCGAGCAATGCGGCTGTTGCGATGCCGTTCGTGGGCCTCAAGGCGGGCAAGGACCTTCCCGGCGCTGCCAAGGCCTCTCAGGCGAAGAAGTCTGCTGACCGCAAGATGCGGACCGTGTCGCGATCAGTCGCCGCTGGACGCTCCCCCGTGATCTGCATGGCCGAGGGAGGTGCGTGCGGGCTCGGCTTGAGACTCTGATTGGCTGAAAGGATGTGCGTCCCGTGCTCGAACTTTGCGAATAGGATACCATTCGAGTCATACTAGTCCGCCACGTGGCTCGTCCCGGGGGCTTCGGCAACCCCGTGAATCGCGTAAGGTCGTAGGCGACGACCATGTCACATGCTGGATCAATGCTTTGCAGACCATAAAATTGAGGCGCACGATTTCTAGGCGTTAACAGTCGTGGACCTACGTCAGATGCAATGTGCGAACGCGCAACGCCATATGAGGACTGGTGCAGGCCCGCAGGTACTGCAGGAGGACTACCGCAACATCGACATCATGGCGCACTTCGACGCGTCATAAGCAGCCTCATTACTCTGAACGATTCGCTTCTTGTACACTGTTGCGTGTGCGTCCTGCAGGTGGGGAGGTGCCGCTGGAGGACTAACGCAACATCGGCATCATGGTGCATGTCGACGCGTTATAATGTGCCTCATTATCCGCAAAGTCGTACCATGTACAATGTCATATATGTGCCTCGCGCAGGCCGACAGGTGCCGCTGGAGGACTACCGCAACATCGGCATCATGGCGCACATCGATGCGGGCAAGACGACGACGACGGAGCGCGTGCTGTTCTACACAGGCAAGAACTACAAGATCGGCGAGGTGCACGAGGGCACCGCCACCATGGACTGGATGGAGCAGGTGAGACTCGACGCCTAAACAGGGTCTCTTCACGCGTTTGTTACGGAAGGACGGGGTTATGGGCACCGCCACCGTGGACTGGATGGAGCAGGTGAGCTTCTGCACTGGATTCGGCTGCGACTACGGCTGTGGAATACGAAACAACACCTTGATTAGTTTCCCGAACCACGTGCGACCACCGCCTCTGGACCCACTCTTTCTCGAATCGACTCGTGGTGTTCCAACACATGACTGGACTCTGTCACACCCGAATATTCATGGCTCCGATTCTTTTCTCGACTCGAAATGTCTTCTCGTGGGTTTTCAAGACATAAAGAGACTGCGTCACACCTCTCATGCCCATGGCTCCGCCTGACCGTGCACTCCGCGCCTCACTCCTTCCCACTCCCCCCCTCTTTCTCCCGATCCTCCCCCCTCCCCTCCCCACCCCCCCCCCCCCCCCTCCCCTCCCCCCTCCCTTCCTGCCTCGCCCCGCCCCGCCCCGCTCGCAGGAGCAAGAGCGCGGCATCACGATCACATCGGCGGCGACGACGTGCATGTGGAACAACCACCGCATCAACATCATCGACACGCCCGGCCACGTCGACTTCACGCTCGAGGTGGAGCGCGCTCTGCGCGTGCTCGACGGCGCCATCTGCCTCTTCGACTCCGTCGCCGGCGTCGAGCCCCAATCCGAGGTACGACCTGCTCCAGATACGACCTGCCCCAGATATGACCCGCCCGGGGGGCTCATGTGTGCACATCCCGAATCTGCCCTGCCCGATACGCTCTTTGCCCAAGGTACGTCAGGTTCGCCCTGCCTCGGGTGCACTGTCCGTTCGCACGTTCAACCTCTCTGTTCACATTCCCTCTCTCCCCCCCGTGCCCCACCCGCCCCTTCTCCCCCCCGCCTCTTCTCCTTCCGCCTCTCTCCCCCCCCCGCCTCTTCCTCCCCCCCCAATTCCCCCCGCCTCTTCCTCCCCCCCCAATTCCCCCCGCCTCTTCCTCCCCCCCCTATTCCCCCCGCCTCTTCCTCTCCCCTCAATTCCCCCCGCCTCTTCCTCCCCCCCCAATTCCCCCCGCCTCTTCCTCCCCCCCCAATTCCCCCCGCCTCTTCCTCCCCCCTCCAATTCCCCCCGCCTCTTCCTCCCCCCCAATTCCCCCCGCCTCTTCCTCCCCCCAGACGGTGTGGCGGCAAGCGGACAAGTACGGAGTGCCGCGGATCTGCTTCGTGAACAAGATGGACCGGCTGGGCGCCAACTTCTACCGCACGCGCGACATGATCGTGAGCAACCTGGGCGCCAACCCGCTCGTGCTGCAGCTGCCCATCGGCGCGGAGGACGCGTTCCAGGGCGTCGTGGACCTCGTGCGCATGAAGGCCATCGTGTGGACCGGCGAGGAGCTCGGCGCCGCGTTCGAGTACCGCGACATTCCCGAGGACCTGCAGGACAAGGCCGCCGAGTACCGCGCGCAGCTCGTCGAGTCGGTCGTTGAGCTGGTGAGTGAAGGGGAGGGATTATTTGGTGGAGGTGGTGGGCAGAGGGTTGTGCGCGTAAGGTGGTGGGTGAAGGGTGGTGAGGGGAGGTCGAGAATTCAGGGAGCGAAAGATTTTTAATCAACTACTCTAATCAATCGTCGTGGTCTGCCCCTCTAACCCGTCCCCCGGCTGCCCTATTACTCACCACCTCGTTTGCCTTCCGGATCCGCCTTTGCAACCGCCCTTCGTGCTCCACCCGCCCACACACACTCCTCTCGCTCTCCCCTCTGGAAGACGACGATGCGATGAGGCATTTCTGGAGGGCGAGGAGTCGAACGAAGCCTCTCTGAAGCGCCTTAAATACCCCCTTCCCCTTTCACCCTCCTTCACCCTCGTCGTTCCCCCTCGTTCCCCGACCACAGGACGACGACGCGATGGAGGCGTATCTGGAGGGCGAGGAGCCGGACGAAGCCACTCTCAAGCGCCTCATCCGCAAGGGCACGATCGCGTCGGCGTTCGTCCCGGTGCTGTGCGGTACGGCGTTCAAGAACAAGGGCGTGCAGCCGCTGCTGGACGCAGTCATCGACTACCTCCCCTCCCCGCTCGACCTACCGCCCATGAAGGGGTCCGACCCGGAGGACCCCGAGAAGGCCCTCGACCGCCCCCCTAGCGACTCCGCTCCCTTCTCCGGGCTCGCGTTTAAGATCATGACGGACACGTTTGTGGGCTCGCTGACGTTCGTGCGGGTTTACTCGGGCGTGCTGACGGCCGGGACGTACGTGATGAACGCGAATAAGAACCGCAAGGAGCGGATTGGGAGGCTGCTAGAGATGCACGCGAACTCGCGCGAGGATGTTAAGATCGCGCGCACGGGCGACATTATCGCGCTCGCAGGGCTCAAGGATACGATCACGGGCGAAACGTTGTGCGACCCTGACGCGCCGGTTGTCCTGGAGCGCATGGACTTCCCCGACCCAGTCATTAAGGTCGCGATCGAGCCCAAGACCAAGGCGGATGTGGACAAGATGGCGAACGGTCTGATCAAGCTTGCGCAAGAGGACCCGTCGTTCCACTTCTCTCGCGACGAGGAGACGAATCAGACGGTCATTGAGGGGATGGGAGAGCTGCATCTGGAGATTATTGTTGATAGGCTGAAGCGCGAGTTTAAGGTGGACGCGAATGTGGGCGCGCCGCAGGTCAACTACCGCGAGAGTATTGGCCGGCCGGTGGAGGTTAAGTACACGCACAAGAAGCAGTCGGGCGGGCAGGGCCAGTTCGCGGAAGTGGTGATTAAGTTCGAGCCGCTGGAGCCGGGCAGCGGGTACGAGTTTAAGAGCGAGATCAAGGGCGGCACGGTGCCCAAGGAGTATGTGCCGGGCGTGGTGAAGGGACTGGAGGAGTGCATGGGCAGCGGCGTGCTCGCTGGCTTCCCTGTGGTCGACGTGCGCGCCACTCTCATTGGTACGTACATGACAAGGTGGATTTTCTAGCTTCCTTCCCGCTTCCCTCCACACATTCCCCTCCCCCTACCTGCCGCAACCTTCCCCATTTTGCCCCAAACTGCCGCAAGCTGACCCCGTCCGTCATTCACCCACCCCTCCCCCAACCCTCCACCTTCCCACCACCTTCTCACGTAATCCTAATCCCTCCTCCTTTACCCAATCTCTTCCTCCACGCGCTACCCTCCCAGAGGGCTCGTACCACGAGGTGGACTCGAGCGTGCTGGCGTTCCAGCTGGCGGCACGTGGGGCATTCAAGGATGGCATGGGCTCAATCGAAACGCTAAGCCCCCCTTTCCCCCGTCCATGTCCCCCCTCCCTCCCCCCCCCCCCCCCCCTGCTTCTTTTTTCCCAGAGGGTTCGTACCACGAGGTGGACTCGAGTGTGCTGGCGTTCCAGCTTGCGGCACGCGGGGCGTTCAAGGAGGGCATGGGCAAGGCCTCGCCGCGGCTGCTGGAGCCGGTGATGAAGGTGGAGGTGGTCACGCCCGAGGACCACATGGGTGACGTCATCGGTGACCTCAACTCGCGCCGAGGGCAGATCAACTCGTTTGGAGACAAGCCGGGCGGCTATGAAGGTGAGCGGAAGGGCGGAGATGAGAGAGGGCGGAGATGAGAGAGGGCGGAGATGAGAGAGGGCGGAGATGAGAGGAGGGCGGAGATGAGAGAGGGCGGGGATGAGAGAGGGCGGAGATGAGGGAGGGCGGAGATGAGGGAGGGCGGAGATGAGAGAGGGCGGAGATGAGAGAGGGCGAGATGAGAGAGGCGGAGATGAGAGAGGGCGGAGATGAGAGAGGGCGGAGATGAGAGAGGGCGAGATGAAGAGAGGGCGGAGATGAGAGAGGGCGGAGATGAGTAGAGGCGGAGATGAGAGAGGGCGGAGATGAGAGGGCGGAGATGAGAGAGGGCGGAGATGAGAGAGGGCGGAGATGAGAGAGGGCGGAGATGAGAGAGGGCGGAGATGAGAGAGGGCGGAGATGAGAGAGGGCGGAGATGAGAGAGGGGCGGAGATGAGAGAGGGCGGAGATGAGAGAGGGGCGGAGATGAGAGAGGGCGGAGATGAGAGAGGGCGGAGATGAGAGAGGGCGGGAGATGAGAGAGGGCGGAGATGAGAGAGGGCGGAGATGAGAGAGGGCGGAGATGAGAGAGGGCGGAGATGAGAGAGGGCGGAGATGAGAGAGGGCGGAGATGAGAGAGGGCGGAGATGAGAGAGGGCGGAGATGAGAGAGGGCGGAGATGAGAGAGGGCGGAGATGAGAGAGGGCGGAGATGAGAGAGGGCGGAGATGAGAGATGAGAGAGGGCGAGATGAGAGAGGGCGGAGATGAGAGAGGGCGGAGATGAGAGAGGGCGGAGATGAGAGAGGGCGGAGATGAGAGAGGGCGGAGATGAGAGAGGGCGGAGATGAGAGAGGGCGGAGATGAGAGAGGGCGGAGATGAGAGAGGGCGGAGATGAGAGAGGGCGGAGATGAGAGAGGGCGGAGATGAGAGAGGGCGAGATGAGATTGAGAGAGGGCGGAGATGAGAAGAGGGCGGAGATGAGAGAGGGCGGAGATGAGAGAGGGCGGAGATGAGAGGGCGGAGATGAGAGGAGGGCAGGAGGGACGAGTGTGATTGGACAATGATGAAGGTGAAGGGCGGGGGCAAGTGTGCTGGCCTTTGCAAGGGGCGGCGGGCAGGGGGTGGCCTGCAGCAAGGGGCGGGCAAGGGGGTGGCTGAGACTTCAATTTACATGCCTTGGATCTTTGCTGCATGGTGTGACCAAGGGGCGTTGTATTGTGGAGGCAAATTCAACATCTGGCTTTCCCCCACCATTGCTACCCCACTTTCAACCACCAGCAACCAGGTGGTTGATGTGCTGATGCAACTGTCGAACATGTTGAGCAGCTGCATCAGCCCATCCATCACCTCCATGTCTTCCTTTCCCCCCTTCTCTCTCTTCGCACTCTCACTGCTTGGTGGATGCGCTAGTTTGTTTAGAGACGTCTCAAAACAAACTAGTTTGTTATCTGACCGTGACACCTGCCTGCCGGGTCATTTTTGAGTCAACTCAAAAGTCTGACCGGGACACCTGCCGGGTCATCATCTTTCTCTTTTCCCTTGTCTCTCTCTGTTGCCTTCACCATCCCACCAGGTGGTGGATGCGTTGGTGACCCTACCGGAGATTTTCAATTATGGCTTCAACCTGTGCGTGATGACCAAGGGGCACACGTGGTTAACCTCGCATCCTACCCCCGTCCTTCCCCTCTCCCCATCAGGTGGTGGATGCACTGGTGCCCCTAAAGGAGATGTCTAACTATGTTTCGAACCTGCATGGCATGATCCAAGCAGCACGTGTCTTTAACCCCGCATCCTGCCCCATCCTTTCCCCCTCTCCCTGCACCAGGTGGTGGATGCACTGGTGCCCCTATCGGAGATGTTCAACTACGTGTCGAACCTGCGCGGCATGACCAAGGGTCGGGCCAACTACACGATGCAGCTCGCACAATTTGACATCGTGCCCACCAACATCCAGAACCAAATCACCGCCAAGGCTCAGGGCACCGCCGTCTGACTGCTTTCTTGTTGACATCTCCGGCAGCGAACTGAAGTATTGTCCCTGCTTAGTATTGCTATTTTAGATTCTTTTTTATGCAAACCCTTATTGTTCTTCATGCTAAGCAAATTCACAAATCTGGTTCCAATCCAAGTACAGCAAGTGGCTTGCAACATCCAGAACCAAATCACGCCACAGCAAAGGGCACTGCCCTAGTTTAATCCCATTGCTGAGCACTTGGTGTTGCTTTCTTCCCTCAGGGTTCTCTTCTCTTCTCTGTTGGGTGCTGCAGCCAGCCACAGCTGATGCCAACTAAGGTACACTGTACAGACAAGATATATACTGTTAGACCCATGGCCTACTATTTGATGGGCTGTGAAAAGCCCTTAGGATCATTCAAGGCTTAAACTCTCGATAGGAATGTTGTATTGCGGAAGCGCGTCAATGACCAAGTGTTGAACCACCTTGCGCTAGTATGTGAGGGCAAGATGGACTAATTATAGCAAAAGAAGACATGCTTTTTATTACATTACAAGGATTATGAAAAGATGCAATATCCGTTTACTGTTGCTGTTGCGGTCCAATCAGGGCTGTTTTTATCAGGGTAATTACCCTGAATTCAGGGTGATTTCAGGCTTTCCACTTTGTGGAGTCTGACATTTCAGAATAAATGAATTCTCAACCCTGATCCAATCAGAGTAATACATTTTGTATCCCTGATTTGAGTACAATGTAACAGACTAGCCTGTTAGTGGACCCAGACTCAACAGAGTACCAACATCACTCGGATATAAGACAGTATTGAATAAAAGACACGGGTTGTCTATCATACGGGTGTCTCTTATAAACGGGGTAACCTCATTATAAGACACCTATTTGTGTGTAGGGGCAAATGGCAAATGTATAACGAAGAAGTATCTTCTAAACGGATTTTTGTCCATTTATAAGACTGATTTTTTTAATGTATGAGATAAGACATACATGTCTTATATCCGGGCGATGACGGTATCGACTCTGGTCCCGGAATTTGACCTTATCGAGAGAAAGTTTCTTGAAACTTTTCTTCCGATAACCCCTTGGTATCATTCTGGGCGATGTTCGGCAGCTATAGGGGATCGACGGGAGGGCATGGGACGGTGGATGAAAATGTCGGGCCTCCTGGTTCAACCTTGACGAACCAAGCAAAACACTACGGTCACTAGATGAAAAAAACGAAAAACATGCCGGACGTGGGCCAAAAACGCGACGCGAACCCCAACCTAGACCTGTGATCGCGCCGCATCCTCCCCATGAACCCCCCGGAGAAACTTAGAACAAGAATGAATGACTAAGGAATGAAAGTGACACAAATATGAAACCCTAGAATTGTGTACCCCTTAGTATCTAACCCGCTACAGCCTACACAAGCTAGATCATATAAGTTTGACACACACCCATAGGCAAAGTGGGGGAGAACAAGGGGTCACAAGACCAGTCAAGCAAAGCAAGGCAAAGCAAGCTAAAGGTGGATCACAACGTCAACACACATTCTGAGCACAAGTTTAAGGCCACAAGGCCAGTTCAAATGCATGAGTACACACATATATATAACGCTAAACAAGCAAGAGCAGGTATATGTATATGTAACAGTACAAGCAAGGTCAAGAAGTGAGCGAGTGAGGCAAGGTAGGTACAAGACCTAACAGAGTAAAGAAGCGCTGATGGTCACAAGGCGCAAGTGCCCTTGGTGAAGATATCGGCAGTGTTGGCCTTAGAGGCCACGTTAGCAAGACGCAGCTAACCGCACTGCTGCAGCTCACGAGCAAGGAGAGTAGCGAAGAGCGATGTGCTTCATTCTGTGCTCTAGTCTGTGCTCCCGACACAAGGCCAGCATAGCCTTGTTGTCTACGTACAGAACTAGAGGAGAACGAGGCGGCTCTCCGAGGTCAGTCAGCAGGTAGGTGAGCCAGCGTAGCTCCTGTGCAGCCATGGCCCCTGCGTAGATCTTAGCCTCACAACTGGAGCCGAGAACAGAAGACGAGCGGGTAGACCACCACGAAACAGAGCCGGAGCCAAGGCTGAAGGTGTAACCCTGTGACGACCGCCGCGTAGCCTGGTCGTCAGCCCAAGAAGTGTCCTGCGTGACCTGTGAGGACCACTGGACTCCGCCCTCCAAGCACAAGCCCCATGCCCGACGTACTGCACAAGTAGCGCTACACCCTCTTCGCTGCAGCCATGTGCTCTGGTGTGTGTCTCCCAGGAGCAACATAGCGTGCCAGAATGCTAAGAGGCTATGCAAGGTTAGGTCGAGTGCAGGTCATCAGGTACATGAGGCAGCCAACAAGCTCTGGGTACGGGCCACTCGACTCTACGGACTTCATCCGAAGGCAGAGCTGAGAGCGAGTAGCGAGTAGACAGAGGAGTGGCCTGAGGCGAGGAGTACGTGAAGTCGAAGCGCTAAAGGACCCGCTGCACCATGTGTGACTGAGACAGGGTAATGGTGCGCTGTGCTCTATCCCGGGTGATCTACAAGCCAAGGTAGCTGCGCAGTTCACCCAGGTCTGTGCACGTGTGTCTCTTCTGCAGCTCGGACTTCATGTGGGCGAGTCCAGCAGTGTCAGCTGTGGCAAAGACCAAGTCGTCAATGTACACGAGGATATAGAATGGCGGCAAAGAAGTGTTGGTGCGCAGAAACAGCGACGGGTTGGCAGTAGAAGGAGCAAACCCAAGAACCGCAAGTGTAGTCCTCAGTGTGTCGTGCCACTCACGAGGTGCCTCGCGGAGACCGTAGACTGGCCGCCGGAGGCTCCAATGGGTACCAAGGAGGAAAAGACCCAGTGAAGCTAGGTGGGCGGCGCAGCCAGATCTCCTCGTGCAGGTTGACCTACAAGAAAGCAGTGCTGAAGTCAAGAGAGTGAAGCTCGTAGTCACGGTGAGCGGCTATGTGCAGTAGTAACCCGAAGAGTGGTCATCTTCGAGGTGGGAGAGAAGGTCTGAAAGTAGTCAACTCCCTGTCGATGACTGAAGCCACGAGCCACGCAGCGCCCCTTGAAGACAGGCGGAGAAACCCCGCGGCCGCTTCACACTGAAAATCCACATGCCACTGACGATGTTCGCCCTAGGAGGGGGAACCTCGTCGACGTAGGTGCCTCTGGACTTCCAAGAAGCCATCTTTGCATCCATGGCTGCTTGCCACTGAGAGGAGTAGGGACCCTCTATCGCCTCCGCGTAAGAGCGCGGAGTCGGGATGTCTGGTGCATCCGAGTCTCCCTCAGGGGCAAGCAGCATGGACACTAGATGAGGTGAAGCAGCAGCCAAGCACTGGAACTCCTCCTGCCTGTCCTCAATGGACGTCCGTGCCAAGGGCACATTCACCCCCGACGGACGGAGGACAAACAGACTCAGACTGAGCGACAAGACTAGCAGCGTAGTCTAGGCGACAGTGAGCAGCGAAGCCGACAAGCTCAGAAAGTAAGGCAGACGCAGCAGTGGACTCAAAGGAAGGGTCAGTGACGACAGTAGCAAGGAGACACGTGACAGTAGGACTGGCTGCACGAAGGGAGTCCGACTCCGGGTCGGCAAGAACAGGAAGAGAGGACTCAGGAGGAGAAGGCAAAGAGGCCGCAGCGTAGCAGTGGAGGGACGCAAAGACATCTGGTGCGTGCCTACGGACAGGGGGAGGATGCTGACGTGAAACCACGACCTCTAGTGTGAGCAGCACGGACAGGCGATGCATGACGAGACACAGGCTCACGATGCTGAGCAGACCTTCAGTAGGACCAGTGTAGGGAGAAGGAGCAGGCAGAGGAGAGGTAGGCTATAACTGTGACTCGGACAGGACAGGCTGTGGACACTCTAAAGAGAGGAGGCGGACTAGTAGAGGGCGGAAGACCAAGAACCTGCTCAAGGAGCGGAACGAAGTACGGCCGCGGCCGCTAAGCACCACCAGCACCACAAGGGACAGCACGAGCACCCCGAACGACAGCACTAGCGCCAGCAGCACCCCCAGCGCCAACTCCAGTACCCTCAGAGGCACCAGTACCAGAGGCACCCTCAGCGCCAACACCCCCAGTAGCTCCAGCTCCAGCCGGACCACCAGTTACGTAGCGGGTCCAGCTCCAGCACCCTCAGTAGCACCGACGCCCGCAGCACCACCAGCTCAAGTACGAGAACCACTCGCAGGCCCAACAGCTTTAGTATTCCCAGTACGAGCACCTCCGGGACCCGCGGCACAGCACCCTCAACAGCCGCAAAAACCTCCAGCACCCGCAGCTCGCCTCCAGCGCCAGGCAAACCACTCACGCAGCTCCTGTGGAGAGAGTAGCTCCCACCGGGACGAAGCATCCGAAGAACCTCCAGGCCCAGCACCCGCCAGACACCACACGAGCAGGTCCAGTACCCTCAGACTCCGCACCCCAAGACGCAGCACCCCAGGCTCAGCACCCCCAGACGCAGCACCCCCAGGCTCAGCACCCCCAAGCGCAGCACCCCCAGAGTCAGCACCCCAGGCACAGCGCCCCCAGAGTCAGCAACCCAGACCAGCACCCGCAGGCTCAGCACCCCTAGCAGCACCAGAGTCTACAGCTACCTCGACAGGGTCGACTACGTCTACCTGAGACACACCTGAGGGGGCAGGACCCTGAGGGGGGAGGGGGTCTACCGGAGTGGGACCTGGCGGAAGGAAGAGTTGCGGGGGGGGGGAGGGACGCAGGTGCGTTAGGGGAAGAGACGGTAGTAGGGAAACCGACTCGTCAAAACTGACGTCCTGGGAGGACAGAACACGGCGAGAGGTGGGGTGGTAGAAGTGCCAGCTCGGCGCATCAGGGGGGAAGCCAAGGAAGACGCAGGGGAACAGCACGAGGGGACAGCTTGTCCGCAGACAAGTCGCGGACAAACGCCCGAGATCCCCAGACACGAAAACGCAGACGCATCGCCTACCTTCCCCGTCTACAGCAAAGCAGGGGAGGTCTCCGGCATGGAGACCCGGGGCTGAAGGTTGATAGGATGCGCCACGTACCGAACCGCAAACGGCCAAAGAAATTGGGGGCAGCTGCATGGACCATGGACGTACGACCGACGTCCATGACCATGCAAATGCGACGCTCAGCAATCCCATTTTGCTGCAGACAGTCCGGAAGCGTGAAGGTCTGGCGGATGCCTCGTGCACGACAGAAGGCTCGCAGAAGGTCAGAGGAGAACTCTCCGCCTCTGTCAGAGTGCAGATGCAGAACAGGAAGTCCGAGCCGAAACTCTCTCTGAGCTAGACAGGTTCTCGTGGATCTAGGCGATCAGCACCTCAATGACCTCACCCTTGCTGCGCAAGGGGAAGACTGCGGTGTAACGCGAGTAGTCATCAACCACCAGCAGGAAGTAACGCTCGTGACCCTGTCCACGGACGCGGGCTGGGCCCCACACGTCCATGTGAAGCGTTTGCACCAGAGCCTCTGTCGGAGGAAACTCGGAGGAGTGAGATGCAGCGCGCTGCCGCCCCTCGACGCAGGGAACGCAGGTGGGGGCAGGCCCCTGAGGAAGGGAGGGAGGGACCGGGGGAGACCAGAGACAAGGACACGGGAGACCATGCCTCGAAGACGAGGCAAGGTGACCAAGGCGGTGGTGCCAAAGGGGAGTCTGGTGAGACCACGAGACGACCGAGCAGGGGCAGACTTAGGACCACACCCTGACGCCGCAAGCAACACCTGACCCGACGCGGCTACCTGAGCAGA
>CANXME010000330.1:0-108879 GCA_948144175.1 Closterium sp. NIES-65
TATGTTAAACCCACCGTGTGTTAACCCCACCGTGTGTTAAACCCACCGTGTGTTCAACCCACCGTGTGTTCAACCCACCGTGTGTTAAACCCACCGTGTGTTAAGCCCACCGTGTGTTAAACCCACCGTGTGTTAAACCCACAGTGTGTTCAACCGACCGTGTGTTAAACCCACCGTGTGTTAAGCCCACCGGGTGTTAAACCCACCGTTTGTTAAACCCACCGTGTGTTAAACCCACCGTGTGTTAAACCCACCGTGTGTTAAACCCACCGTGTGTTAAACCCACCGTGTGTTAACCCACCGTGGTTAAACCCACCGTGTGTTAAACCCACCGTGTGTTAAACCCACCGTCGTGTGTTCACCCACCGTGTGTTAAACCTACCGTGTGTTAACCCACCGTGTGTTCACCCACCGTGTGTTCAACCCACCGTGTGTTTAAACCTACCGTGTGTTCAAACCCACCGTGTGTTAACCCACCGTGTGTTAAACCCACCGTGTGTTAAACCCACCGAGTATTTAACCCACCGTGTGTTTCAACCCACCGTGTGTTCAAACCCACCGTGTGTTAAACCCACCGTGTGTTCAACCCACCGTGTGTTCAACCCCACCGTGTGTTAAACCCACCGTGTGTTTAACCCACCGTGTGTTAAACCCCCGTGTGTTAAACCCACCGTGTGTTCAACCCACCGTGTGTTCAACCCACCGCGTGTTAACCCACCGTGTGTTAAACCCACCGTGTGTTAAACCACGGTGTGTTAAACACATCGTGTGTTAAACCCACCGTGTGTTAAACCTAACCGTGTGTAAAACCCACGTGTGTTCAACCCACCGTGTGTTCAACCCACCGTGTGTTAAACCCACCGTGTGTTCAACCCACCGTGTGTAAAACCCACCGTGTGTTAACCCACCGTGTGTTAAACCCACCCTGTGTTCAAACCCACCGTGTGTTCAACCCACCGTGTGTTAAACCCACCGTGTGTTCAACCCACCCTGTGTTCAACCCACCGTGTGTTCAACCCACCGTGTGTTAAACCCACCGTGTGTTCAACCCACCGTGTGTTAAACCCACCGTGTGTTAAACCCACCGTGTGTTAAACCCACCGTGTGTTAAACCCACCGTGTGTTCAACCCACCGTGTGTTCAACCCACCGTGTGTCCAACCCACCGTGTGTTAAACCCACCGTGTGTTAAACCCACCGTGTGTTAAACCCACCGTGTGTTCAACCCACCGTGTGTTAACCCCACCGTGTGTTAAACCCACCGTGTGTTTCAACCCACCGTGTGTTCAACCCACCGTGTGTTAACCCCCCGTGTGTTAACCCACCGTGTGTTCAACCCACCGTGTGTTAAACCCACCGTGTGTTAAACCCACCGTGTGTTAAACCCACCGTGTGTAAACCCACCGTGTGTTCAACCCACCGTGTGTTCAACCCACCGCGTGTTCCAAACCCACCGTGTGTTAAACCCACCGTGTGTTAACCCACCGTGTGTTAAACCCACCGTGTGTTCAACCCATCGTCTGTTTAAAACCCACCGTGTGTTAAACCCACACGTGTGTTAAACCCACCGTGTGGTAAACCCACCGTGTGTTCAACCCACCGTGTGTTCAACCCACCGTGTGTTAAACCCACCGTGTGTTCAACCCACCGTGTGTTAAACCCACCGTGTGTTAAACCCACCGTGTGTTAGACCCACCGTGTGTTAAACCCACCGTGTGTTCAACCCACCGTGTGTTCAACCCACCGCGTGTCCAACCCACCGTGTGTTAAACCCACCGTGTGTTAAACCCACGGTATATTAAACACACCGTGTGTTAAACCCACCGTGTGTTAAACCCACCGTGTGTAAAACCCACCGTGTGTTAAACCCACCGTGTGTTCAACCCACCATGTGTTAAACCCACCGTGTGTTAAACCGACCGTGTGTTAAACTCACCGTGTGTTCAACCCATCGTCTGTTCAACACACCGTTGGTTAAAACCACCGTCTGTTCAACCCACCGTGTGTTAAACCCACCGTGTGTTCAACCCACCGTGTGTTAAACCCACCGTGTGTTAAACCCACCGTGTGTTCAATCCACCGTATGTTAAACCCACCGTGTGTTAAACCCACCGTGTGTTAAACCGACCGTGTGTTCAACCCACCGTGTGTTAAACCCACCGTGTGGTAAACCCACCGTGTGTTCAACCCACCGTGTGTTCAACCCACCGTGTGTTAAACCCACCGTGTGTTAAACCCACCATGTGTTAAACCCACCGTGTGTAAAACCCACCGTGTGTTAAACCCACCGTGTGTTCAACCCACCGTGTGTTAAACCCACCGTGTGTTAAACCCACCGTGTGTTCAACCCACCGTGTGTTCAACCCACTGTGTGTTAAACCCACCGTGAGTTAAACCCACCGTGTGTTAAACCCACCGTGTGTTAAACCCACCGTGTGTTAAACCCACCGTGTGTTTAACCCACCGTGTGTTAAACCCACCGTGTGTTCAACCCACCGTGTGTTCAACCCACCGTGTGTTAAACCCACCGTGTGCTAAACCCACCGTGTGTTAAACCCACCGTGTCTTAAACCCTCCCTGTGTTAAACCCACCGTGTGTTCAACCCACCGTGTGTTAAACCCACGGTGTGTAAAACCCACCGTGTGTAAAACCCACCGTGTGTAAAACCCACCGTGTGTAAAACCCACCGTGTGTTAAACCCACCGTGTGTTCAACCCACACTGTGTTAAACCCACCGTGTGTTAAACCCACCGTGTATTAAACCCACCGTGTGTTAAACCTACTGCGTGTTCAACCCACCGTGTGTTCAACCCACCGTGTGTTCAACCCACCGTGTGTTTAACCCACCGTGTGTTCAACCCACCGTGTGTTAAACCCACCCTGTGTTAAACCCACCGTGTGTTCAACCCACCGTGTATCAAACCCACCGTGTGTTAAACCCACCGTGTGTTAAACCCACCGTGTGTTCAACCCACCGTGTGTTTAACCCACCGCGTGTTAAACCTACCGTGTGTCCAACCCTCCGTGTGTTAAACCCACCGTGTGTTAAACCCACGGTGTGTTAAACCCACCGTGTGTTAAACCCACCATGAGTTAAACCCACCGTGTGTAAAACCCACCGTGTGTTAAACCCACCGTGTGTTCAACCCACCGTGTGTTAAACCCACCGTGTGTTAAACCCACCATGTGTTAAACCCACCGTGTGTAAAACCCACCGTGTGTTAAACCCACCATGTGTTCAACCCACCGTGTGTTAAACCCACCGTGTGTTAAACCCACCGTGTGTTCAACCCACCGTGTGTTCAACCCACCGTGTGTTAAACCCACGGCGTGTTAAACCCACCGTGTGTCCAACCCTCCGTGTGTTAAACCCACCGTGTGTTAAACCCACTGTGTGTTAAACCCACCGTGTGTTAAACCCACCGTGTGTTAAACCCACCGTGTGTAAAACCCACGGTGTGTTAAACCCACCGTGTGTTCAACCCACCGTGTGTTAAACCCACCGTGTGTTAAACCCACCGTGTGTCAAACCCACTGTGTGTTAAACCCACCGTGTGTTAAACCCACCGTCTGTTAAACCCACCGTGTGTAAAACCCACCGTGTGTTAAACCCACCGTGTGTTCAACCCACCGTGTGTTAAACCCACCGTGTGTTAAACCCACCGTGTGTTAAACCCACCGTGTGTAAAACCCACCGTGTGTTAAACCCACCGTGTGTTCAACCCATCGTGTGTTAAACCCACCGTGTGTTAAACCCACCGTGTGCTAAACCCACCGTGTGTTAAACCCACCGTGTGTTAAACCCACCGTGTGTTCAACCCACTGTGTGTTAAACCCACGGTGTGTAAAACCCACCGTGTGTAAAACCCACCGTGTGTAAAACCCACCGTGTGTAAAACCCACCGTGTGTTAAACCCTCCGTGTGTTAAACCCACCGTGTGTTTAACCCACCGTGTGTTAAACCCACCGTGTGCTAAACCCACCGTGTGTTAAACCCACCGTGTGTTAAACCCACCCTGTGTTAAACCCACCGTGTGTTCAACCCACCGTGTGTTCAACCCACCGCCTATCCAACCCACCGTGTGTTAAACCCACCGTGTGTTAAACCCACGGTGTGTTAAACCCACCGTGTGTTAAACCCACCGTGTGTTAAACCCACTGTGTGTAAAACCCACCGTGTGTTAAACCCACCGTGTGTTCAACCCACCGTGTGTTAAACCCACCGTGTGTTAAACCCACCGTGTGTTAAACCCGCCGTGTGTTAAACCCATCGTGTGTTAAACCCACCGTGTGTTCAACCCACCGTGTGCTAAACCCACCGTGTGTTAAACCCACCGTGTGCTAAACCCACCGTGTGTTAAACCCACCGTGTGTTAAACCCACCGTGTGTTAAACCCACCGTGTGTTCAACCCACCGTGTGTTCAACCCACCGTGTGTTAAACCCACCGTGTGCTAGACCCACCGTGTGTTAAACCCACCGTGTGTTAAACCCACCCTGAGTTAAACCCACCGTGTGTTCAACCCACCGTGTGTTAAACCCATGGTGTGTAAAACCCACCGTGTGTAAAACCCACCGTGTGTAAAACCCACCGTGTGTAAAACCCACCGTGTGTTAAACCCTCCGTGTGTTAAACCCACCGTGTGTTAAACCCACCGTGTGTTAAACCCACCGTGTGCTAAACCCACCGTGTGTTAAACCCACCGTGTGTTAAACCCACCCTGTGTTAAACCCACCGTGTGTTCAACCCACCGTGTGTTCAACCCACCGCGTATCCAACCCACCGTGTGTTAAACCCACCGTGTGTTAAACCCACGGTGTGTTAAACCCACCGTGTGTTAAACCCACCGTGTGTTAAACCCACCGTGTGTAAAACCCACCGTGTGTAAAACCCACCGTGTGTTCAACCCACCGTGTGTTAAACCCACCGTGTGTTAAACCCACCGTGTGTTAAACCCACCGTGTGTTAAACCCACCATGTGTTAAACCCACCGTGTCTTCAACCCACCGTGTGTTCAACCCACCGTGTGTTAAACCCACCGTGTGCTAAACCCACCGTGTGTTAAACCCACCGTGTGTTAAACCCACCGTGTGTTAAACCCACGGTGTGTTCAACCCACCGTGTGTTCAACCCACCGCGTATTCAACCCACCGTGTGTTAAACCCACCGTGTGTTAAACCCACGGTGTGTTAAACCCACCGTGTGTTAAACCCATCGTGTGTAAAACCCACCGTGTGTAAAACCCACCGTGTGTTAAACCCACCGTGTGTTAAACCCACCGTGTGTTAAACCCACCGTGTGTTAAACCCACCGTGTGTTAAACCTACTGCGTGTTCAACCCACCGTGTGTTCAACCCACCGTGTGTTAAACCCACCGTGTGTTAAACCCGCCGTGTGTTCAACCCACCGTGTGTTAAACCCAGCGTGTGTTAAACCTACTGGGTGTTAAACCCACTGTGTGTTAAACCCACCGTATGTTAAACCCACCGTGTGTTAAACCCACCGTGTGTTCAACCCACCGTGTGTTCAACCCACCGTGTGTTTAACCCACCGCGTGTTAAACCCACCGTGTGTCCAACCCTCCGTGTGTTAAACCCACCGTGTGTTAAACCCACCGTGAGTTAAACCCACCGTGTGTTCAACCCACCGTGTGTTAAACCCACCCTGTGTTAAACCCACCGTGTGTGCAACCCACCGTGTATCAAACCCACCGTGTGTTAAACCCACCGTGTGTTAAACCCACCGTGTGTTCAACCCACCGTGTGTTTAACCCACCGCGTGTTAAACCTACCGTGTGTTAAACCCGCCGTGTGTTCAACCCACCGTGTGTTAAACCCAGCGTGTGTTAAACCTACTGGGTGTTAAACCCACTGTGTGTTAAACCCACCGTATGTTAAACCCACCGTGTGTTAAACCCACCGTGTGTTCAACCCACCGTGTGTTCAACCCACCGTGTGTTTAACCCACCGCGTGTTAAACCCACCGTGTGTCCAACCCTCCGTGTGTTAAACCCACCGTGTGTTAAACCCACCGTGAGTTAAACCCACCGTGTGTTCAACCCACCGTGTGTTAAACCCACCCTGTGTTAAACCCACCGTGTGTGCAACCCACCGTGTATCAAACCCACCGTGTGTTAAACCCACCGTGTGTTAAACCCACCGTGTGTTAAACCCACCGTGTGTTCAACCCACCGTGTGTTTAACCCTCCGTGTGTTAAACCCACCATGTGTTAAACCCACGGTGTGTTAAACCCACCGTGTGTTAAACCCACCATGAGTTAAACCCACCGTGTGTAAAACCCACCGTGTGTTAAACCCACCGTGTGTTCAACCCACCGTGTGTTAAACCCACCGTGTGTTAAACCCACCATGTGTTAAACTCACCGTGTGTAAAACCCACCGTGTGTTAAACCCACCGTGTGTTCAACCCACCGTGTGTTAAACCCACCGTGTGTTAAACCCACCGTGTGTTCAACCCACCGTGTGTTCAACCCACCGTGTGTTAAACCCACGGCGTGTTAAACCCACCGTGTGTCCAACCCTCCGTGTGTTAAACCCACCGTGTGTTAAACCCACTGTGTGTTAAACCCACCGTGTGTTAAACCCACCGTGTGTTAAACCCACCGTGTGTAAAACCCACGGTGTGTTAAACCCACCGTGTGTTCAACCCACCGTGTGTTAAACCTACCGTGTGTCAAACCCACTGTGTGTTAAACCCACCGTGTGTTAAACCCACCGTCTGTTAAACCCACCGTGTGTAAAACCCACCGTGTGTTAAACCCACCGTGTGTTCAACCCACCGTGTGTTAAACCCACCGTGTGTTAAACCCACCGTGTGTTAAACCCACCGTGTGTAAAACCCACCGTGTGTTAAACCCACCGTGTGTTCAACCCATCGTGTGTTAAACCCACCGTGTGTTAAACCCACCGTGTGCTAAACCCACCGTGTGTTAAACCCACCGTGTGTTAAACCCACCGTGTGTTCAACCCACCGTGTGTAAAACCCACCGTGTGTAAAACCCACCGTGTGTTAAACCCTCCGTGTGTTAAACCCACCGTGTGTTAAACCCACCGTGTGTTAAACCCACCGTGTGCTAAACCCACCGTGTGTTAAACCCACCGTGTGTTAAACCCACCCTGTGTTAAACCCACCGTGTGTTCAACCCACCGTGTGTTCAACCCACCGCCTATCCAACCCACCGTGTGTTAAACCCACCGTGTGTTAAACCCACGGTGTGTTAAACCCACCGTGTGTTAAACCCACCGTGTGTTAAACCCACTGTGTGTAAAACCCACCGTGTGTTAAACCCATCGTGTGTTCAACCCACCGTGTGTTAAACCCACCGTGTGTTAAACTCACCGTGTGTTAAACCCGCCGTGTGTTAAACCCATCGTGTGTTAAACCCACCGTGTGTTCAACCCACCGTGTGCTAAACCCACCGTGTGTAAAACCCACCGTGTGCTAAACCCACCGTGTGTTAAACCCACCGTGTGTTAAACCCACCGTGTGTTAAACCCACCGTGTGTTCAACCCACCGTGTGTTCAACCCACCGTGTGTTAAACCCACCGTGTGCAAGACCCACCGTGTGTTAAACCCACCGTGTGTTAAACCCACCCTGAGTTAAACCCACCGTGTGTTCAACCCACCGTGTGTTAAACCCACGGTGTGTAAAACCCACCGTGTGTAAAACCCACCGTGTGTAAAACCCACCGTGTGTAAAACCCACCGTGTGTTAAACCCTCCGTGTGTTAAACCCACCGTGTGTTAAACCCACCGTGTGTTAAACCCACCGTGTGCTAAACCCACCGTGTGTTAAACCCACCGTGTGTTAAACCCACCCTGTGTTAAACCCATCGTGTGTTCAACCCACCGTGTGTTAAACCCACCGTGTGTTAAACCCACCGTGTGTTAAACCCACCATGTGTTAAACCCACCGTGTGTTCAACCCACCGTGTGTTCAACCCACCGTGTGTTAAACCCACCGTGTGCTAAACCCACCGTGTGTTAAACCCACCGTGTGTTAAACCCACCGTGTGTTAAACCCACCGTGTGTTCAACCCACCGTGTGTTCAACCCACCGCGTATTCAACCCACCGTGTGTTAAACCCACCGTGTGTTAAACCCACGGTGTGTTAAACCCACCGTGTGTTAAACCCATCGTGTGTAAAACCCACCGTGTGTAAAACCCACCGTGTGTTAAACCCACCGTGTGTTAAACCCACCGTGTGTTAAACCCACCGTGTGTTAAACCCACCGTGTGTTAAACCTACTGCGTGTTCAACCCACCGTGTGTTCAACCCACCGTGTGTTAAACCCACCGTGTGTTAAACCCGCCGTGTGTTCAACCCACCGTGTGTTAAACCCAGCGTGTGTTAAACCTACTGTGTGTTAAACCCACTGTGTGTTAAACCCACTGTGTGTTAAACCCACCGTGTGTTAAACCCACCGTGTGTTCAACCCACCATGTGTTCAACCCACCGTGTGTTTAACCCACCGCGTGTTAAACCCACCGTGTGTCCAACCCTCCGTGTGTTAAACCCACCGTGTGTTAAACCCACCGTGAATTAAACCCACCGTGTGTAAAACCCACCGTGTGTTAAACCCACCGTGTGTTCAACCCACCGTGTGTTAAACCCACCGTGTGTTAAACCCACCATGTGTTAAACCCACCGTGTGTAAAACCCACCGTGTGTTAAACCCGCCGTGTGTTCAACCCACCGTGTGTTAAACCCACCGTGTGTTAAACCCACCGTGTGTTCAACCCACCGTGTGTTCAACCCACCGTGTGTTAAACCCACGTCGTGTTAAATCCACCGTGTGTCCAACCCTCCGTCTGTTCAACCCACCGTGTGTTAAACCCACCGTGTGTTAAACCCACCGTGTGTTAAACCCACCTTGTGTTAAACCTACCGTGTGTAAAACCCACCGTGAGTTAAACCCACCATGTGTAAAACCCACCGTGTGTCCAACCCTCCGTCTGTTCAACCCACCGTGTGTTAAACCCACCGTGTGTTAAACCCACCATGTGTTAAACCCACTGTGTGTAAAACCCACCGTGTGTCAAACCCGCCGTGTGTTCAACCTACCGTGTGTTAAACCCACCGTGTGTTAAACCCACCGTGTGTTAAACCCACCGTGTGTTCAACCCACCGTGTGTTAAACCCACCGTGTGTTAAACCCACCGTGTGTTAAACCCACTGTGTGTTAAACCCACCGTGTGTTAAACCCACCGTGTGTTAAATCCACCGTGTGTAAAACCCACCGTGTGTTAAACCCACCGTGTGTTCAACCCACCGTGTGTTAAACCCACCGCGTGTTAAACCCACCGCGTGTTAAACACACCGTGTGTTAAACCCACCGTGTGTTCAACCCACCGTGTGTTAAACCCATCGTGTATTCAACACACCGTGTGTTCAACCCATCTTGTGTTCAACACACCGCATGTTCAACCCACCGTGTGTTAAACCCACCGTGTGTTAAACCGACCGTGTGTTAAACCCACCGTGTGTTAAACCGACCGTGTGTTAATCCTACCGTGTGTTCAACCCACAGTGTGTTCAACCCACCGTGTGTTAAACCCACCGTGTGTTCAACCCACCGTGTGTTCAACCCACCGCGTATCCAACCCACCGTGTGTTAAACCCACCGTGTGTTAAACCCACCGTGTGTTAAACCCACCGTGTGTTAAACCCACCATGTGTTAAACCCACCGTGTGTAAAACCCACCGTGTGTAAAACCCACCGTGTGTTAAACCCACCGTGTGTTCAACCCACCGTGTGTTAAACCCACCGTGTGTTAAATCCACCGTGTGTTAAACCCACCGTGTGTTAAACCCACTGTGTGTAAAACCCACCGTGTGTTAAACCCACCGTGTGTTCAACCCACCGTGTGTTAAACCCACCGTGTGTTAAACCCACCGTGTGTTAAACCCGCTGTGTGTTAAACCCATCGTGTGTTAAACCCACCGTGTGTTCAATCCACCGTGTGCTAAACCCACCGTGTGTTAAACCCACCGTGTGCTAAACCCACCGTGTGTTAAACCCACCGTGTGTTAAACCCACCGTGTGTTAAACCCACCGTGTGTTCAACCCACCGTGTGTTCAACCCACCGTGTGTTAAACCCACCGTGTGCTAGACCCACCGTGTGTTAAACCCACCGTGTGTTAAACCCACCCTGAGTTAAACCCACCGTGTGTTCAACCCACCGTGTGTTAAACCCACGGTGTGTAAAACCCACCGTGTGTAAAACCCACCGTGTGTAAAACCCACCGTGTGTAAAACCCACCGTGTGTTAAACCCTCCGTGTGTTAAACCCACCGTGTGTTAAACCCACCGTGTGTTAAACCCACCGTGTGCTAAACCCACCGTGTGTTAAACCCACTGTGTGTTAAACCCACCCTGTGTTAAACCCACCGTGTGTTCAACCCACCGTGTGTTCAACCCACCGCGTATCCAACCCACCGTGTGTTAAACCCACCGTGTGTTAAACCCACGGTGTGTTAAACCCACCGTGTGTTAAACCCACCGTGTGTTAAACCCACCGTGTGTAAAACCCACCGTGTGTTAAACCCACCGTGTGTTCAACCCACCGTGTCTTAAACCCACCGTGTGTTAAACCCACCGTGTGTTAAACCCACCGTGTGTTAAACCCACCGTGTGTTAAACCCACCATGTGTTAAACCCACCGTGTGTTCAACCCACCGTGTGTTCAACCCACCGTGTGTTAAACCCACCGTGTGCTAAACCCACCGTGTGATAAACCCACCGTGTGTTAAACCCACCGTGTGTTAAACCCACCGTGTGTTCAACCCACCGTGTGTTCAACCCACCGCGTATTCAACCCACCGTGTGTTAAACCCACCGTGTGTTAAACCCACGGTGTGTTACACCCACCGTGTGTTAAACCCATCGTGTGTAAAACCCACCGTGTGTAAAACCCACCGTGTGTTAAACCCACCGTGTCTTAAACCCACCATGTGTTAAACCCACCGTGTGTTAAACCCACCGTGTGTTAAACCTACTGCGTGTTCAACCCACCGTGTGTTCAACCCACCGTGTGTTAAACCCACCGTGTGTTAAACCCGCCGTGTGTTCAACCCACCGTGTGTTAAACCCAGCGTGTGTTAAACCTACTGTGTGTTAAACCCACTGTGTGTTAAACCCACCGTATGTTAAACCCACCGTGTGTTAAACCCACCGTGTGTTCAACCCACCGTGTGTTCAACCCACCGTGTGTTTAACCCACCGCGTGTTAAACCCACCGTGTGTCCAACCCTCCGTGTGTTAAACCCACCGTGTGTTAAACCCACCGTGAGTTAAACCCACCGTGTGTAAAACCCACCGTGTGTTAAACCGACCGTATGTTCAACCCACCGTGTGTTAAACCCACCGTGTGTTAAACCCACCATGTGTTAAACCCACCGTGTGTAAAACCCACCGTGTGTTAAACCCGCCGTGTGTTCAACCCACCGTGTGTTAAACCCACCGTGTGTTAAACCCACCGTGTGTTCAACCCACCGTGTGTTCAACCCACCGTGTGTTAAACCCACGGCGTGTTAAATCCACCGTGTGTCCAACCCTCCGTCTGTTCAACCCACCGTGTGTTAAACCCACCGTGTGTTAAACCCACCGTGTGTTAAACCCACCTTGTGTTCAACCTACCGTGTGTAAAACCCACCGTAAGTTAAACCCACCGTGTGTAAAACCCACCGTGTGTCCAACCCTCCGTCTGTTCAACCCACCGTGTGTTAAACCCACCATGTGTTAAACCCACCATGTGTTAAACCCACCGTGTGTAAAACCCACCGTGTGTTAAACCCGCCGTGTGTTCAACCCACCGTGTGTTAAACCCACCGTGTGTTAAACCCACCGTGTGTTAAACCCACCGTGTGTTCAACCCACCGTGTGTTAAACCCACCGTGTGTTAAACCCACCGTGTGTTAAACCCACTGTGTGTTAAACCCACCGTGTGTTAAACCCACCGTGTGTTAAATCCACCGTGTGTAAAACCCACCGTGTGTTAAACCCACCGTGTGTTCAACCCACCGTGTGTTAAACCCACCGCGTGTTAAACCCACCGCGTGTTAAACCCACCGTGTGTTAAACCCACCGTGTGTTCAACCCACCGTGTGTTAAACCCATCGTGTAATCAACACACCGTGTGTTCAACCAAACTTGTGTTCAACACACCGCATGTTCAACCCACCGTGTGTTAAACCCACCGTGTGTTAAACCGACCGTGAGTTAAACCCACCGTGTGTTAAACCGACCGTGTGTTAATCCTACCGTGTGTTCAACCCACAGTGTGTTCAACCCACCGTGTGTTAAACCCACCGTGTGTTCAACCCACCGTGTGTTCAACCCACCGCGTATCCAACCCACCGTGTGTTAAACCCACCGTGTGTTAAACCCACCGTGTGTTAAACCCACCGTGTGTTAAACCCACCGTGTGTTAAACCCACCGTGTGTAAAACCCACCGTGTGTAAAACCCACCGTGTGTTAAACCCACCGTGTGTTAAACCCACCGTGTGTTCAACCCACCGTGTGTTCAACCCACCGTGTGTTAAACCCACCGTGTGCTAGACCCACCGTGTGTTAAACCCACCGTGTGTTAAACCCACCCTGAGTTAAACCCACTGTGTGTTCAACCCACCGTGTGTTAAACCCACGATGTGTAAAACCCACCGTGTGTAAAACCCACCGTGTGTAAAACCCACCGTGTGTAAAACCCACCGTGTGTTAAACCCTCCGTGTGTTGAACCCACCGTGTGTTAAACCCACCGTGTGTTAAACCCACCGTGTGCTAAACCCACCGTGTGTTAAACCCACCGTGTGTATTACCCACCCTGTGTTAAACCCACCGTGTGTTCAACCCACCGTGTGTTCAACCCACCGCGTATCCAACCCACCGTGTGTTAAACCCACCGTGTGTTAAACCCACGGTGTGTTAAACCCACCGTGTGTTAAACCCACCGTGTGTTAAACCCACCGTGTGTAAAACCCACCGTGTGTTAAACCCACCGTGTGTTCAACCCACCCTGTGTTAAACCCACCGTGTGTTAAACCCACCGTGTGTTAAACCCACCGTGTGTTAAACCCACCATGTGTTAAACCCACCGTGTGTTCAACCCACCGTGTGTTCAACCCACCGTGTGTTAAACCCACCGCGTGCTAAACCCACCGTGTGTTAAACCCACCGTGTGTTAAACCCACCGTGTGTTAAACCCACCGTGTGTTAAACCCACGGTGTGTTAAACCCACCGTGTGTTAAACCCATCGTGTGTAAAACCCACCGTGTGTAAAACCCACCGTGTGTTAAACCCACCGTGTGTTAAACCCACCGTGTGTTAAACCCACCGTGTGTTAAACCCACCGTGTGTTAAACCTACTGCGTGTTCAACCCACCGTGTGTTCAACCCACCGTGTGTTAAACCCACCGTGTGTTAAACCCGCCGTGTGTTCAACCCACCGTGTGTTAAACCTAGCGTGTGTTAAACCTACTGTGTGTTAAACCCACCGTATGTTAAACCCACCGTGTGTTAAACCCACCGTGTGTTCAACCCACCGTGTGTTCAACCCACCGTGTGTTTAACCCACCGCGTGTTAAACCCACCGTGTGTCCAACCCTCCGTGTGTTAAACCCACCGTGTGTTAAACCCACCGTGAGTTAAACCACCGTGTGTAAAACCCACCGTGTGTTAAACCCACCGTGTGTTCAACCCACCGTGTGTTAAACCCACCGTGTGTTAAACCCACCATGTGTTAAACCCACCGTGTGTAAAACCCACCGTGTGTTAAACCCGCCGTGTGTTCAACCCACCGTGTGTTAAACCCACCGTGTGTTAAACCCACCGTGTGTTCAACCCACCGTGTGTTCAACCCACCGTGTGTTAAACCCACGGCGTGTTAAATCCACCGTGTGTCCAACCCTCCGTTTGTTCAACCCACCGTGTGTTAAACCCACCGTGTGTTAAACCCACCGTGTGTTAAACCCACCGTGTGTTAAACCCACCTTGTGTTAAACCTACCGTGTGTAAAACCCACTGTGAGTTAAACCCACCGTGTGTAAAACCCACCGTGTGTCCAACCCTTTGTCTGTTCAACCCACCGTGTGTTAAACCCACCGTGTGTTAAACCCACCATGTGTTAAACCCACCGTGTGTAAAACTCACCGTGTGTTAAACCCGCCGTGTGTTCAACCCACCGTGTGTTAAACCCACCGTGTGTTAAACCCACCGTGTGTTAAACCCACCGTGTGTTCAACCCACCGTGTGTTAAACCCACTGTGTGTTAAACCCACCGTGTGTTAAATCCACTGTGTGTTAAACCCACCGTGTGTTAAACCCACCGTGTGTTAAATCCACCGTGTGTAAAACCCACCGTGTGTTAAACCCACCGTGTGTTCAACCCACCGTGTGTTAAACCTACCGCGTGTTAAACCCACCGCGTGTTAGACCCACCGTGTGTTAAACCCACCGTGTGTTCAACCCACCGTGTGTTAAACCCATCGTGTATTCAACACACCGTGTGTTCAACCCATCTTGTGTTCAACACACCGCATGTTCAACCCACCGTGTGTTAAACCCACCGTGTGTTAAACCGACCGTGTGGTAAACCCACCGTGTGTTAAACCGACCGTGTGTTAATCCTACCGTGTGTTCAACCCACAGTGTGTTCAACCCATCGTGTGTTAAACCCACCGTGTGTTCAACCCACCGTGTGTTCAACCCACCGCGTATCCAACCCACCGTGTGTTAAACCCACCGTGTGTTAAACCCACCGTGTGTTAAATCCACCGTGTGTTAAACCCACCGTGTGTTAAACCCACCGTGTGTAAAACCCACCGTGTGTAAAACCCACCGTGTGTTAAACCCACCGTGTGTTCAACCCACCGTGTGTTAAACCCACCGTGTGTTAAACCCACCGTGTGTTAAACCCACCGTGTGTTAAACCCACCGTGTGTTAAACCCACCGTGTGTTCAACCCACCGTGTGTTAAACCCACCGTGTGTTAAACCCACCGTGTGTAAAACCCACCGTGTGTTAAACCTACCGTGTGTTCAACCCACCGTGTGTTAAACCCACCGTGTGTCCAACCCACCGTGTGTTAAACCCACCGTGTGTAAAACCCACCGTGTGTTAAACCCACCGTGTGTTAAACCCACCGTGTGTTAAGCCCACCGTGTGTTAAACCTACCGTGTGTTCAACCTACCGTGTGTTCAACCCACCGTGTGTTAAACCCACCGTGTGTTAAACCCACCGTGTGTTAAACCCACCGTGTGTTAAACCCACCGTGTGTTAAACCCACCGTGTGTTCAACCCACCGTGTGTTAAACCCACCGTGTGTTAAACCCACCGTGTGTTAAACCCACCGTGTGTTAAACCCACCGTGTGTTAAACCCACCGTGTGTTCAACCCACCGTTTGTTAAACCTACCGTGTGTTCAACCCACCTTGTGTTCAACCCACCCTATGTTCAACCCATCGTGTGTTAAGCCTACCGTGTGTTCAACCCACCGTGTGTTCAACCCACCGTGTGTTCAACCCACCGTGTGTTCAACCCACTGTGTGTTAAAACTACCGTGTGTTCAACCCAGCGTGTGTTCAACCAACCGTGTGTTCAACCCACCGTGTGTTAAACCGACTGTGTGTTCAACCCACCGTGTGTTCAACCCACCGTATGTTCAACCCACCGTGTGTTAAACCTACCGTGTGTTCAACCCACCGTGTGTTCAACCCACCGTGTGTTCAACCCACCGTGTGTTCAACCTACCGTGTGTTCAACCCACCGTGTGTTAAACCCACCGTGTGTCCAACCCACCGTGTGTTCAACCCACCCTGTGTTCAACCCAACGTGTGTAAAACCTACCGTGTGTTCAACCCACCGTGTGTTCAACCCAACGTGTGTTAAACCTACCGTGTGTTCAACCCACCGTGTGTTCAACCCACCGTGTGTTAAACCCACCGTGTGTTCAACCCACCGTGTGTTAAACCTACCGTGTGTTCAACCCACCGTGTGTTCAACCCACCGTGTGTTCAACCCACCGTGTGTTAAACCCATCGTGTATTCAACACACCGTGTGTTCAACCCATCTTGTGTTCAACACACCGCATGTTCAACCCACCGTGTGTTAAACCCACCGTGTGTTAAACCGACCGTGTGTTAAACCCACCGTGTGTTAAACCGACCGTTTGTTAATCCTACCGTGTGTTCAACCCACAGTGTGTTCAACCCACCGTGTGTTAAACCCACCGTGTGTTCAACCCACCGTGTGTTCAACCCACCGCGTATCCAACCCACCGTGTGTTAAACCCACTGTGTGTTGAACCCACGGTGTGTTAAACCCACCGTGTGTTAAACCCACCGTGTGTTAAACCCACCGTGTGTAAAACCCACCGTGTGTTAAACCCACCGTGTGTTCAACCCACCGTGTGTTAAACCCACCGTGTGTTAAACCCACCGTGTGTTAAACCCACCGTGTGTTAAACCCACCGTGTGTTAAACCCACCGTGTGTTCAACCCACCGTGTGTTAAACCCACCGTGTGTTAAACCCACCGTGTGTAAAACCCACCGTGTGTTAAACCTACCGTGTGTTCAACCCACCGTGTGTTAAATCCACCGTGTGTTAAACCCACCGTGTGTTCAACCCACCGTGTGTTAAACCCACCGTGTGTTAAACCCACCGTGTGTTAAACCCACCGTGTGTTAAACCCACCGTGTGTTAAACCCACCGTGTGTTCAACCCACCGTGTGTTAAACCCACCGTGTGTTAAACCCACCGTGTGTAAAACCCACCGTGTGTTAAACCCACCGTGTGTTAAACCCACCGTGTGTTAAACCCACCGTGTGTTAAACCCACCGTGTGTTAAACCCACCGTGTGTTAAACCCACCGTGTGTTCAACCCACCGTGTGTTAAACCCACCGTGTGTTAAACCCACCGTGTGTAAAACCCACCGTGTGTTAAACCTACCGTGTGTTCAACCCACCGTGTGTTCAACCCACCGTGTGTTCAACCCACCGCGTATCCAACCCACCGTGTGTTAAACCCACTGTATGTTGAACCCACGGTGTGTTAAACCCACCGTGTGTTAAACCCACCGTGTGTTAAACCCACCGTGTGTAAAACCCACCGTGTGTTAAACCCACCGTGTGTTCAACCCACCGTGTGTTAAACCCACCGTGTGTAAAACCCACCGTGTGTTAAACCCACCGTGTGTTAAACCCACCGTGTGTTAAGCCCACCGTGTGTTAAACCCACCGTGTGTTCAACCTACCGTGTGTTCAACCCACCGTGTGTTAAACCCACCGTGTGTTAAACCCACCGTGTGTTAAACCCACCGTGTGTTAAACCCACCGTGTGTTAAACCCACCGTGTGTTCAACCCACCGTGTGTTAAACCCACCGTGTGTTAAACCCACCGTGTGTTAAACCCACCGTGTGTTAAACCCACCGTGTGTTAAACCCACCGTGTGTTCAACCCACCGTTTGTTAAACCTACCGTGTGTTCAACCCACCTTGTGTTCAACCCACCGTGTGTTCAACCCATCGTTTGTTAAGCCTACCGTGTGTTCAACCCACCGTGTGTTCAACCCACCGTGTGTTCAACCCACCGTGTGTTAAAACTACCGTGTGTTCAACCCAGCGTGTGTTCAACCAACCGTGTGTTCAACCCACCGTGTGTTAAACCGACTGTGTGTTCAACCCACCGTGTGTTCCACCCACCGTATGTTCAACCCACCGTGTGTTAAACCTACCGTGTGTTCAACCCACCGTGTGTTCAACCCACCGTGTGTTCAACCCACCGTGTGTTCAACCTACCGTGTGTTCAACCCTCCGTGTGTTAAACCCACCGTGTGTCCAACCCACCGTGTGTTCAACCCACCCTGTGTTCAACCCAACGTGTGTAAAACCTACCGTGTGTTCAACCCACCGTGTGTTCAACCCAACGTGTGTTAAACCTACCGTGTGTTCAACCCACCGTGTGTTCAACCCACCGTGTGTTAAACCCACTGTGTGTTCAACCCACCGTGTGTTAAACCTACCGTGTGTTCAACCCACCGTGTGTTCAACCCACCGTGTGTTCAACCCACCGTGTGTTAAACCTACCGTGTGTTCAACCCACCGTGTGTTCAACCCACCGTGTGTTCAACCCACCGTGTGTTCAACCCACCGTGTGTTCAACCTACAGTGTGTTCAACCCACCGCGTGTTCAACCCACCGTGTGTAAAACCCACCGTGTGTTAAACCCACCGTGTGTTCAACCCACCGCGTGTTAAACCCACCGCGTGTCCAACCCACCGTATGTTAAACCCACCGTGTGTTAAACCCACCGTGTGTTAAACCCACTGTGTGTTTAACCCACCGTGTGTTCAACCCACCGTGTTCAACCCACCGTATGTTAAACCGACCGTGTGTTAAACCTACCGTGTGTTCAACCCACTGTGTGTTCAACCCACCGTGTGTTAAACCCACCGCGTGTTAAACCCACCGTGTGTCCAACCCACCCGTGTTAAACCCACCGTGTGTTAAACCCACAGTGTGTTCAACCCACCGTGTATTCAACACACCGTGTGTTCAACCCATCTTATGTTCAACACACCGCATGTTCAACCCACCGTGTGTTGAACCCACCGTGTGTTAAACCAACCGTGTGTTAAACCCACCGTGTGTTAAACCGACCGTGTGTTAAACCTACCGTGTGTTCAACCCACCGTGTGTTCAACCCACCGTGTGTTAAACCCACCGTGTGTCCAACCCACCGTGTGTTAAACCCACCGTGTGTAAAACCCACCTTGTGTTAAACCCACCGTGTGTTAAACCCACCGTGTGTTAAGCCCACCGTGTGTTAAACCCACCGTGTGTTCAACCTACCGTGTGTTCAACCCACCGTGTGTTAAACCCACCGTGTGTTAAACCCACCGTGTGTTAAACCCACCGTGTGTTCAACCCACCGTGTGTTAAACCCACCGTGTGTTAAACCCACCGTGTGTTAAACCCACCGTGTGTTAAACCCACCGTGTATTCAACCCACCGTGTGTTCAACCCACCGTGTGTTAAACCTACAGTGTGTTCAAACCACCGTGTGTTCAACCCACCGTGTGTTCAACCCACCGTGTGTTAAGCCTACCGTGTGTTCAACCCACCGAGTGTTAAACCCACCGTGTATTCAACCCACCGTGTGTTAAACCTACCGTGTGTTCAACCCACCGTGTGTTCAACCAACCGTGTGTTAAACCTACCGTGTGTGCAACCCACCGTGTGTTAAACCTACTGTGTGTTCAACCCACTGTGTGTTCAACCCACCTTGTGTTCAACCCAACGTGTGTTCAACCCACCGTGTGTTAAACCCACCGTGTGTTCAACCTACCGTGTGTTAAACCTACCGTGTGTTCAACCCACCGTGTGTTCAACCCACCGTGTGTTCAACCAACTGTGTGTTAAACCTACCGTGTGTTCAACCCACCGTCTGTTAAACCTACCGTGTGTTCAACCCACCGTGTGTTCAACCCACCGTGTGTTAAACCCACCGTGTGTTCAACCTACCGTGTGTTCAACCCACCGTGTGTTAAACCCACCGTGTGTTAAACCGACCGTGTGTTAAACCCACCGTGTGTTCAACCAACCGTGTGTTCAACCCACCGTGTGTTCAACCCACTGTGTGTTAAACCTACCGTGTGTTTAACCCACCATGTGTTCAACCCACCGTGTGTTCAACCCACCGTGTGTTAAACCTACCGTGTGTTCAACCCTTCGTGTGTTCAACCCACCGTGTGTTCAACCCACCGTGTGTTCAACCCAACGTGTGTTCAACCCCCCGTGTATTAAACCGACCGTGTGTTAAACCCACCGTGTGTTCAACCCACCGAGTGTTAAACCTACCGTGTGTTCAACCCACCGTGTGTTAACCCTACCGTGTGTTCAATCCACCGTGTGTTAAACCCACCATGTGTTAAGCCCACCGTGTGTTAAACCCACCATGTGTTGAACCCACCGTGTGTTCAACCCAACGTGTGTTCAACCCACCGTGTGTTAAACCTACCGTGTGTTCAACCCACCGTGTGTTCAACCCACCGAGGGTTAAACCTACCGTGTGTTCAACCCACCGTGTGTTCAACCCACCTTGTGTTCAACCCATTGTGTGTTCAACCCACCGTGTGTTGAACCTACCGTGTGTTCAACCCACCATGTGTTCAACCCACCGTGTGTTCAACCCAACGTGTGTTAAACCTACCGTGTGTTCAACCCACCGTGTGTTCAACCCACCGTGTGTTAAACCTACTGTGTGTTAAACCCACCGTGTGTTAAACCCACCGTGTGCTCAACCCACCGTGTGTTAAACCTACCGTGTGTTCAACCCACCGTGTGTTCAACCCACCGTGTGTCCAACCCACCGTGTGTTCAACCCACCGTGTGTTCAACGTACCGTGTGTTAAACCTACCGTGTGTTAAACCCACCGTGTGTTCAACCCACCGTGTGTTCAACCCACCGTGTGTTCAACCCACCGTGTGTTAAACCTACCGTGTGTTCAACCCACCGTGTGTTCAACCCACCGTGTGTTCAACCCACCTTGTGTTCAACCCACCGTGTGTTCAACCCACCGTGTGTTGAACCTACCGTGTGTTCAACCCACCGTGTGTTCAACCCACCGTGTGTTCAACCCAACGTGTGTTAAACCTACCGTGTGTTCAACCCACCGTGTGTTCAACCCACCGTGTGTTAAACCTACTGTGTGTTAAACCCACCGTGTGTTAAACCCACCGTGTGCTCAACCCACCGTGTGTTAAACCTACCGTGTGTTCAACCCACCGTGTGTTCAACCCACCGTGTGTCCAACCCACCGTGTGTTCAACCCACCGTGTGTTCAACGTACCGTGTGTTAAACCTACCGTGTGTTCAACCCACCGTGTGTTCAACCCACCGTGTGTTCAACCCACCGTGTGTTCAACCCACCGTGTGTTAAACCTACCGTGTGTTCAACCCACCGTATGTTCAACCCACCGTGTGTTCAACCCACCATGTGTTAAACCTACCGTGTGTTCAACCCACCGTGTGTTCAACCCACCGTGTGTTCAACCCACCGTGTGTTCAACCCACCGTGTGTTCAACCTACCGTGTGTTCAACCCACCGTGTGTTCAACCCACCGTGTGTTAAACCTACCGTGTGTTCAACCCACCATGTGTTCAACCCACCGTGTGTTCAACCCAACATGTGTTCAACCTACCGTGTGTTCAACCCACCGTGTGTTCAACCCACCGTGTGTTAAACCCACCGCGTGTTAAACCCACCGTGTGTCCAACCCACCGTGTGTCCAACCCATCGTGTGTTAAACCCACCGTGTGTTAAACCCACCGTGTGTTAAACCCACCGTGTGTTAAACCCACCGTGTGTTAAACCCGCCGTGTGTTAAACCCACCGTGTGTTCAACCCACCGTGTGTTCAACCCACCGTGTGCTCAACCCACCGTGTGTTAAACCTACCGTGTGTTCAACCCACCGTCTGTTAAACCTACCGTGTGTTCAACCCACCGTGTGTTCAACCCACCGTGTGTTCAACCCAATGTGTGTAAAATCTACCGTGTGTTCAACCCACCGTGTGTAAAACCCACCGTGTGTTAAACCTACCGTGTGTTCAACCCACCGTGTGTTCAACCCACCGTGTGTTCAACCCACCGTGTGTTCAACCCACCGTGTGTTAAACCTACCGTGTGTTCAACCCATCGTGTGTTCAACCCACCGTGTCTTCAACCCACCGTGTGTTCAACCCACCATGTGTTAAACCTACCGTGTGTTCAACCCACCGTGTGTTCAACCCACCGTGTGTTCAACCCACCGTGTGTTCAACCCACCGTGTGTTCAACCTACCGTGTGTTCAACCCACCGTGTGTTCAACCCACCGTGTGTTCAACCCACCGTGTGTTCAATCCACCGTGTGTTCAACCCACCGTGTGTTAAACCCACCGTGTGTTCAACCCACCGTGTGTTCAACCCACCGTGTGTTAAACCCACCGCGCGTTAAACCCACCGTGTGTCCAATCCACCGTGTGTTGAACCCACCGTATGTAAAACCCACCGTGTGCTAAACCCACCGTGTGTTAAACCTACCGTGTGTTAAACCCACCGTGTGCTATACCCACCGTGTGTTCAACCCACCGTGTGTTCAACCCACCGTGTGTTAAACCCACCGTGTGTTCAACCCACCGTGTGTTCTACCCACCGTGTGTTCAACCCACCGTGTGTTCAACCCACCGTGTGTTAAACCCACAGTGTTTTCAACCCACCGTGTGTAAAACCCACCGTGTGGTAAACCCACCGCGTGTTAAACCCACCGTGTGTCCAACCCACCGTGTGTTAAACCCACCGTGTGTTAAATCCACCGTGTGTTAAACCCACCGTGTGTTAAACCCACCGTGTGTTAAACCCACCGTGTGCTAAACCCACCGTGTGTTCAACCCACCGTGTGTTCAACCCACCGTGTGTAAACCCACCGTGTGTTCAACCCACCGTGTGTTCAACCCACCGTCTGTTCAACCCACCATGTGTTCAACCCACCGTGTGTTAAACCCACTGTGTGTTCAACCCACCGTGTGTTCAACCCACCGTGTGTTAAACCCACCGCGTGTTAAACCCACCGTGTGTCCAATCCACCGTGTGTTAAACCCACCGTGTGTAAAACCCACCGTGTGCTAAACCCACCGTGTGTTAAACCCACCGTGTGTTAAACCCACCGTGTGCTATACCCACCGTGTGTTCAACCCACCGTGTGTTCAACCCACCGTGTGTTAAACCCACCGTGTGTTCAACCCACCGTGTGTTCTACCCACCGTGTGTTCAACCCACCGTGTGTTCAACCCACCGTGTGTTAAACCCACCGTGTGTTCAACCCACCGTGTGTAAAACCCACCGTGTGTTAAACCCACCGCGTGTTAAACCCACCGTGTGTCCAACCCACCGTGTATTAAACCCACCGTGTGTTAAACCCACCGTGTGTTAAACCCACCGTGTGTTAAACCCACCGTGTGTTAAACCCACCGTGTGTTCAACCCACCGTGTGTTCAACCCACCGTGTGCTAAACCCACCGTGTGTTCAACCCACCGTGTGTTAAACCCACCGCGTGTTAAACCCACCATGTGTTAAACCCACCGTGTGTTCAACCCACCGTGTGTTCCACCCACCGTGTCTTAAACCCACCGTGTGTTCAACCCACCGTGTGTTCAACCCACCGTGTGTTCAACCCACCGTGTGTTAAACCCACCGTGTGTTCAACCCACCGTGTGTTCAACCCACCGTGTGGTAAACCCACTGTGTGTTCAAACCCACCGTGTGTCCAACCCACCGTGTGTTAAACCCACCGTGTGTTAAACCCACTGTGTGTTAAACCGACCGTGTGTCCAACCCACCGTGTGTTAAACCCACCGTGTGTTAAACCCACCGTGTGTTCAACCCACCGTGTGTTAAACCCACCGTGTGTTAAACCCACCGTGTGTTAAACCCACCGTGTGTTAAACACACCGTGTGTTCAACCCACCGTGTGTTAAACCCACCGCGTGTTAAACCCACCGCGTGTCCAACCCACCGTGTGTTAAACCCACCGTGTGTTAAACCCACCGTGTGTTCAAACCACCGTGTGTTAAACCCACCGCGTGTTAAACCCACCGCGTGTCCAACCCACCGTGTGTTAAACCCACCATTTGTTAAACCCACCGTGTGTTAAACCCACCGTGTGTTAAACCCACCGCGTGTTAAACCCACCGTGTGTTAAACCCACCGTGTGTTAAACCCACCGTGTGTTCAACCCACCGTGTGTTCAACCCACCCTGTGTTAAACCGACCGTGTGTTAAACCTACCGTGTGTTCAACCCACTGTGTGTTCAACCCACCGTGTGTTAAACCCACCGCGTGTTAAACCCACCGTGTGTCCAACCCACCGTGTGTCCAACCCACCGTGTGTTAAACCAAGCATGTGTTAAACCCACCGTGTGTTCAACCCACCGTGTGTTCAACCCACCGCGTGTTAAACCCACCGCGTGTCCAACCCACCGTGTGTTAAACCCACCGTGTGTTAAACCCACCGTGTGCTAAACCCACCGTGTGTTCAACCCACCGTGTGTTCAACCCACCGTGTGTAAACCCACCGTGTGTTCAACCCACCGTGTGTTCAACCCACCGTGTGTTCAACCCACCATGTGTTCAACCCACCGTGTGTTCAACCCACCGTGTGTTCAACCCACCGTGTGTTCAACCCACCGTGTGTTAAACCCACCGCGTGTTAAACCCACCGTGTGTCCAATCCACCGTGTGTTAAACCCACCGTGTGTAAAACCCACCGTGTGCTAAACCCACCGTGTGTTAAACCCACCGTGTGTTAAACCCACCGTGTGCTATACCCACCGTGTGTTCAACCCACCGTGTGTTCAACCCACCGTGTGTTAAACCCACCGTGTGTTCAACCCACCGTGTGTTCTACCCACCGTGTGTTCAACCCACCGTGTGTTCAACCCACCGTGTGTTAAACCCACCGTGTGTTCAACCCACCGTGTGTAAAACCCACCGTGTGTTAAACCCACCGCGTGTTAAACCCACCGTGTGTCCAACCCACCGTGTATTAAACCCACCGGGTGTTAAACCCACCGTGTGTTAAACCCACCGTGTGTTAAACCCACCGTGTGTTAAACCCACCGTGTGTTCAACCCACCGTGTGTTAAACCCACCGTGTGCTAAACCCACCGTGTGTTCAACCCACCGTGTGTTAAACCCACCGCGTGTTAAACCCACCATGTGTTAAACCCACCGTGTGTTCAACCCACCGTGTGTTCCACCCACCGTGTGTTAAACCCACCGTGTGTTCAACCCACCGTGTGTTCAACCCACCGTGTGTTCAACCCACCGTGTGTTAAACCCACCGTGTGTTCAACCCACCGTGTGTTCAACCCACCGTGTGTTAAACCCACTGTGTGTTCAAACCCACCGTGTGTCCAACCCACCGTGTGTTAAACCCACCGTGTGTTAAACCCACTGTGTGTTAAACCGACCGTGTGTCCAACCCACCGTGTGTTAAACCCACCGTGTGTTAAACCCACCGTGTGTTCAACCCACCGTGTGTTAAACCCACCGTGTGTTAAACCCACCGTGTGTTAAACCCACCGTGTGTTAAACCCACCGTGTGTTCAACCCACCGTGTGTTAAACCCACCGCGTGTTAAACCCACCGCGTGTCCAACCCACCGTGTGTTAAACCCACCGTGTGTTAAACCCACCGTGTGTTCAAACCACCGTGTGTTAAACCCACCGCGTGTTAAATCCACCGCGTGTCCAACCCACCGTGTGTTAAACCCACCATTTGTTAAACCCACCGTGTGTTAAACTCACCGTGTGTTAAACCCACCGCGTGTTAAACCCACCGTGTGTTAAACCCACCGTGTGTTCAACCCACCGTGTGTTCAACCCACCGTGTGTTCAACCCACCCTGTGTTAAACCGACCGTGTGTTAAACCTACCGTGTGTTCAACCCACTGTGTGTTCAACCCACCGTGTGTTAAACCCACCGCGTGTTAAACCCACCGTGTGTCCAACCCACCGTGTGTCCAACCCACCGTGTGTTAAACCAAGCGTGTGTTAAACCTACCGTGTGTTCAACCCACCGTGTGTTCGACCCACCGTGTGTTAAACCCACCGCGTGTAAAACCCACCGTGTGTCCAACCCACCGTGTGTTAAACCCACCGTGTGTTAAACCCACAGTGTGTTAAACCCACCGTGTGTTCAACCCACCGTGTGTTAAACCCACCGTGTGCTAAACCCACCATGTGTTCAACCCACCGTGTGTTCAACCCACCGTGTGTTAAACCCACCGTGTGTTCAACCCACTGTATGTTCAACCCACCGTGTGTTCAACCCACCGTGTGTTCAACCCACGGTGTGTTAAACCCACCGTGTGTTCAACCAACCGTGTGTTAAACCCATTGTGTGTTAAACTCACCGTGTGTTAAACCCACCGTGTGTTAAACCCACCGTGTGTTCAACCCACCGTGTGTTCAACCCACCGTGTGTTTAACCCACCGTGTGTTAACCCCACCGTGTGTTCAACCCACCGTGTGTTCAACCGACCGTGTGTTAAACCTACCGTGTGTTCAACCCACCGTGTGTTCAACCCACCGTGTGTTAAACCCACCGCGTGTTAAACCCACCGTGTGTCCAACCCACCATGTGTTAAACCCACCGTGTGTTAAACCCACCGTGTGTTAAACCCACCGTGTGTTCAACCCACCGTGTGTTAAACCCACCGTGTGTTCAACACACCGTGTGTTCAACCCATCTTGTGTTCAACACACCACATGTTCAACCCACCGTGTGTTAAACCCACCGTGTGTTAAACCGACCGTGTGTTAAACCGACCGTGTGTTAAACCGACCGTGTGTTAAACCTACCGTGTGTTCAACCCACCGTGTGTTCAACCCACCGTGTGTTAAACCCACCGTGTGTTAAACCCACCGTTCGTCCAACCCACCGTGTGTTAAACCCACCGTGTGTTAAACCCACGGTGTGTTAAACCCACCGTGTGTTAAACCCACCGTGTGTTAAACCCACCGTGTGTTCAACCCACCGTGTGTTCAACCCACCGTGTGTTCAACCCACCGTGTGTTCAACCCACCGTGTGTTCAACCCACCGTGTGTTCAACCCACCGTGTGTTCAACCCACCGTGTGTTCAACCCACCGTATGTTCAACCCACCGTGTGTTCAACCCACCGTGTGTTCAACCCACCGTGTCTTAAACCCACCGTGTGTTCAACCAGCCGTGTGTTAAACCCACCGTGTGTTAAACCCACCGTGTGTTAAACCCACCGTGTGTTAAACCCACCGTGTGTTAAACCCACTGTGTGTTCAACCCACCGTGTGTTAAACCCACCGTGTGTTAACCCCACCGTGTGTTCAACCCACCGTGTGTTCAACCGACCGTGTGTTAAACCTACCGTGTGTTCAACCCACCGTGTGTTCAACCCACCGTGTGTTAAACCCACCGCGTGTTAACCCCACCGTGTGTCCAACCCACCGTGTGTTAAACCCACCGTGTGTTAAACCCACCGTGTGTTAAACCCACCGTGTGTTCAACCCACCGTGTGTTAAACCCACCGTGTGTTCAACACACCGTGTGTTCAACCCATCTTGTGTTCAACACACCGCATGTTCAACCCACCGTGTGTTAAACCCACCGTGTGTTAAACCGACCGTGTGTTAAACCGGCCGTGTGTTAAACCGACCGTGTGTTAAACCTACCGTGTGTTCAACCCACCGTGTGTTCAACCCACCGTGTGTTAAACCCACCGTGTGTTAAACCCACCTTGTGTCCTTCCCACTGTGTGTTAAACCCACCGCGTGTTAAACCCACCGTGTGTTAAACCCACCGTGTGTTAAACCCACCGTGTGTTAAACCCACCGTATGTTTAACCCACCGTGTGTTCAACCCACCGTGTGTTCAACCCACTGTGTGTTCAACCCACTGTGTGTTCAACCCACCGTGTGTTCAACCCACCGTGTGTTCAAACCACCGTGTGTTCAACCCACCGTGTGTTCAACCCACCGTGTGTTAAACCCACCGTGTGTTAAACCCACCGCGTGTAAAACCCACCGTGTGTTAAACCCACCGTGTGTTCAACCCACCGTGTGTTAAACCCACCGTGTGTTAGACCCACCGTGTGGTAAACCCACCGTGTGTTAAACCCACCGTGTGTTAAACCCACCGTGTGTTCAACCCAGTGTGTGTTCAACCCACCGTGTGTTAAAGCCACCGTGTGTTAAACCCACCGTGTGTTAAACCCACCGTGTGTTCAACCCACTGTGTGTTAAACCCACCGCGTGTTCAACCCACCGCGTGTCCAACCCACCGAGTGTTAAACATACCGTGTGTTCAACCCACCGTGTGTTCAACCCACCGTGTGTTCAACCCACCGCGTGTTCAACCCACCGCGTGTCCAACCCACCGAGTGTTAAACCCACCGTGTGTTAAACCCACCGTGTATTAAACCCACCGTGTGTTAAACCCACCGCGTGTTAAACCCACCGTGTGTTAAACCCACCGTGTGTTAAACCCACCGTGTGTTCAACCCACCGTGTGTTCAACCCACCGTGTGTTAAACCGACCGTGTGTTAAACCTACCGTGTGTTCAACCCTCTGTGTGTTCAACCCACCGTGTGTTAAACCCACCGCGTGTTAAACCCACCGTGTGTCCAACCCACCGTGTGTCCAACCCACCGTGTGTCCAATCCACCGTGTGTTAAACCGAGCGTGTGTTAAACCTACCGTGTGTTCAATCCACCGTGTGTTCAACCCACCGTGTGTTAAACCCACCGCGTGTTAAACCCACCCTGTGTCCAACCCACCGTGTGTTAAACCCACCGTGTGTTAAACCCACCGTGTGTTAAACCCACCGTGTGTTAAACCCACCGTGTGCTAAACCCACCGTGTGCTAAACCCACCGTGGGTTCAACCCATGTTGAAAATTTGCATACGCTAGGCCCTTGTTCTTGCAATTTTGCACACGCTAGGCCCTTGTTCTTGCTATTTTGCACACACTAGGCCCTTGTTCTTGCTATTTTGCACATGCTATGCCCTTGTTCTTGAAATTTTGCACGCGCTAGGCTCTTGTTCTTGCAATTTTGCACACATTAGGCCCATGTTCATTCATTTTTGCACACGCTAGGCCCTTGTTCTTGCTATTTTGCACACGCTAGGCCCTTGTTCTTGCGATTTTGCACTCGCTAGGTCCTTGTTCTTGCGATTTTGCACACGCTAGGCCCTTGTTCTTGCAATTTTGCACACGCTAGGCCCTTGTTCTTGTAATTTTGCACACGCTAGGCCCTTGTTCTTGCAATTTTGCACATGCGATGTCCTTGTTCTTGCAATTTTGCACGCGCTAGGCCTTAGTTCTTGCAATTTTGCACTCGCAAGGCCCTTGTTCTTGCAACTTTGCACATGCTAGGCCCTTGTTCTTGCAATTTTGCACATGCTAGGCCCTTGTTCTTGCAATTTTGCACACGCTAGGCGCTTGTTCTTGCAATTTTGCACACGCTAGGCCCTTGTTCTTGCAATTTTTCACTCGCTAGGCTTTAGTTCTTGCAATTTTGCACACGCAAGGCCCTTGTTCTTGCAGTTTTGCACATGCTAGGCCCTTGTTCTTGCAATTTTGCACACGCCTGGCCCTTGTTCTTGCAATTTTGCACACGCTAGGCGCTTGTTCTTGCAATTTTGCACACGCATTTCCCTTGTTCTTGCAATTTTGCACTCGCTAGGCCCTTGTTCTTGCAATTTTGCACACGCTAGGCCCTTGTTCTTGCAATTTTGCACACGCTAGACCCTTGTTCTTGCAATTTTGCACACGCTAGGCCCTTGTTCTTGCTATTTTGCACACGCTAGGCCCTTAATCTTGCGATTTTGCACACGCTAGGCCCTTGTTCTTGCAATTTTACACTCGCTAGGCCCTTGTTCTTGCAATTTTGCACACGCTTGACCCTTGTTCTTGCAATTTTGCACACTCTAGGCCCTTGGTCTTGCTATTTTGCACACGTTAGGCCCTTGTTCTTTCAATTTTGCACAGGCTAGGCCATTGTTCTTGCAATTTTGCACGCGCTAGGCCTTTGTTTTTGCAATTTTGCACACGCTAGGCCCTTGTTCTTGCTGTTTTGCACATGCTAGGCCCTTGTTCTTGCAATTTTGCACACGCCTGGCCCTTGTTCTTGCAATTTTGCACACGCTAGGCGCTTGTTCTTGCAATTTTGCACACGCTAGGCCCTTGTTCTTGCAATTTTGCACACGCTAGGCCCTTGTTCTTGCAATTTTGCACACGCTAGGCCCTTGTTCTTGCTAATTTGCACACGCTAGGCCCTTTTTCTTGCGATTTTGCACACACTAGGCCCTTGTTCTTGCAATTTTGCACACGCTAGGCCCTTGTTCTTGCAATTTTGCACACGCTAGACCCTTGTTCTTGCAATTTTGCACACGCTAGGCCCTTGTTCTTGCTAATTTGCATACGCTAGGCCCTTTTTCTTGCGATTTTGCACACGCTAGGCCCTTGTTCTTGTAATTTTGCACACGCTAGGCGCTTGTTCTTGCAATTTTGCACATGCTAGGTCCTTGTTCTTGCAAGTTTGCACGCGCTAGGCCTTAGTTCTTGCAATTTTGCACACGCAAGGCCCTTGTTCTTGCAGTTTTGCACATACTAGGCTCTTGTTCTTGCAATTTCGCACACGCCTGGCCCTTGTTCTTGCAATTTTGCACACGCTAGGCCCTTGTTCTTGCAATTTTGCACACGCTAGACCCTTGTTCTTGCAATTTTGCACACGCTAGGCCCTTGTTCTTGCTATTTTGCACACGCTAGGCCCTTAATCTTGCGATTTTGCACACGCTAGGCCCTTGTTCTTGCAATTTTACACTCGCTAGGCCCTTGTTCTTGCAATTTTGCACACGCTTGACCCTTGTTCTTGCAATTTTGCACACTCTAGGCCCTTGGTCTTGCTATTTTGCACACGTTAGGCCCTTGTTCTTTCAATTTTGCACAGGCTAGGCCATTGTTCTTGCAATTTTGCAAGCGCTAGGCCTTTGTTCTTGCAATTTTGCACACGCTAGGCCCTTGTTCTTGCTGTTTTGCACATGCTAGGCCCTTGTTCTTGCAATTTTGCACACGCCTGGCCCTTGTTCTTGCAATTTTGCACACGCCCGGCCCTTGTTTTGCAATTTTGCACACGCTAGGCGCTTGTTCTTGCAATTTTGCACACGCTAGGCCCTTGTTCTTGCAATTTTGCACACGCTAGGCCCTTGTTCTTGCAATTTTGCACACGCTAGGCCCTTGTTCTTGCTAATTTGCACACGCTAGGCCCTTTTTCTTGCGATTTTGCACACACTAGGCCCTTGTTCTTGCAATTTTGCACACGCTAGGCCCTTGTTATTGCAATTTTGCACACGCTAGACCCTTGTTCTTGCAATTTTGCACACGCTAGGCCCTTGTTCTTGCTAATTTGCATACGCTATGCCCTTTTTCTTGCGATTTTGCACACGCTAGGCCCTTGTTCTTGTAATTTTGCACACGCTAGGCGCTTGTTCTTGCAATTTTGCACATGCTAGGTCCTTGTTCTTGCAAGTTTGCACGCGCTAGGCCTTAGTTCTTGCAATTTTGCACACGCAAGGCCCTTGTTCTTGCAGTTTTGCACATACTAGGCTCTTGTTCTTGCAATTTCGCACACGCCTGGCCCTTGTTCTTGCAATTTTGCACACGCTAAGCGCTTGTTCTTGCAATTTTGCACACGCTAGGCCCTTGTTCTTGCAATTTTGCACTCGCTAGGCCCTTGTTCTTGTAATTTTGCACACACTAGGCCATTGTTCTTGCAATTTTGCACATGCTACGTCCTTGTTCTTGCAATTTTGCATGCGCTAGGCCTTAGTTCTTGCAATTTTGCACTCGCAAGGCCCTTGCTCTTGCTGTTTTGCACACACTAGGCCCCTGTTCTTGCAATCTTGCACACGCTAGGCCCTTGTTCTTGTAATTTTGCACACGCTAGGCGCTTGTTCTTGCGATTTTGCACACGCTAGGCCCTTGTTCTTGCAATTTTGCACTCGCTAGGCCCTTGTTCTTGCAATTTTGCACACGCTAGGCCCTTGTTCTTGCAATTTTGCATACGCTAGACCCTTGTTCTTGCAATTTTGCACACGCTAGGCCCTTGGTCTTGCTATTTTGCACACATTAGGCCCTTGTTCTTTCAATTGTGCACACGCTAGACCCTTGTTCTTGCAATTTTGCACACGCTAGGCCCTTGTTCTTGCGATTTTGCACACGCTAGGCCCTTGTTCTTGCAATTTTGCACGCGCTAGGCCTTTGTTCTTGCAATTTTGCACACGCTAGGCCCTTGTTCTTGCAGTTTTGCACATGCTAGGCCCTTTTTCTTGCAATTTTGCACACGCCTGGCCCTTGTTCTTGCAATTTTGCACACGCTAGGCGCTTGTTCTTGCGATTTTGCACACGCTAGGCCCTTGTTCTTGCAATTTTGCACACGCTAGGCCTTTGTTCTTGCAATTTTGCAAACGCTAGGCCCTTGTTCTTGCAGTTTTGCACATTCTAGGCCCTTGTTCTTGTAATTTTGCACACACTAGGCCCTTGTTCTTGCAATTTTGCGCACGCTAGGCCACTGTTCTTGCAATTTTGCACTCGCTAGGCCCTTGTTCTTGCAATTGTGCACATGCTATGTCCTTGTTCTTGCAATTTTGCCCGCGCTAGGCCTTAGTTCTTGCAATTTTGCACTCGCAAGGCCCTTGCTCTTGCAGTTTTGCACATGCTAGGACCTTGTTCTTGCAATTTTGCACACGCTAGGCGCTTGTTCTTGCAATTTTGCACACGCTAGGCCCTTGTTCTTGCAGTTTTGCACTCGCTAGGCCCTTGTTTTTGCAATTTTGCACACGCTAGGCCCTTGTTCTTGCAACTTTGCATACGCTAGACCCTTGTTCTTGCAATTTTGCACACGCTAGGCCCTTGGTCTTGCTATTTTGCACACGTTAGGCCCTTGTTCTTTCAATTTTGCACACGCTAGACCCTTGTTCTTGCAATTTTGCACATGCTAGGCCCTTGTTCTTGCGATTTTGCACACACTAGGCCCTTGTTCTTGCAGTTTTGCACATGCTAGGCCCTTGTTCTTGCAATTTTGCACACGCTAGGCCCTCATTCTTGCAATTTTGCACTCGCTAGGCGGCCCTTGTTCTTGCAATTTTGCACACGCTAGGCCCTTGTTCTTGCAATTTTGCACACGCTAGACCCTTGTTCTTGCAATTTTGCACACGCTAGGCCCTTGTTCTTGCAATTTTGCACATGCTAGGCCCTTGTTCTTGCAACTTTGCACATGCTAGGCCTTTGTTCTTGCAATTTTGCACACGCTAGGCCCTTGTTCTTGCAGTTTTGCACATGCTAGGCCCTTGTTCTTGCAATTTTGCACACGCTAGGCCCTTATTCTTGCAATTTTGCACTCGCTAGGCGGCCCTTGTTCTTGCAATTTTGCACACGCTAGGCCCTTGTTCTTGCAATTTTGCACACGCTAGACCCTTGTTCTTGCAATTTTGCACACGCTAGGCCCTTGTTCTTGCAATTTTGCACACGCTAGGCCCTTGTTCTTGCAAGTTTACACTCGCTAGGCTCTTGTTCTTGCAATTTTGCACACGCTAGGCCCTTGTTCTTGCAATTTTGGACACGCTAGGCCCTTGTTCTTCTAATTTTGCACACGCTAGGCCCTAGTTCTTGCAATTTTGCACATGCTAGGTCCTTGTTTTTGCAATTTTGCACGCGCTAGGCCTTAGTTCTTGCAATTTTGCACACGCAAGGCCCTTGTTCTTGCAGTTTTGCACATGCTAGGCCCTTGTTCTTGCAATTTTGCACACGCTTGGCCCTTGTTCTTGCAATTTTGCACACCCTAGGCGCTTGTTCTTGCAATTTTGCACACGCTAGGCCCTTGTTCTTGCAATTTTGCACATGCTAGGCCCTTGTTCTTGCAATTTTGCACACGCTAGGTTCTTGTTGTTGCAATTTTGCACATGCTAGGCCCTTGTTCTTGCAATTTTGCACTCGCTAGGCCCTTGTTCTTGCAATTTTGCACACGCTAGGCCCTTGTTCTTGCAATTTTGCACACGCTAAACCCTTTTTTTGCAATTTTGCACACGCTAGGCCCTTGTTCTTGCAATTTTGCACGCGCTAGGCCTTTGTTCTTGCAATTTTGCACACGCTAGGCCCTTGTTTTTGCAGTTTTGCACATTCTAGGCCCTTGTTCTTGTAATTTTGCACACACTAGGCCCTTGTTCTTGCAATTTTGCGCATGCTAGGCCACTGTTCTTGCAATTTTGCACTCGCTAGGCCCTTGTTCTTGCAATTTTGCACATGCTATGTCCTTGTTCTTGCAATTTTGCCCGCGCTAGGCCTTAGTTCTTGCAATTTTGCACTCGCAAGGCCCTTGCTCTTGCAGTTTTGCACATGCTAGGACCTTGTTCTTGCAATTTTGCACACGCTTGGCCCCTGTTCTTGCAATTTTGCACACGCTAGGCGCTTGTTCTTGCAATTTTGCACACGCTAGGCCCTTGTTCTTGCAGTTTTGCACTCGCTAGGCCCTTGTTCTTGCAATTTTGCACACGCTAGGCCCTTGTTCTTGCAACTTTGCATACGCTAGACCCTTGTTCTTGCAATTTTGCACACGCTAGGCCCTTGGTCTTGCTATTTTGCACACGTTAGGCCCTTGTTCTTTCAATTTTGCACACGCTAGACCCTTGTTCTTGCAATTTTGCACATGCTAGGCCCTTGTTCTTGCGATTTTGCACACGCTAGGCCCTTGTTCTTTCAATTTTGCACGCGCTAGGCCTTTGTTCTTACAATTTTGCACACGCTAGGCCCTTGTTCTTGCAGTTTATCACATGCTAGGCCCTTGTTCTTGCAATTTTGCACACGCTAGGCCCTTATTCTTGCAATTTTGCACTCGCTAAGCGGCCCTTGTTCTTGCAATTTTGCACACGCTAGGCCCTTGTTCTTGCAATTTTGCACACGCTAGACCCTTGTTCTTGCAATTTTGCACACACTAGGCCCTTGTTCTTGCAATTTTGCACACGATAGGCCCTTGTTCTTGCAAGTTTACACTCGCTAGGCTCTTGTTCTTGCAATTTTGCACACGCTAGGCCCTTGTTTTTGCAATTTTGGACACGCTAGGCCCTTGTTCTTGTAATTTTGCACACGCTAGGCCCTAGTTCTTGCAATTTTGCACATGCTAGGTCCTTGTTCTTGCAATTTTGCACGCGCTAGGCCTTAGTTCTTGCAATTTTGCACACGCAAGGCCCTTGTTCTTGCAGTTTTGCACATGCTAGGCCCTTGTTCTTGCAATTTTGCACACGCTTGGCCCTTGTTCTTGCAATTTTGCACACGCTAGGCGCTTGTTCTTGCAATTTTGCACACGCTAGGCCCTTGTTCTTGCTATTTTGCACACGCTAAACCCTTATTTTGCAATTTTGCACACGCTAGGCCCTTGTTCTTGCTATTTTGCATACGCTAGGCCCTTGTTCTTGCGATTTTGCACATGCTAGGCCCTTGTTTTTGCAATTTTACACTCGCTATGCCCTTGTTCTTGCAATTCTGCAGACGCTAGGCCCTTGTTCTTGCAATTTTGCAAACGCTAGGCCCTTGTTCTTGCAATTTTGCACAGGCTAGGCCCTTGTTCTTGCAATTTTGCACACGCTATATCCTTGTTCTTGCAATTTTGCACATGCTAGGCCCTTGTTCTTGCAATTTTGCACTTGCTAGACCCTTGTTCTTGAAAGTTTGCGTACGCTAGGCCCTTGTTCTTGCAATTTTGCACACGTTAGGCCCTTGTTCTTTCAATTTTGCACACACTAGACCCTTGTTTTTGCAATTTTGCACACGCTAGGCCCTTGTTCTTGCTATTTTGCACACGCTAGGCCCTTGTTCTTGTAATGTTGCACACACTAGGCCCTTGTTCTTGCAGTTTTGCACATGCTATGTTCTTGTTCTTGCAATTTTGCACGCGCTAGGCCTTATTTCTTGCAATTTTGCACTCGCAAGGCCCTTGTTCTTGCAGTTTTGCACATGCTAGGCCCTTGTTCTTGCAATTTTGCACACGCCTGGCCCTTGTTCTGCAATTTTGCACACGCTAGGCGCTTGTTCTTGCATTTTTGCACACGCTAGGCCCTTGTTCTTGCAATTTTGCACTCGCTAGGCCCTTGTTCTTGCAATTTTGCACCCGCTAGGCCCTTGTTCTTGCAATTTTGCACACGTTAGGCCCTTGTTCTTTCAATTTTGCACACGCTAAGCCCTTGTTCTTGCTATTTTGCACCACTAGGCCCTTGTTCTTGCGATTTTGCACACGCTAGGCCCTTGTTCTTGCAATTTTACACTCGCTAGGCCCTTGTTCTTGCAATTTTGCACAAGCTAGGCCCTTGTTCTTGCAATTTTGCACACGCTAGGCCCTTGTTTTTGTAATTTTGCACACGCTAGGCCCTTGTTCTTGCAATGTTGCACATGGTAGGTCCTTGTTCTTGCAATTTTGCACGCGCTAGGCCTTGGTTATTGCAATTTTGCACACGCAAGGCCCTTCTTCTTGCAGTTTTGCACATGCTAGGCCCTTGTTCTTGCAATTTTGCACACGCCTGGCCCGTGTTCTTGCAATTTTGCACACGCTAGGCGCTTGTTTTTGCAATTTTGCACACGCTAGGCCATTGTTTTTGCAATTTTGCACTCGCTAGGCCCTTGTTCTTGCAATTTTGCACACGCTAGGCCCTTGTTCTTGCGATTTTGCACACGCTAGGCCCTTGTTCTTGCAATTTTGCACGCGCTAGGCCTTTGTTCTTGCAATTTTGCACACGCTAGGCCCTTGTTCTTGTAGTTTTGCACATGCTAGGCCCTTGTTCTTGCAATTTTGCACACGCTAGGCCCTTATTCTTGCGATTTTGCACACGCTCGGCCCTTGTTCTTGCAATTTTGCACGCGCTAGGCCTTTATTCTTGCACTTTTGCACACGGTAGGCCCTTGATTTTGCAGTTTTGCACATGCTAGGCCCTTGTTCTTGCAATTTTGCACACGCTAGGCCCTTGTTCTTGCAATTTTGCACTCGCTAGGTGGCCCTTGTTCTTGCAATTTTGCACACGCTAGGCCCTTGTTCTTGCAATTTTGCACACGCTAGACCCTTGTTCTTGCAATTTTGCACACGCTAGGCCCTTGTTCTTGCTAATTTGCACACGCTAGGCCCTTGTTCTTGCGATTTTGCACACGCTAGGCCCTTGTTCTTGCAAGTTTACACTCGATAGGACCTTGTTCTTGCAATTTTGCACACGCTAGGCCCTTGTACTTGCAATTTTGCACACGCTTGGCCCTTGGTCTTGTAATTTTGCACACGCTAGGCCCTTGTTCTTGCAATTTTGCACATGCTAGGTCCTTGTTCTTGCAATTTTGCACGCGCTAGGCCTTAGTTCTTTCAATTTTGCACACGCTTGGCCCTTGTTCTTGCAATTTTGCACACGCTAGGCGCTTGTTCTTGCACTTTTGCACACGCTAGGCCCTTGTTCTTGCAATTTTGCACTTGCTAGGCCCTTGTTCTTGCAATTTTGCACACGCTAGGCGCTTGTTCTTGCAATTTTGCACATGCTAGGCCCTTGTTCTTGCAATTTTGCACTCGCTAGGCACTTGTTCTTGCAATTTTGCACACGCTAGGCCCTTGTTCTTGCAATTTTGCACACGCTAGACACTTCTTTTTGCAATTTTGCACACGCTAGGCCCTTGTTCTTGCTATTTTGCACACGCAAGGCCCTTGTTCTTGCGATTTTGCACACGCTAGGCCCTTGTTCTTGCAATTTTACACTCGCTAGGCCCTTGTTCTTGCAATTTTGCACACGCTTGGCCCCTGTTCTTGCAATTTTGCACACGCTAGGCGCTTGTTCTTGCAATTTTGCACACGCTAGGCCCTTGTTCTTGCAGTTTTGCACTCGCTAGGCCCTTGTTCTTGCAATTTTGCACACGCTAGGCCCTTGTTCTTGCAACTTTGCATACGCTAGACCCTTGTTCTTGCAATTTTGCACACGCTAGGCCCTTGGTCTTGCTATTTTGCACACGTTAGGCCCTTGTTCTTTCAATTTTGCACACGCTAGACCCTTGTTCTTGCAATTTTGCACATGCTAGGCCCTTGTTCTTGCGATTTTGCACACGCTAGGCCCTTGTTCTTTCAATTTTGCACGCGCTAGGCCTTTGTTCTTACAATTTTGCACACGCTAGGCCCTTGTTCTTGCAGTTTATCACATGCTAGGCCCTTGTTCTTGCAATTTTGCACACGCTAGGCCCTTATTCTTGCAATTTTGCACTCGCTAAGCGGCCCTTGTTCTTGCAATTTTGCACACGCTAGGCCCTTGTTCTTGCAATTTTGCACACGCTAGACCCTTGTTCTTGCAATTTTGCACACACTAGGCCCTTGTTCTTGCAATTTTGCACACGATAGGCCCTTGTTCTTGCAAGTTTACACTCGCTAGGCTCTTGTTCTTGCAATTTTGCACACGCTAGGCCCTTGTTTTTGCAATTTTGGACACGCTAGGCCCTTGTTCTTGTAATTTTGCACACGCTAGGCCCTAGTTCTTGCAATTTTGCACATGCTAGGTCCTTGTTCTTGCAATTTTGCACGCGCTAGGCCTTAGTTCTTGCAATTTTGCACACGCAAGGCCCTTGTTCTTGCAGTTTTGCACATGCTAGGCCCTTGTTCTTGCAATTTTGCACACGCTTGGCCCTTGTTCTTGCAATTTTGCACACGCTAGGCGCTTGTTCTTGCAATTTTGCACACGCTAGGCCCTTGTTCTTGCTATTTTGCACACGCTAAACCCTTATTTTGCAATTTTGCACACGCTAGGCCCTTGTTCTTGCTATTTTGCACACGCTAGGCCCTTGTTCTTGCGATTTTGCACATGCTAGGCCCTTGTTTTTGCAATTTTACACTCGCTATGCCCTTGTTCTTGCAATTCTGCAGACGCTAGGCCCTTGTTCTTGCAATTTTGCAAACGCTAGGCCCTTGTTCTTGCAATTTTGCACAGGCTAGGCCCTTGTTCTTGCAATTTTGCACACGCTATGCCCTTGTTCTTGCAATTTTGCACATGCTAGGCCCTTGTTCTTGCAATTTTGCACTTGCTAGACCCTTGTTCTTGAAAGTTTGCGTACGCTAGGCCCTTGTTCTTGCAATTTTGCACACGTTAGGCCCTTGTTCTTTCAATTTTGCACACGCTAGACCCTTGTTTTTGCAATTTTGCACACGCTAGGCCCTTGTTCTTGCTATTTTGCACACGCTAGGCCCTTGTTCTTGTAATGTTGCACACACTAGGCCCTTGTTCTTGCAGTTTTGCACATGCTATGTTCTTGTTCTTGCAATTTTGCACGCGCTAGGCCTTATTTCTTGCAATTTTGCACTCGCAAGGCCCTTGTTCTTGCAGTTTTGCACATGCTAGGCCCTTGTTCTTGCAATTTTGCACACGCCTGGCCCTTGTTCTGCAATTTTGCACACGCTAGGCGCTTGTTCTTGCATTTTTGCACACGCTAGGCCCTTGTTCTTGCAATTTTGCACTCGCTAGGCCCTTGTTCTTGCAATTTTGCACCCGCTAGGCCCTTGTTCTTGCAATTTTGCACACGTTAGGCCCTTGTTCTTTCAATTTTGCACACGCTAAGCCCTTGTTCTTGCTATTTTGCACCACTAGGCCCTTGTTCTTGCGATTTTGCACACGCTAGGCCCTTGTTCTTGCAATTTTACACTCGCTAGGCCCTTGTTCTTGCAATTTTGCACAAGCTAGGCCCTTGTTCTTGCAATTTTGCACACGCTAGGCCCTTGTTTTTGTAATTTTGCACACGCTAGGCCCTTGTTCTTGCAATGTTGCACATGGTAGGTCCTTGTTCTTGCAATTTTGCACGCGCTAGGCCTTGGTTATTGCAATTTTGCACACGCAAGGCCCTTCTTCTTGCAGTTTTGCACATGCTAGGCCCTTGTTCTTGCAATTTTGCACACGCCTGGCCCGTGTTCTTGCAATTTTGCACACGCTAGGCGCTTGTTTTTGCAATTTTGCACACGCTAGGCCATTGTTTTTGCAATTTTGCACTCGCTAGGCCCTTGTTCTTGCAATTTTGCACACGCTAGGCCCTTGTTCTTGCGATTTTGCACACGCTAGGCCCTTGTTCTTGCAATTTTGCACGCGCTAGGCCTTTGTTCTTGCAATTTTGCACACGCTAGGCCCTTGTTCTTGTAGTTTTGCACATGCTAGGCCCTTGTTCTTGCAATTTTGCACACGCTAGGCCCTTATTCTTGCGATTTTGCACACGCTCGGCCCTTGTTCTTGCAATTTTGCACGCGCTAGGCCTTTATTCTTGCACTTTTGCACACGGTAGGCCCTTGATTTTGCAGTTTTGCACATGCTAGGCCCTTGTTCTTGCAATTTTGCACACGCTAGGCCCTTGTTCTTGCAATTTTGCACTCGCTAGGTGGCCCTTGTTCTTGCAATTTTGCACACGCTAGGCCCTTGTTCTTGCAATTTTGCACACGCTAGACCCTTGTTCTTGCAATTTTGCACACGCTAGGCCCTTGTTCTTGCTAATTTGCACACGCTAGGCCCTTGTTCTTGCGATTTTGCACACGCTAGGCCCTTGTTCTTGCAAGTTTACACTCGATAGGACCTTGTTCTTGCAATTTTGCACACGCTAGGCCCTTGTACTTGCAATTTTGCACACGCTTGGCCCTTGGTCTTGTAATTTTGCACACGCTAGGCCCTTGTTCTTGCAATTTTGCACATGCTAGGTCCTTGTTCTTGCAATTTTGCACGCGCTAGGCCTTAGTTCTTTCAATTTTGCACACGCTTGGCCCTTGTTCTTGCAATTTTGCACACGCTAGGCGCTTGTTCTTGCACTTTTGCACACGCTAGGCCCTTGTTCTTGCAATTTTGCACTTGCTAGGCCCTTGTTCTTGCAATTTTGCACACGCTAGGCGCTTGTTCTTGCAATTTTGCACATGCTAGGCCCTTGTTCTTGCAATTTTGCACTCGCTAGGCACTTGTTCTTGCAATTTTGCACACGCTAGGCCCTTGTTCTTGCAATTTTGCACACGCTAGACACTTCTTTTTGCAATTTTGCACACGCTAGGCCCTTGTTCTTGCTATTTTGCACACGCTAGGCCCTTGTTCTTGTAATATTTCACACACTAGGCCCTTGTTCTTGCCGTTTTGCACATGCTATGTTCTTGTTCTTGCAATTTTGCACGCGCTAGGCCTTATTTCTTGCAATTTTGCACTCGCAAGGCCCTTGTTCTTGCAGTTTTGCACACGCTAGGCTATTGTTCTTGCAATTTTGCACACGCCTGGCCCTTGTTCTGCAATTTTGAACATGCTAGGCGCTTGTTCTTGCAATTTTGCACACGCTAGGCCCTTGTTCTTGCAATTTTGCACTCGCTAGGCCCTTGTTCTTGCAATTTTACACCCGCTAGGCCCTTGTTCTTGCAATTTTGCACACGCTAGGCCCTTGTTCTTGCAATTTTGCATACGCTAGGCCCTTGTTATTGCAATTTTGCACAGGCTACGCCCTTTTTCTTGCAATTGTGCACACGCTATGCCCTTGTTCTTGCAATTTTGCACATGCTAGGCCCTTGTTCTTGCAATTTTGCACTCGCTAGACCCTTGTTCTTGAAAGTTTGCGTACGATAGGCCCTTGTTCTTGCAATTTTGCACTCGCTAGACCCTTGTTCTTGAAAGTTTGCGTACGACAGGCCCTTGTTCTTGCAATTTTGCACACGCTAGACCCTTGTTCTTGCAATTTTGCACACGCTAGGCCCTTGTTCTTGCAGTTTTGCACATGCTAGGCCCTTGTTCTTGCAATTTTGCACACGCTAGGCCCTTGTTCTTGCAATTTTGCACTCGCTAGGGGGCCCTTGTTCTTGCAATTTTGCACACGCTAGGCCCTTGTTCTTGCAATTTTGCACACACTAGACCCTTGTTCTTGCAAATTTGCACACGCTAGGCCCTTGTTCTTGCTAACTTGCACACGCTAGGCCCTTGTTCTTGCGATTTTGCACACGATAGGCCCTTGTTCTTGCAAGTTTACACTCGCTAGGCCCTTGTTCTTGCTATTTTGCACACGCTAGGCCCTTGTTCTTGTAATGTTTCACACACTAGGCCCTTGTTCTTGCAGTTTTGCACATGCTATGTTCTTGTTCTTGCAATTTTGCACGCGCTAGGCCTTATTTCTTGCAATTTTGCACTCGCAAGGCCCTTGTTCTTGCAGTTTTGCACACGCTAGGCTATTGTTCTTGCAATTTTGCACACGCCTGGCCCTTGTTCTGCAATTTTGAACATGCTAGGCGCTTGTTCTTGCAATTTTGCACACGCTAGGCCCCTGTTCTTGCAATTTTGCACTCGCTAGGCCCTTGTTCTTGCAATTTTGCACATGATAGGCCATTGTTCCTGCAATTTTGCACACGTTAGGCCCTTGTTCTTTCAATTTTGCACACGCTAGGCCCTTGTTCTTGCTATTTTGCACACGCTAGGCCCTTGTTCTTGCGATTTTGCACACGCTAGGCCCTTGTTCTTGCAATTTTACACTCGATAGGCCCTTGTTCTTGCACTTTTGCACAACCTAGGCCCTTGTTCTTGCAATTTTGCACACGCTAGGCCCTTGTTCTTGTAATTTTGCACACGCTAGGCCATTGTTCTTGCAATTTTGCACATGTTAGGTCCTTGTTCTTGCAATTTTGCACGTGCTAGGCCTTAGTTCTTGCAATTTTGCACACGCAAGGCCCTTGTTCTTGCAGTTTTGCACATGCTAGGCCCTTGTTCTTGCAATTTTGCACACGCCTGGCCCTTGTTCTTGCAAGTTTGCATACGCTAGGCGCTTGTTCTTGCAATTTTGCACACGCTCGGCCCTTGTTCTTGCAATTTTGCACGCGCTAGGCCTTTATTCTTGCACTTTTGCACACGGTAGGCCCTTGATTTTGCAGTTTTGCACATGCTAGGCCCTTGTTCTTGCAATTTTGCACACGCTAGGCCCTTGTTCTTGCAATTTTGCACTCGCTAGGTGGCCCTTGTTCTTGCAATTTCGCACACGCTAGGCCCTTGTTCTTGCAATTTTGCACACGCTAGACCCTTGTTCTTGCAATTTTGCACACGCTAGGCCCTTGTTCTTGCTAATTTGCACACGCTAGGCCCTTGTTCTTGCGATTTTGCACACGCTAGGCCCTTGTTCTTGCAAGTTTACACTCGATAGGACCTTGTTCTTGCAATTTTGCACACGCTAGGCCCTTGTACTTGCAATTTTGCACACGCTAGGCCCTTGGTCTTGTAATTTTGCACACGCTAGGCCCTTGTTCTTGCAATTTTGCACATGCTAGGTCCTTGTTCTTGCAATTTTGCACGCGCTAGGCCTTAGTTCTTTCAATTTTGCACACGCTTGGCCCTTGTTCTTGCAATTTTGCACACGCTAGGCGCTTGTTCTTGCACTTTTGCACACGCTAGGCCCTTGTTCTTGCAATTTTGCACTTGCTAGGCCCTTGTTCTTGCAATTTTGCACACGCTAGGCGCTTGTTCTTGCAATTTTGCACATGCTAGGCCCTTGTTCTTGCAATTTTGCACTCGCTAGGCACTTGTTCTTGCAATTTTGCACACGCTAGGCCCTTGTTCTTGCAATTTTGCACACGCTAGACACTTCTTTTTGCAATTTTGCACACGCTAGGCCCTTGTTCTTGCTATTTTGCACACGCAAGGCCCTTGTTCTTGCGATTTTGCACACGCTAGGCCCTTGTTCTTGCAATTTTACACTCGCTAGGCCCTTGTTCTTGCAATTTTGCACACGCTAGGCCCTTGTTCTTGCAATTTTGCATACGCTAGGCCCTTGTTCTTGCAATTTTGCACAGGCTAGGCCCTTGTTCTTGCAATTGTGCACACGCTATGCCCTTGTTCTTGCAATTTTGCACATGCTAGGCCCTTGTTCTTGCAATTTTGCACTCGCTAGACCCTTGTTCTTGAAAGTTTGCGTACGATAGGCCCTTGTTCTTGCAATTTTGCACACGTTAGGCCCTTGTTCTTTCAATTTTGCACACGCTAGACCCTTGTTCTTGCAATTTTGCACACGCTAGGCCCTTGTTCTTGCTATTTTGCACACGCTAGGCCCTTGTTCTTGTAATGTTTCACACACTAGGCCCTTGTTCTTGCAGTTTTGCACATGCTATGTTCTTGTTCTTGCAATTTTGCACGCGCTAGGCCTTATTTCTTGCAATTTTGCACTCGCAAGGCCCTTGTTCTTGCAGTTTTGCACACGCTAGGCTATTGTTCTTGCAATTTTGCACACGCCTGGCCCTTGTTCTGCAATTTTGAACATGCTAGGCGCTTGTTCTTGCAATTTTGCACACGCTAGGCCCTTGTTCTTGCAATTTTGCACTCGCTAGGCCCTTGTTCTTGCAATTTTACACCCGCTAGGCCCTTGTTCTTGCAATTTTGCACACGCTAGGCCCTTGTTCTTGCAATTTTGCATACGCTAGGCCCTTGTTCTTGCAATTTTGCACAGGCTACGCCCTTTTTCTTGCAATTGTGCACACGCTATGCCCTTGTTCTTGCAATTTTGCACATGCTAGGCCCTTGTTCTTGCAATTTTGCACTCGCTAGACCCTTGTTCTTGAAAGTTTGCGTACGATAGGCCCTTGTTCTTGCAATTTTGCACTCGCTAGACCCTTGTTCTTGAAAGTTTGCGTACGACAGGCCCTTGTTCTTGCAATTTTGCACACGCTAGACCCTTGTTCTTGCAATTTTGCACACGCTAGGCCCTTGTTCTTGCAGTTTTGCACATGCTAGGCCCTTGTTCTTGCAATTTTGCACACGCTAGGCCCTTGTTCTTGCAATTTTGCACTCGCTAGGGGGCCCTTGTTCTTGCAATTTTGCACACGCTAGGCCCTTGTTCTTGCAATTTTGCACACACTAGACCCTTGTTCTTGCAAATTTGCACACGCTAGGCCCTTGTTCTTGCTAATTTGCACACGCTAGGCCCTTGTTCTTGCGATTTTGCACACGATAGGCCCTTGTTCTTGCAAGTTTACACTCGCTAGGCCCTTGTTCTTGCTATTTTGCACACGCTAGGCCCTTGTTCTTGTAATGTTTCACACACTAGGCCCTTGTTCTTGCAGTTTTGCACATGCTATGTTCTTGTTCTTGCAATTTTGCACGCGCTAGGCCTTATTTCTTGCAATTTTGCACTCGCAAGGCCCTTGTTCTTGCAGTTTTGCACACGCTAGGCTATTGTTCTTGCAATTTTGCACACGCCTGGCCCTTGTTCTGCAATTTTGAACATGCTAGGCGCTTGTTCTTGCAATTTTGCACACGCTAGGCCCTTGTTCTTGCAATTTTGCACTCGCTAGGCCCTTGTTCTTGCAATTTTGCACATGCTAGGCCATTGTTCCTGCAATTTTGCACACGTTAGGCCCTTGTTCTTTCAATTTTGCACACGCTAGGCCCTTGTTCTTGCTATTTTGCACACGCTAGGCCCTTGTTCTTGCGATTTTGCACACGCTAGGCCCTTGTTCTTGCAATTTTACACTCGATAGGCCCTTGTTCTTGCACTTTTGCACAACCTAGGCCCTTGTTCTTGCAATTTTGCACACGCTAGGCCCTTGTTCTTGTAATTTTGCACACGCTAGGCCATTGTTCTTGCAATTTTGCACATGTTAGGTCCTTGTTCTTGCAATTTTGCACGTGCTAGGCCTTAGTTCTTGCAATTTTGCACACGCAAGGCCCTTGTTCTTGCAGTTTTGCACATGCTAGGCCCTTGTTCTTGCAATTTTGCACACGCCTGGCCCTTGTTCTTGCAAGTTTGCATACGCTAGGCGCTTGTTCTTGCAATTTTGCACACGCTAGCCCCATTTTCTTGTGATTTTGCACACGCTAGGCCCTTGTTCATGAAATTTTGCACACGCTAGGCCTTTGTTCTTGCAATTTTGCACACGCTAGGCCCTTGTTCTTGCAGTTTTGCACATGCTAGGCCCTGGTTCTTGCAATTTTGCACACGCTAGGCCCTTGTTCTTGCGATTTTGCACACGCTAGGCCCTTGTTCTTGCAATTTTGCACGCGCTAGGCCTTTGTTCTTGCAATTTTGCACACGCAAGGCCCTTGTTCTTGCAGTTTTGCACATGCTAGGCCCTTGTTCTTGCAATTTTGCACACGCTAGGCCCTTGTTCTTGCAATTTTGCACTCGCTAGGTGGCCCTTGTTCTTGCAAATTTGCACACGCTAGGCCCTTGTTCTTGCAATTTTGCACACGCTAGACCCTTGTTGTTGCAATTTTGCACACGCTAGGCCCTTGTTCTTGCTAATTTGCACACGCTAGGCCCTTGTTCTTGCGATTTTGCACACGCTAGGCCCTTGTTCTTGCAAGATTACACTCGCTAGGCCCTTGTTCTTGCAATTTTGCACACGCTAGGCCCTTGTTCTTGCAATTTTGCACATGCTAGGCCCTTGTTCTTGTAATTTTGCACACGCTAGGCCCTTGTTCTTGCAATTTTGTTCATGCTAGGTCCTTGTTCTTGCAATTTTGCACGCGCTGACCTCAGTTCTTGCAATTTTGCACACGCAAGGCCCTTGTTCTTGCAGTTTTGCACATGCTAGGCCCTTGTTCTTGCAATCTTGAACACGCTTGGCCCTTATTCTTGCAATTTTGCACACGCTAGGCGCTTGTTCTTGCACTTTTGCACACGCTAGGCCCTTGTTCTTGCAATTTTGCACTTGCTAGGCCCTTGTTCTTGCAATTTTGCACACGCTAGGCGCTTGTTCTTGCAGTTTTGCACATGCTAGGCCCTTGTTCTTGCAATTTTGCACACGCTAGGCCCTTGTTCTTGCGATTTTGCACACGCTAGGCCCTTGTTCTTGCAATTTTGCACGCGCTAGGCCTTTGTTCTTGCAATTTTGCACACGCAAGGCTCTGTTCTTGCAGTTTTGCACATGCTAGGCCCTTGTTCTTGCAATTTTGCACACGCCTGGCCCTTGTTCTTGCAATTTTGCACACGCTAGGCGCTTGTTTTTGCAATTTTGCACACGCTAGGCCCTTGTTCTTGCAATTTTGCACTCGCTAGGCCCTCGTTCTTGCAATTTTGCACACGCTAGGCCCTTGTTCTTGCGATTTTGCGCACACTAGGCCCTTGTTCTTGCAATTTTGCACGCGCTAGGCCTTTGTTCTTGCAATTTTGCACACGCTAGGCCCTTGTTCTTGCAGTTTTGCACATGCTAGGCCCTTGTTCTTGCAATTTTGCACACGCTAGGCCCTTGTTCTTGCGATTTTGCACACGCTAGGCCCTTGTTCTTGCAATTTCGCACGCGCTAGGCCTTTATTCTTGCAATTTTGCACACGCTAGGCCCTTGTTTTTGCTGTTTTGCACATGCTAGGCCCTTGTTCTTGCAATTTTGCACACGCTAGGCCCTTGTTCTTGCTAATTTGCACATGTCGGCCCTTGTTCTTGCAATTTTGCACACGCTAGGCCCTTGTTCTTGCAAGATTACACTCGCTAGGCCCTTGTTCTTGCAATTTTGCACACGCTAGGCCCTTGTTCTTGCAATTTTGCACACGCTAGGCCCTTGTTCTTGTAATTTTGCACACGCTAGGCCCTTTTTCTTGCAAATTTGCACATGCTAGGTCCTTGTTCTTGCAATTTTGCACGCGCAAGGCCTTAGTTCTTGCAATTTTGCACACGCAAGGCCCTTGTTCTTGCAGTTTTGCACATGCTAGGCCCTTGTTCTTGCAATTTTGCACACGCTTGGCCCTTGTTCTTGCAATTTTGCACACGCTAGGCGCTTGTTCTTGCACTTTTGCACACGCTAGGCCCTTGTTCTTGCAATTTTGCACTTGCTAGGCCCTTGTTCTTGCAATTTTGCTCACGCTAGGCGCTTGTTCTTGCAATTTTGCACATGCTAGGCCCTTGTTCTTGCAATTTTGCACTCGCTAGGCCCTTGTTCTTGCAATTTTGCACACGCTAGGCCCTTGTTCTTGCTATTTTGCACACGCTAGGCCCTTGTTCTTTCGATTTTGCACACGCTAGGCCCATGTTCTTGCAATTTTACACTCGCTAGGCCCTTGTTCTTGCAATTTTGCACACGCTAGGCCCTTGTTCTTGCAATTTTGCATACGCTAGGCCCTTGTTCTTGCAATTTTGCACAGGCTACGCCCTTGTTCTTGCAATTGTGCACACGCTATGCCCTTGTTCTTGCAATTTTGCACATGCTAGGCCCTTGTTCTTGCAATTTTGCACTCGCTAGACCCTTGTTCTTGAAAGTTTGCGTACGATAGGCTCTTGTTCTTGCAATTTTGCACTCGCTAGACCCTTGTTCTTGAAAGTTTGCGTACGACAGGCCCTTGTTCTTGCAATTTTGCACACGCTAGACCCTTGTTCTTGCAATTTTGCACACGCTAGGCCCTTGTTCTTGCAGTTTTGCACATGCTAGGCCCTTGTTCTTGCAATTTTGCACACGCTAGGCCCTTGTTCTTGCAATTTTGCACTCGCTAGGGGGCCCTTGTTCTTGCAATTTTGCACACGCTAGGCCCTTGTTCTTGCAATTTTGCACACGCTAGACCCTTGTTCTTGCAAATTTGCACACGCTAGGCCCTTGTTCTTGCTAATTTGCACACGCTAGGCCCTTGTTCTTGCGATTTTGCACACGATAGGCCCTTGTTCTTGCAAGTTTACACTCGCTAGGCCCTTGTTCTTGCAATTTTGCACACGCTAGGCCCTTGTTCCTGCAATTTTGCACACGCTAGGCCTTTGTTCTTGTAAATTTGCACACGCTAGGCCCTTGTTCTTGCAATTTTGCAGATGCTAGGTCCTTGTTCTTGCAATTTTGCACGCGCTAGGCCTTAGTTCTTGCAATTTTGCACATGCAAGGCCCTTGTTCTTGCAGTTTTACACATGCTAGGCACTTGTTCTTGCAATTTTGCACACGCTTGGCCCTTGTTCTTGCAATTTTGCACACGCTAGGCGCTTGTTCTTGCAATTTTGCACACGCTAGGCGCTTGTTCTTGCAATTTTGCACACGCTAGGCCCTTGTTCTTGCAATTTTGCACTCGCTAGGCCCTTGTTCTTGCAATTTTGCACACGCTAGGCGCTTGTTCTTGCAATTTTTCACATGCTAGGCCCTTGTTCTTGCAGTTTTGCACACGCTAGGCCCTTGTTCTTGCGATTTTGCACACGCTAGGCCCTTGTTCTTGCAAGATTACACTCGCTAGGCCCTTGTTCTTGCAATTTTGCACACGCTAGGCCCTTGTTCTTGCGATTTTGCACACGCTAGGCCCTTGTTCTTGCAATTTTACACTCGCTAGGCCATTGTTCTTGCAATTTTGCACATGCTAGGCCCTTGTTCTTGCAAATTTGCATACCCTAGGCCCTTGTTCTTGCAATTTTGCACAGGCTAGGCCCTTGTTCTTGCAATTTTGCACACGATAGGCCCTTGTTCTTGCAAGTTTACACTCGCTAGGCTCTTGTTCTTGCAATTTTGCACACGCTAGGCCCTTGTTTTTGCAATTTTGGACACGCTAGGCCCTTGTTCTTGTAATTTTGCACACGCTAGGCCCTAGTTCTTGCAATTTTGCACATGCTAGGTCCTTGTTCTTGCAATTTTGCACGCGCTAGGCCTTAGTTCTTGCAATTTTGCACACGCAAGGCCCTTGTTCTTGCAGTTTTGCACATGCTAGGCCCTTGTTCTTGCAATTTTGCACACGCTTGGCCCTTGTTCTTGCAATTTTGCACACGCTAGGCGCTTGTTCTTGCAATTTTGCACACGCTAGGCCCTTGTTCTTGCTATTTTGCACACGCTAAACCCTTATTTTGCAATTTTGCACACGCTAGGCCCTTGTTCTTGCTATTTTGCACACGCTAGGCCCTTGTTCTTGCGATTTTGCACATGCTAGGCCCTTGTTTTTGCAATTTTACACTCGCTATGCCCTTGTTCTTGCAATTCTGCAGACGCTAGGCCCTTGTTCTTGCAATTTTGCAAACGCTAGGCCCTTGTTCTTGCAATTTTGCACAGGCTAGGCCCTTGTTCTTGCAATTTTGCACACGCTATGCCCTTGTTCTTGCAATTTTGCACATGCTAGGCCCTTGTTCTTGCAATTTTGCACTTGCTAGACCCTTGTTCTTGAAAGTTTGCGTACGCTAGGCCCTTGTTCTTGCAATTTTGCACACGTTAGGCCCTTGTTCTTTCAATTTTGCACACGCTAGACCCTTGTTTTTGCAATTTTGCACACGCTAGGCCCTTGTTCTTGCTATTTTGCACACGCTAGGCCCTTGTTCTTGTAATGTTGCACACACTAGGCCCTTGTTCTTGCAGTTTTGCACATGCTATGTTCTTGTTCTTGCAATTTTGCACGCGCTAGGCCTTATTTCTTGCAATTTTGCACTCGCAAGGCCCTTGTTCTTGCAGTTTTGCACATGCTAGGCCCTTGTTCTTGCAATTTTGCACACGCCTGGCCCTTGTTCTGCAATTTTGCACACGCTAGGCGCTTGTTCTTGCATTTTTGCACACGCTAGGCCCTTGTTCTTGCAATTTTGCACTCGCTAGGCCCTTGTTCTTGCAATTTTGCACCCGCTAGGCCCTTGTTCTTGCAATTTTGCACACGTTAGGCCCTTGTTCTTTCAATTTTGCACACGCTAAGCCCTTGTTCTTGCTATTTTGCACCACTAGGCCCTTGTTCTTGCGATTTTGCACACGCTAGGCCCTTGTTCTTGCAATTTTACACTCGCTAGGCCCTTGTTCTTGCAATTTTGCACAAGCTAGGCCCTTGTTCTTGCAATTTTGCACACGCTAGGCCCTTGTTTTTGTAATTTTGCACACGCTAGGCCCTTGTTCTTGCAATGTTGCACATGGTAGGTCCTTGTTCTTGCAATTTTGCACGCGCTAGGCCTTGGTTATTGCAATTTTGCACACGCAAGGCCCTTCTTCTTGCAGTTTTGCACATGCTAGGCCCTTGTTCTTGCAATTTTGCACACGCCTGGCCCGTGTTCTTGCAATTTTGCACACGCTAGGCGCTTGTTTTTGCAATTTTGCACACGCTAGGCCATTGTTTTTGCAATTTTGCACTCGCTAGGCCCTTGTTCTTGCAATTTTGCACACGCTAGGCCCTTGTTCTTGCGATTTTGCACACGCTAGGCCCTTGTTCTTGCAATTTTGCACGCGCTAGGCCTTTGTTCTTGCAATTTTGCACACGCTAGGCCCTTGTTCTTGTAGTTTTGCACATGCTAGGCCCTTGTTCTTGCAATTTTGCACACGCTAGGCCCTTATTCTTGCGATTTTGCACACGCTCGGCCCTTGTTCTTGCAATTTTGCACGCGCTAGGCCTTTATTCTTGCACTTTTGCACACGGTAGGCCCTTGATTTTGCAGTTTTGCACATGCTAGGCCCTTGTTCTTGCAATTTTGCACACGCTAGGCCCTTGTTCTTGCAATTTTGCACTCGCTAGGTGGCCCTTGTTCTTGCAATTTTGCACACGCTAGGCCCTTGTTCTTGCAATTTTGCACACGCTAGACCCTTGTTCTTGCAATTTTGCACACGCTAGGCCCTTGTTCTTGCTAATTTGCACACGCTAGGCCCTTGTTCTTGCGATTTTGCACACGCTAGGCCCTTGTTCTTGCAAGTTTACACTCGATAGGACCTTGTTCTTGCAATTTTGCACACGCTAGGCCCTTGTACTTGCAATTTTGCACACGCTTGGCCCTTGGTCTTGTAATTTTGCACACGCTAGGCCCTTGTTCTTGCAATTTTGCACATGCTAGGTCCTTGTTCTTGCAATTTTGCACGCGCTAGGCCTTAGTTCTTTCAATTTTGCACACGCTTGGCCCTTGTTCTTGCAATTTTGCACACGCTAGGCGCTTGTTCTTGCACTTTTGCACACGCTAGGCCCTTGTTCTTGCAATTTTGCACTTGCTAGGCCCTTGTTCTTGCAATTTTGCACACGCTAGGCGCTTGTTCTTGCAATTTTGCACATGCTAGGCCCTTGTTCTTGCAATTTTGCACTCGCTAGGCACTTGTTCTTGCAATTTTGCACACGCTAGGCCCTTGTTCTTGCAATTTTGCACACGCTAGACACTTCTTTTTGCAATTTTGCACACGCTAGGCCCTTGTTCTTGCTATTTTGCACACGCAAGGCCCTTGTTCTTGCGATTTTGCACACGCTAGGCCCTTGTTCTTGCAATTTTACACTCGCTAGGCCCTTGTTCTTGCAATTTTGCACACGCTAGGCCCTTGTTCTTGCAATTTTGCATACGCTAGGCCCTTGTTCTTGCAATTTTGCACAGGCTAGGCCCTTGTTCTTGCAATTGTGCACACGCTATGCCCTTGTTCTTGCAATTTTGCACATGCTAGGCCCTTGTTCTTGCAATTTTGCACTCGCTAGACCCTTGTTCTTGAAAGTTTGCGTACGATAGGCCCTTGTTCTTGCAATTTTGCACACGTTAGGCCCTTGTTCTTTCAATTTTGCACACGCTAGACCCTTGTTCTTGCAATTTTGCACACGCTAGGCCCTTGTTCTTGCTATTTTGCACACGCTAGGCCCTTGTTCTTGTAATATTTCACACACTAGGCCCTTGTTCTTGCCGTTTTGCACATGCTATGTTCTTGTTCTTGCAATTTTGCACGCGCTAGGCCTTATTTCTTGCAATTTTGCACTCGCAAGGCCCTTGTTCTTGCAGTTTTGCACACGCTAGGCTATTGTTCTTGCAATTTTGCACACGCCTGGCCCTTGTTCTGCAATTTTGAACATGCTAGGCGCTTGTTCTTGCAATTTTGCACACGCTAGGCCCTTGTTCTTGCAATTTTGCACTCGCTAGGCCCTTGTTCTTGCAATTTTACACCCGCTAGGCCCTTGTTCTTGCAATTTTGCACACGCTAGGCCCTTGTTCTTGCAATTTTGCATACGCTAGGCCCTTGTTATTGCAATTTTGCACAGGCTACGCCCTTTTTCTTGCAATTGTGCACACGCTATGCCCTTGTTCTTGCAATTTTGCACATGCTAGGCCCTTGTTCTTGCAATTTTGCACTCGCTAGACCCTTGTTCTTGAAAGTTTGCGTACGATAGGCCCTTGTTCTTGCAATTTTGCACTCGCTAGACCCTTGTTCTTGAAAGTTTGCGTACGACAGGCCCTTGTTCTTGCAATTTTGCACACGCTAGACCCTTGTTCTTGCAATTTTGCACACGCTAGGCCCTTGTTCTTGCAGTTTTGCACATGCTAGGCCCTTGTTCTTGCAATTTTGCACACGCTAGGCCCTTGTTCTTGCAATTTTGCACTCGCTAGGGGGCCCTTGTTCTTGCAATTTTGCACACGCTAGGCCCTTGTTCTTGCAATTTTGCACACACTAGACCCTTGTTCTTGCAAATTTGCACACGCTAGGCCCTTGTTCTTGCTAATTTGCACACGCTAGGCCCTTGTTCTTGCGATTTTGCACACGATAGGCCCTTGTTCTTGCAAGTTTACACTCGCTAGGCCCTTGTTCTTGCTATTTTGCACACGCTAGGCCCTTGTTCTTGTAATGTTTCACACACTAGGCCCTTGTTCTTGCAGTTTTGCACATGCTATGTTCTTGTTCTTGCAATTTTGCACGCGCTAGGCCTTATTTCTTGCAATTTTGCACTCGCAAGGCCCTTGTTCTTGCAGTTTTGCACACGCTAGGCTATTGTTCTTGCAATTTTGCACACGCCTGGCCCTTGTTCTGCAATTTTGAACATGCTAGGCGCTTGTTCTTGCAATTTTGCACACGCTAGGCCCCTGTTCTTGCAATTTTGCACTCGCTAGGCCCTTGTTCTTGCAATTTTGCACATGATAGGCCATTGTTCCTGCAATTTTGCACACGTTAGGCCCTTGTTCTTTCAATTTTGCACACGCTAGGCCCTTGTTCTTGCTATTTTGCACACGCTAGGCCCTTGTTCTTGCGATTTTGCACACGCTAGGCCCTTGTTCTTGCAATTTTACACTCGATAGGCCCTTGTTCTTGCACTTTTGCACAACCTAGGCCCTTGTTCTTGCAATTTTGCACACGCTAGGCCCTTGTTCTTGTAATTTTGCACACGCTAGGCCATTGTTCTTGCAATTTTGCACATGTTAGGTCCTTGTTCTTGCAATTTTGCACGTGCTAGGCCTTAGTTCTTGCAATTTTGCACACGCAAGGCCCTTGTTCTTGCAGTTTTGCACATGCTAGGCCCTTGTTCTTGCAATTTTGCACACGCCTGGCCCTTGTTCTTGCAAGTTTGCATACGCTAGGCGCTTGTTCTTGCAATTTTGCACACGCTCGGCCCTTGTTCTTGCAATTTTGCACGCGCTAGGCCTTTATTCTTGCACTTTTGCACACGGTAGGCCCTTGATTTTGCAGTTTTGCACATGCTAGGCCCTTGTTCTTGCAATTTTGCACACGCTAGGCCCTTGTTCTTGCAATTTTGCACTCGCTAGGTGGCCCTTGTTCTTGCAATTTCGCACACGCTAGGCCCTTGTTCTTGCAATTTTGCACACGCTAGACCCTTGTTCTTGCAATTTTGCACACGCTAGGCCCTTGTTCTTGCTAATTTGCACACGCTAGGCCCTTGTTCTTGCGATTTTGCACACGCTAGGCCCTTGTTCTTGCAAGTTTACACTCGATAGGACCTTGTTCTTGCAATTTTGCACACGCTAGGCCCTTGTACTTGCAATTTTGCACACGCTAGGCCCTTGGTCTTGTAATTTTGCACACGCTAGGCCCTTGTTCTTGCAATTTTGCACATGCTAGGTCCTTGTTCTTGCAATTTTGCACGCGCTAGGCCTTAGTTCTTTCAATTTTGCACACGCTTGGCCCTTGTTCTTGCAATTTTGCACACGCTAGGCGCTTGTTCTTGCACTTTTGCACACGCTAGGCCCTTGTTCTTGCAATTTTGCACTTGCTAGGCCCTTGTTCTTGCAATTTTGCACACGCTAGGCGCTTGTTCTTGCAATTTTGCACATGCTAGGCCCTTGTTCTTGCAATTTTGCACTCGCTAGGCACTTGTTCTTGCAATTTTGCACACGCTAGGCCCTTGTTCTTGCAATTTTGCACACGCTAGACACTTCTTTTTGCAATTTTGCACACGCTAGGCCCTTGTTCTTGCTATTTTGCACACGCAAGGCCCTTGTTCTTGCGATTTTGCACACGCTAGGCCCTTGTTCTTGCAATTTTACACTCGCTAGGCCCTTGTTCTTGCAATTTTGCACACGCTAGGCCCTTGTTCTTGCAATTTTGCATACGCTAGGCCCTTGTTCTTGCAATTTTGCACAGGCTAGGCCCTTGTTCTTGCAATTGTGCACACGCTATGCCCTTGTTCTTGCAATTTTGCACATGCTAGGCCCTTGTTCTTGCAATTTTGCACTCGCTAGACCCTTGTTCTTGAAAGTTTGCGTACGATAGGCCCTTGTTCTTGCAATTTTGCACACGTTAGGCCCTTGTTCTTTCAATTTTGCACACGCTAGACCCTTGTTCTTGCAATTTTGCACACGCTAGGCCCTTGTTCTTGCTATTTTGCACACGCTAGGCCCTTGTTCTTGTAATGTTTCACACACTAGGCCCTTGTTCTTGCAGTTTTGCACATGCTATGTTCTTGTTCTTGCAATTTTGCACGCGCTAGGCCTTATTTCTTGCAATTTTGCACTCGCAAGGCCCTTGTTCTTGCAGTTTTGCACACGCTAGGCTATTGTTCTTGCAATTTTGCACACGCCTGGCCCTTGTTCTGCAATTTTGAACATGCTAGGCGCTTGTTCTTGCAATTTTGCACACGCTAGGCCCTTGTTCTTGCAATTTTGCACTCGCTAGGCCCTTGTTCTTGCAATTTTACACCCGCTAGGCCCTTGTTCTTGCAATTTTGCACACGCTAGGCCCTTGTTCTTGCAATTTTGCATACGCTAGGCCCTTGTTCTTGCAATTTTGCACAGGCTACGCCCTTTTTCTTGCAATTGTGCACACGCTATGCCCTTGTTCTTGCAATTTTGCACATGCTAGGCCCTTGTTCTTGCAATTTTGCACTCGCTAGACCCTTGTTCTTGAAAGTTTGCGTACGATAGGCCCTTGTTCTTGCAATTTTGCACTCGCTAGACCCTTGTTCTTGAAAGTTTGCGTACGACAGGCCCTTGTTCTTGCAATTTTGCACACGCTAGACCCTTGTTCTTGCAATTTTGCACACGCTAGGCCCTTGTTCTTGCAGTTTTGCACATGCTAGGCCCTTGTTCTTGCAATTTTGCACACGCTAGGCCCTTGTTCTTGCAATTTTGCACTCGCTAGGGGGCCCTTGTTCTTGCAATTTTGCACACGCTAGGCCCTTGTTCTTGCAATTTTGCACACACTAGACCCTTGTTCTTGCAAATTTGCACACGCTAGGCCCTTGTTCTTGCTAATTTGCACACGCTAGGCCCTTGTTCTTGCGATTTTGCACACGATAGGCCCTTGTTCTTGCAAGTTTACACTCGCTAGGCCCTTGTTCTTGCTATTTTGCACACGCTAGGCCCTTGTTCTTGTAATGTTTCACACACTAGGCCCTTGTTCTTGCAGTTTTGCACATGCTATGTTCTTGTTCTTGCAATTTTGCACGCGCTAGGCCTTATTTCTTGCAATTTTGCACTCGCAAGGCCCTTGTTCTTGCAGTTTTGCACACGCTAGGCTATTGTTCTTGCAATTTTGCACACGCCTGGCCCTTGTTCTGCAATTTTGAACATGCTAGGCGCTTGTTCTTGCAATTTTGCACACGCTAGGCCCTTGTTCTTGCAATTTTGCACTCGCTAGGCCCTTGTTCTTGCAATTTTGCACATGCTAGGCCATTGTTCCTGCAATTTTGCACACGTTAGGCCCTTGTTCTTTCAATTTTGCACACGCTAGGCCCTTGTTCTTGCTATTTTGCACACGCTAGGCCCTTGTTCTTGCGATTTTGCACACGCTAGGCCCTTGTTCTTGCAATTTTACACTCGATAGGCCCTTGTTCTTGCACTTTTGCACAACCTAGGCCCTTGTTCTTGCAATTTTGCACACGCTAGGCCCTTGTTCTTGTAATTTTGCACACGCTAGGCCATTGTTCTTGCAATTTTGCACATGTTAGGTCCTTGTTCTTGCAATTTTGCACGTGCTAGGCCTTAGTTCTTGCAATTTTGCACACGCAAGGCCCTTGTTCTTGCAGTTTTGCACATGCTAGGCCCTTGTTCTTGCAATTTTGCACACGCCTGGCCCTTGTTCTTGCAAGTTTGCATACGCTAGGCGCTTGTTCTTGCAATTTTGCACACGCTAGCCCCATTTTCTTGTGATTTTGCACACGCTAGGCCCTTGTTCATGAAATTTTGCACACGCTAGGCCTTTGTTCTTGCAATTTTGCACACGCTAGGCCCTTGTTCTTGCAGTTTTGCACATGCTAGGCCCTGGTTCTTGCAATTTTGCACACGCTAGGCCCTTGTTCTTGCGATTTTGCACACGCTAGGCCCTTGTTCTTGCAATTTTGCACGCGCTAGGCCTTTGTTCTTGCAATTTTGCACACGCAAGGCCCTTGTTCTTGCAGTTTTGCACATGCTAGGCCCTTGTTCTTGCAATTTTGCACACGCTAGGCCCTTGTTCTTGCAATTTTGCACTCGCTAGGTGGCCCTTGTTCTTGCAAATTTGCACACGCTAGGCCCTTGTTCTTGCAATTTTGCACACGCTAGACCCTTGTTGTTGCAATTTTGCACACGCTAGGCCCTTGTTCTTGCTAATTTGCACACGCTAGGCCCTTGTTCTTGCGATTTTGCACACGCTAGGCCCTTGTTCTTGCAAGATTACACTCGCTAGGCCCTTGTTCTTGCAATTTTGCACACGCTAGGCCCTTGTTCTTGCAATTTTGCACATGCTAGGCCCTTGTTCTTGTAATTTTGCACACGCTAGGCCCTTGTTCTTGCAATTTTGTTCATGCTAGGTCCTTGTTCTTGCAATTTTGCACGCGCTGACCTCAGTTCTTGCAATTTTGCACACGCAAGGCCCTTGTTCTTGCAGTTTTGCACATGCTAGGCCCTTGTTCTTGCAATCTTGAACACGCTTGGCCCTTATTCTTGCAATTTTGCACACGCTAGGCGCTTGTTCTTGCACTTTTGCACACGCTAGGCCCTTGTTCTTGCAATTTTGCACTTGCTAGGCCCTTGTTCTTGCAATTTTGCACACGCTAGGCGCTTGTTCTTGCAGTTTTGCACATGCTAGGCCCTTGTTCTTGCAATTTTGCACACGCTAGGCCCTTGTTCTTGCGATTTTGCACACGCTAGGCCCTTGTTCTTGCAATTTTGCACGCGCTAGGCCTTTGTTCTTGCAATTTTGCACACGCAAGGCTCTGTTCTTGCAGTTTTGCACATGCTAGGCCCTTGTTCTTGCAATTTTGCACACGCCTGGCCCTTGTTCTTGCAATTTTGCACACGCTAGGCGCTTGTTTTTGCAATTTTGCACACGCTAGGCCCTTGTTCTTGCAATTTTGCACTCGCTAGGCCCTCGTTCTTGCAATTTTGCACACGCTAGGCCCTTGTTCTTGCGATTTTGCGCACACTAGGCCCTTGTTCTTGCAATTTTGCACGCGCTAGGCCTTTGTTCTTGCAATTTTGCACACGCTAGGCCCTTGTTCTTGCAGTTTTGCACATGCTAGGCCCTTGTTCTTGCAATTTTGCACACGCTAGGCCCTTGTTCTTGCGATTTTGCACACGCTAGGCCCTTGTTCTTGCAATTTCGCACGCGCTAGGCCTTTATTCTTGCAATTTTGCACACGCTAGGCCCTTGTTTTTGCTGTTTTGCACATGCTAGGCCCTTGTTCTTGCAATTTTGCACACGCTAGGCCCTTGTTCTTGCTAATTTGCACATGTCGGCCCTTGTTCTTGCAATTTTGCACACGCTAGGCCCTTGTTCTTGCAAGATTACACTCGCTAGGCCCTTGTTCTTGCAATTTTGCACACGCTAGGCCCTTGTTCTTGCAATTTTGCACACGCTAGGCCCTTGTTCTTGTAATTTTGCACACGCTAGGCCCTTTTTCTTGCAAATTTGCACATGCTAGGTCCTTGTTCTTGCAATTTTGCACGCGCAAGGCCTTAGTTCTTGCAATTTTGCACACGCAAGGCCCTTGTTCTTGCAGTTTTGCACATGCTAGGCCCTTGTTCTTGCAATTTTGCACACGCTTGGCCCTTGTTCTTGCAATTTTGCACACGCTAGGCGCTTGTTCTTGCACTTTTGCACACGCTAGGCCCTTGTTCTTGCAATTTTGCACTTGCTAGGCCCTTGTTCTTGCAATTTTGCTCACGCTAGGCGCTTGTTCTTGCAATTTTGCACATGCTAGGCCCTTGTTCTTGCAATTTTGCACTCGCTAGGCCCTTGTTCTTGCAATTTTGCACACGCTAGGCCCTTGTTCTTGCTATTTTGCACACGCTAGGCCCTTGTTCTTTCGATTTTGCACACGCTAGGCCCATGTTCTTGCAATTTTACACTCGCTAGGCCCTTGTTCTTGCAATTTTGCACACGCTAGGCCCTTGTTCTTGCAATTTTGCATACGCTAGGCCCTTGTTCTTGCAATTTTGCACAGGCTACGCCCTTGTTCTTGCAATTGTGCACACGCTATGCCCTTGTTCTTGCAATTTTGCACATGCTAGGCCCTTGTTCTTGCAATTTTGCACTCGCTAGACCCTTGTTCTTGAAAGTTTGCGTACGATAGGCTCTTGTTCTTGCAATTTTGCACTCGCTAGACCCTTGTTCTTGAAAGTTTGCGTACGACAGGCCCTTGTTCTTGCAATTTTGCACACGCTAGACCCTTGTTCTTGCAATTTTGCACACGCTAGGCCCTTGTTCTTGCAGTTTTGCACATGCTAGGCCCTTGTTCTTGCAATTTTGCACACGCTAGGCCCTTGTTCTTGCAATTTTGCACTCGCTAGGGGGCCCTTGTTCTTGCAATTTTGCACACGCTAGGCCCTTGTTCTTGCAATTTTGCACACGCTAGACCCTTGTTCTTGCAAATTTGCACACGCTAGGCCCTTGTTCTTGCTAATTTGCACACGCTAGGCCCTTGTTCTTGCGATTTTGCACACGATAGGCCCTTGTTCTTGCAAGTTTACACTCGCTAGGCCCTTGTTCTTGCAATTTTGCACACGCTAGGCCCTTGTTCCTGCAATTTTGCACACGCTAGGCCTTTGTTCTTGTAAATTTGCACACGCTAGGCCCTTGTTCTTGCAATTTTGCAGATGCTAGGTCCTTGTTCTTGCAATTTTGCACGCGCTAGGCCTTAGTTCTTGCAATTTTGCACATGCAAGGCCCTTGTTCTTGCAGTTTTACACATGCTAGGCACTTGTTCTTGCAATTTTGCACACGCTTGGCCCTTGTTCTTGCAATTTTGCACACGCTAGGCGCTTGTTCTTGCAATTTTGCACACGCTAGGCGCTTGTTCTTGCAATTTTGCACACGCTAGGCCCTTGTTCTTGCAATTTTGCACTCGCTAGGCCCTTGTTCTTGCAATTTTGCACACGCTAGGCGCTTGTTCTTGCAATTTTTCACATGCTAGGCCCTTGTTCTTGCAGTTTTGCACACGCTAGGCCCTTGTTCTTGCGATTTTGCACACGCTAGGCCCTTGTTCTTGCAAGATTACACTCGCTAGGCCCTTGTTCTTGCAATTTTGCACACGCTAGGCCCTTGTTCTTGCGATTTTGCACACGCTAGGCCCTTGTTCTTGCAATTTTACACTCGCTAGGCCATTGTTCTTGCAATTTTGCACATGCTAGGCCCTTGTTCTTGCAAATTTGCATACCCTAGGCCCTTGTTCTTGCAATTTTGCACAGGCTAGGCCCTTGTTCTTGCAATACTGCACACGCTATGCCCTTTTTCTTGCAATTTTGCACATGCAAGGCCCTGGTTCTTGCAATGTTGCACTCGCTAGACCCTTGTTCTTGAAAGTTTGCGTACGCTTGGCCCTTGTTCTTGCAATTTTGCACACGTTAGGCCCTTGTTCTTTCAATTTTGCACACGCTAGACCCTTCTTCTTGCAATTTTGCACACGCTAGGCCCTTGTTCTTGCTATTTTGCACATGCTAGACCCTTGTTCTTGTAATTTTTCACACACTAGGCCTTTGTTCTTGCAGTTTTGCACATGCTATGTTCTTGTTCCTGCAATTTTGCACGCGCTAGGCCTTATTTCTTGCAATTTTCACTCGCAAGGCCCTTGTTCTTGCAGTTTTGCACATGCTAGGCCCTTGTTCTTGCAATTTTGCACACGCCCGGCCCTTGTTTTGCAATTTTGCACACGCTAGGCGCTTGTTCTTGCAATTTTGCACACGCTAGGCCCTTGTTCTTGCAATTTTGCACTCGCTAGGCCCTTCTTCTTGCAATTTTGCACACGCTAGGCCCTTGTTCTTGCAATTTTGCACACGTTAGGCCCTTGTTCTTTCAATTTTGCACATGCTAGGCCCTTGTTCTTGCTATTTTGCACACGCTAGGCCCTTGTTCTTGCGACTTTGCACACGCTAGGCCCTTGTTCTTGCAATTTTACACTCGCTAGGCCCTTGTTCGTGCACCTTTGCACAAGCTAGGCCCTTGTTCTTGCAATTTTGCACACGTTAGGTCCTTGTTCTTGCAATTTTGCACGCGCAAGGCCTTAGTTCTTGCAATTTTGCACACGCAAGGCCCTTGTTCTTGCAGTTTTGCACATGCTAGGCCCTTGTTCTTGCAATTTTGCACACGCTTGGCCCTTGTTCTTGCAATTTTGCACACGCTAGGCGCTTGTTCTTGCACTTTTGCACACGCTAGGCCCTTGTTCTTGCAATTTTGCACTTGCTAGGCCCTTGTTCTTGCAATTTTGCTCACGCTAGGCGCTTGTTCTTGCAATTTTGCACATGCTAGGCCCTTGTTCTTGCAATTTTGCACTCGCTAGGCCCTTGTTCTTGCAATTTTGCACACGCTAGGCCCTTGTTCTTGCTATGTTGCACACGCTAGGCCCTTGTTCTTTCGATTTTGCACACGCTAGGCCCTTGTTCTTGCAATTTTACACTCGCTAGGCCCTTGTTCTTGCAATTTTGCACACGCTAGGCCCTTGTTCTTGCAATTTTGCATACGCTAGGCCCTTGTTCTTGCAATTTTGCACAGGCTACGCCCTTGTTCTTGCAATTGTGCACACGCTATGCCCTTGTTCTTGCAATTTTGCACATGCTAGGCCCTTGTTCTTGCAATTTTGCACTCGCTAGACCCTTGTTCTTGAAAGTTTGCGTACGATAGGCCCTTGTTCTTGCAATTTTGCACACATTAGGCCCTTGTTCTTTCAATTTTGCACACACTAGACCCTTGTTCTTGCAATTTTGCACACGCTAGGCCCTTGTTCTTGCTATTTTGCACATGCTAGACCCTTGTTCTTGTAATTTTGCACACACTAGGCCTTTGTTCTTGCAGTTTCGCACATGCTATGTTCTTGTTCCTGCAATTTTGCACGCGCTAGGCCTTATTTCTTGCAATTTTTCACTCGCAAGGCCCTTGTTCTTGCAGTTTTGCACATGCTAGGCCCTTGTTCTTGCAATTTTGCACACGCCCGGCCCTTGTTTTGCAATTTTGCACACGCTAGGCGCTTGTTCTTGCAATTTTGCACACGCTAGGCCCTTGTTCTTGCAATTTTGCACTCGCTAGGCCCTTGTTCTTGCAATTTTGCACACGCTAGGCCCTTGTTCTTGCAATTTTGCACACGTTAGGCCCTTGTTCTTTCAATTTTGCACATGCTAGGCCCTTGTTCTTGCTATTTTGCACACGCTAGGCCCTTGTTCTTGCGACTTTGCACACGCTAGGCCCTTGTTCTTGCAATTTTACACTCGCTAGGCCCTTGTTCGTGCACCTTTGCACAAGCTAGGCCCTTGTTCTTGCAATTTTGCATACGTTAGGCCCTTGTTCTTGTAATTTTGCACACGCTAGGCCCTTGTTCTTGCAATTTTGCACATGGTTGGTCCTTGTTCTTGCAATTTTGCACACGATAGGCCCTTGTTCTTGCAATTTCGCACACGTTAGGCCCTTGTTCTTTCAATTTTGCACACGCTAGGCCCTTGTTCTTGCTATTTTGCACACGCTAGGCCCTTGTTCTTGCGATTTTGCACACGCTAGGCCCTTGTTCTTGCAATTTTATACTCGCTAGGCCTTTAATCTTGCACTTTTGCACAAGTTAGGCCCTTGTTCTTGCAATTTTGCACACGCTAGACCCTTGTTCTTGCAAATTTGCACACGCTAGGCCCTTGTTCTTGCTAATTTGCACACGCTAGGCCCTTGTTCTTGCGATTTTGCACACGATAGGCCCTTGTTCTTGCAAGTTTACACTCGCTAGGCCCTTGTTCTTGCAATTTTGCACACGCTAGGCCCTTGTTCCTGCAATTTTGCACACGCTAGGCCTTTGTTCTTGTAAATTTGCACACGCTAGGCCCTTGTTCTTGCAATTTTGCAGATGCTAGGTCCTTGTTCTTGCAATTTTGCACGCGCTAGGCCTTAGTTCTTGCAATTTTGCACATGCAAGGCCCTTGTTCTTGCAGTTTTACACATGCTAGGCACTTGTTCTTGCAATTTTGCACACGCTTGGCCCTTGTTCTTGCAATTTTGCACACGCTAGGCGCTTGTTCTTGCAATTTTGCACACGCTAGGCCCTTGTTCTTGCAATTTTGCACTCGCTAGGCCCTTGTTCTTGCAATTTTGCACACGCTAGGCGCTTGTTCTTGCAATTTTGCACATGCTAGGCCCTTGTTCTTGCAATTTTGCACTCGCTAGGCCCTTGTTCTTGCAGTTTTGCACACGCTAGGCCCTTGTTCTTGCGATTTTGCACACGCTAGGCCCTTGTTCTTGCAAGATTACACTCGCTAGGCCCTTGTTCTTGCAATTTTGCACACGCTAGGCCCTTGTTCTTGCGATTTTGCACACGCTAGGCCCTTGTTCTTGCAATTTTACACTCGCTAGGCCATTGTTCTTGCAATTTTGCACATGCTAGGCCCTTGTTCTTGCAAATTTGCATACCCTAGGCCCTTGTTCTTGCAATTTTGCACAGGCTAGGCCCTTGTTCTTGCAATTTTGCACACGCTATGCCCTTTTTCTTGCAATTTTGCACATGCAAGGCCCTGGTTCTTGCAATGTTGCACTCGCTAGACCCTTGTTCTTGAAAGTTTGCGTACGCTTGGCCCTTGTTCTTGCAATTTTGCACACGTTAGGCCCTTGTTCTTTCAATTTTGCACACGCTAGACCCTTGTTCTTGCAATTTTGCACACGCTAGGCCCTTGTTCTTGCTATTTTGCACATGCTAGACCCTTGTTCTTGTAATTTTTCACACACTAGGCCTTTGTTCTTGCAGTTTTGCACATGCTATGTTCTTGTTCCTGCAATTTTGCACGCGCTAGGCTTTATTTCTTGCAATTTTCACTCGCAAGGCCCTTGTTCTTGCAGTTTTGCACATGCTAGGCCCTTGTTCTTGCAATTTTGCACACGCCCGGCCCTTGTTTTGCAATTTTGCACACGCTAGGCGCTTGTTCTTGCAATTTTGCACACGCTAGGCCCTTGTTCTTGCAATTTTGCACTCGCTAGGCCCTTGTTCTTGCAATTTTGCACACGCTAGGCCCTTGTTCTTGCAATTTTGCACACGTTAGGCCCTTGTTCTTTCAATTTTGCACATGCTAGGCCCTTGTTCTTGCTATTTTGCACACGCTAGGCCCTTGTTCTTGCGACTTTGCACACGCTAGGCCCTTGTTCTTGCAATTTTACACTCGCTAGGCCCTTGTTCGTGCACCTTTGCACAAGCTAGGCCCTTGTTCTTGCAATTTTGCACACGTTAGGCCCTTGTTCTTGTAATTTTGCACACGCTAGGCCCTTGTTCTTGCAATTTTGCACATGGTTGGTCCTTGTTCTTGCAATTTTGCACACGATAGGCCCTTGTTCTTGCAATTTCGCACACGTTAGGCCCTTGTTCTTTCAATTTTGCACACGCTAGGCCCTTGTTCTTGCTATTTTGCACACGCTAGGCCCTTGTTCTTGCGATTTTGCACACGCTAGGCCCTTGTTCTTGCAATTTTATACTCGCTAGGCCTTTAATCTTGCAGTTTTGCACAAGTTAGGCCCTTGTTCTTGCAATTTTGCACACGCTAGACCCTTGTTCTTGCAAATTTGCACACGCTAGGCCCTTGTTCTTGCTAATTTGCACACGCTAGGCCCTTGTTCTTGCGATTTTGCACACGATAGGCCCTTGTTCTTGCAAGTTTACACTCGCTAGGCCCTTGTTCTTGCAATTTTGCACACGCTAGGCCCTTGTTCCTGCAATTTTGCACACGCTAGGCCTTTGTTCTTGTAAATTTGCACACGCTAGGCCCTTGTTCTTGCAATTTTGCAGATGCTAGGTCCTTGTTCTTGCAATTTTGCACGCGCTAGGCCTTAGTTCTTGCAATTTTGCACATGCAAGGCCCTTGTTCTTGCAGTTTTACACATGCTAGGCACTTGTTCTTGCAATTTTGCACACGCTTGGCCCTTGTTCTTGCAATTTTGCACACGCTAGGCGCTTGTTCTTGCAATTTTGCACACGCTAGGCCCTTGTTCTTGCAATTTTGCACTCGCTAGGCCCTTGTTCTTGCAATTTTGCACACGCTAGGCGCTTGTTCTTGCAATTTTGCACATGCTAGGCCCTTGTTCTTGCAATTTTGCACTCGCTAGGCCCTTGTTCTTGCAGTTTTGCACACGCTAGGCCCTTGTTCTTGCGATTTTGCACACGCTAGGCCCTTGTTCTTGCAAGATTACACTCGCTAGGCCCTTGTTCTTGCAATTTTGCACACGCTAGGCCCTTGTTCTTGCGATTTTGCACACGCTAGGCCCTTGTTCTTGCAATTTTACACTCGCTAGGCCATTGTTCTTGCAATTTTGCACATGCTAGGCCCTTGTTCTTGCAAATTTGCATACCCTAGGCCCTTGTTCTTGCAATTTTGCACAGGCTAGGCCCTTGTTCTTGCAATTTTGCACACGCTATGCCCTTTTTCTTGCAATTTTGCACATGCAAGGCCCTGGTTCTTGCAATGTTGCACTCGCTAGACCCTTGTTCTTGAAAGTTTGCGTACGCTTGGCCCTTGTTCTTGCAATTTTGCACACGTTAGGCCCTTGTTCTTTCAATTTTGCACACGCTAGACCCTTGTTCTTGCAATTTTGCACACGCTAGGCCCTTGTTCTTGCTATTTTGCACATGCTAGACCCTTGTTCTTGTAATTTTTCACACACTAGGCCTTTGTTCTTGCAGTTTTGCACATGCTATGTTCTTGTTCCTGCAATTTTGCACGCGCTAGGCTTTATTTCTTGCAATTTTCACTCGCAAGGCCCTTGTTCTTGCAGTTTTGCACATGCTAGGCCCTTGTTCTTGCAATTTTGCACACGCCCGGCCCTTGTTTTGCAATTTTGCACACGCTAGGCGCTTGTTCTTGCAATTTTGCACACGCTAGGCCCTTGTTCTTGCAATTTTGCACTCGCTAGGCCCTTGTTCTTGCAATTTTGCACACGCTAGGCCCTTGTTCTTGCAATTTTGCACACGTTAGGCCCTTGTTCTTTCAATTTTGCACATGCTAGGCCCTTGTTCTTGCTATTTTGCACACGCTAGGCCCTTGTTCTTGCGACTTTGCACACGCTAGGCCCTTGTTCTTGCAATTTTACACTCGCTAGGCCCTTGTTCGTGCACCTTTGCACAAGCTAGGCCCTTGTTCTTGCAATTTTGCACACGTTAGGCCCTTGTTCTTGTAATTTTGCACACGCTAGGCCCTTGTTCTTGCAATTTTGCACATGGTTGGTCCTTGTTCTTGCAATTTTGCACACGATAGGCCCTTGTTCTTGCAATTTCGCACACGTTAGGCCCTTGTTCTTTCAATTTTGCACACGCTAGGCCCTTGTTCTTGCTATTTTGCACACGCTAGGCCCTTGTTCTTGCGATTTTGCACACGCTAGGCCCTTGTTCTTGCAATTTTATACTCGCTAGGCCTTTAATCTTGCAGTTTTGCACAAGTTAGGCCCTTGTTCTTGCAATTTTGCACACGCTAGACCCTTGTTCTTGCAAATTTGCACACGCTAGGCCCTTGTTCTTGCTAATTTGCACACGCTAGGCCCTTGTTCTTGCGATTTTGCACACGATAGGCCCTTGTTCTTGCAAGTTTACACTCGCTAGGCCCTTGTTCTTGCAATTTTGCACACGCTAGGCCCTTGTTCCTGCAATTTTGCACACGCTAGGCCTTTGTTCTTGTAAATTTGCACACGCTAGGCCCTTGTTCTTGCAATTTTGCAGATGCTAGGTCCTTGTTCTTGCAATTTTGCACGCGCTAGGCCTTAGTTCTTGCAATTTTGCACATGCAAGGCCCTTGTTCTTGCAGTTTTACACATGCTAGGCACTTGTTCTTGCAATTTTGCACACGCTTGGCCCTTGTTCTTGCAATTTTGCACACGCTAGGCGCTTGTTCTTGCAATTTTGCACACGCTAGGCCCTTGTTCTTGCAATTTTGCACTCGCTAGGCCCTTGTTCTTGCAATTTTGCACACGCTAGGCGCTTGTTCTTGCAATTTTGCACATGCTAGGCCCTTGTTCTTGCAATTTTGCACTCGCTAGGCCCTTGTTCTTGCAGTTTTGCACACGCTAGGCCCTTGTTCTTGCGATTTTGCACACGCTAGGCCCTTGTTCTTGCAAGATTACACTCGCTAGGCCCTTGTTCTTGCAATTTTGCACACGCTAGGCCCTTGTTCTTGCGATTTTGCACACGCTAGGCCCTTGTTCTTGCAATTTTACACTCGCTAGGCCATTGTTCTTGCAATTTTGCACATGCTAGGCCCTTGTTCTTGCAAATTTGCATACCCTAGGCCCTTGTTCTTGCAATTTTGCACAGGCTAGGCCCTTGTTCTTGCAATTTTGCACACGCTATGCCCTTTTTCTTGCAATTTTGCACATGCAAGGCCCTGGCTCTTGCAATGTTGCACTCGCTAGACCCTTGTTCTTGAAAGTTTGCGTACGCTTGGCCCTTGTTCTTGCAATTTTGCACACGTTAGGCCCTTGTTCTTTCAATTTTGCACACGCTAGACCCTTGTTCTTGCAATTTTGCACACGCTAGGCCCTTGTTCTTGCTATTTTGCACATGCTAGACCCTTGTTCTTGTAATTTTTCACACACTAGGCCTTTGTTCTTGCAGTTTTGCACATGCTATGTTCTTGTTCCTGCAATTTTGCACGCGCTAGGCCTTATTTCTTGCAATTTTCACTCGCAAGGCCCTTGTTCTTGCAGTTTTGCACATGCTAGGCCCTTGTTCTTGCAATTTTGCACACGCCCGGCCCTTGTTTTGCAATTTTGCACACGCTAGGCGCTTGTTCTTGCAATTTTGCACACGCTAGGCCCTTGTTCTTGCAATTTTGCACTCGCTAGGCCCTTGTTCTTGCAATTTTGCACACGCTAGGCCCTTGTTCTTGCAATTTTGCACACGTTAGGCCCTTGTTCTTTCAATTTTGCACATGCTAGGCCCTTGTTCTTGCTATTTTGCACACGCTAGGCCCTTGTTCTTGCGACTTTGCACACGCTAGGCCCTTGTTCTTGCAATTTTACACTCGCTAGGCCCTTGTTCGTGCACCTTTGCACAAGCTAGGCCCTTGTTCTTGCAATTTTGCACACGTTAGGCCCTTGTTCTTGTAATTTTGCACACGCTAGGCCCTTGTTCTTGCAATTTTGCACATGGTAGGTCCTTGTTCTTGCAATTTTGCACACGATAGGCCCTTGTTCTTGCAATTTCGCACACGTTAGGCCCTTGTTCTTTCAATTTTGCACACGCTAGGCCCTTGTTCTTGCTATTTTGCACACGCTAGGCCCTTGTTCTTGCGATTTTGCACACGCTAGGCCCTTGTTCTTGCAATTTTATACTCGCTAGGCCCTTAATCTTGCACTTCTGCACAAGTTAGGCCCTTGTTCTTGCAATTTTGCACACGCTAGGCCCTTGTTCTTGTAATTTTGCACACACTAGGCCCTTGTTCTTGCAATTTTGCACATGGTAGGTCCTTGTTCTTGCAATTTTGCACGCGCTAGGCCTTAGTTCTTGCAATTTTGCACACGCAAGGCCCTTGTTCTTGCAGTTTTGCACATGCTAGGCCCTTGTTCTTGCAATTTTGCACACGCTAGGCCCTTGTTCTTGCAAATTTGCACACGTTAGGCCCTTGTTCTTTCAATTTTGCACACGCTAGACCCTTGTTCTTGGAATTTTGCACACGCTAGGCCCTTGTTCTTGCTATTTTGCACACGCTAGGCCCTTGTTCTTGTAATTTTGCACACACTAGGCCCTTGTTCTTGCAGTTTTGCACATGCTATGTTCTTGTTCTTGCAATTTTGCACGCGCTAGGCCTTATTTCTTGCAATTTTTCACTCGCAAGGCCCTTGTTCTTGCAGTTTTGCACATGCTAGGCCCTTGTTCTTGCAATTTTGCACACGCCTGGCCCTTGTTCTGCAATTTTGCACACGCTAGGCGCTTGTTCTTGCAATTTTGCACACGCTAGGCCCTTGTTCTTGCAATTTTGCACACGTTAGGCCCTTGTTCTTTCAATTTTGCACACGCTAGGCCCTTGTTCTTGCTATTTTGCACCCGCTAGGCCCTTGTTCTTGCGATTTTGCACACGCTAGGCCCTTGTTCTTGCAATTTGACACTCGCTAGGCCCTTGTTCTTGCAATTTTGCACACGCTAGGCCCTTGTTCTTGTAATTTTGCACACGCTAGGCCCTTGTTCTTGCAATTTTGCACATGGTAGGTCCTTGTTCTTACAATTTTGCACACGCTAGGCCCTTGTTCTTGCTATTTTGCACACGCTAGGCCCTTGTTCTTGCGATTTTGCCCACGCTAGGCCCTTGTTCTTGCAATTTTACACTCGCTAGGCCCTTGTTCTTGCACTTTTGCACAAGCTAGGCCGTTGTTCTTGCAATTTCGCACACGCTAGGGCCTTGTTCTTGTAATTTTGCACACGCTAGGCCCTTGTTCTTGCAATTTTACACATAGTAGGTCCTTGTTCTTGCAATTTTGCACGCGCTAGGCCTTAGTTCTTGCAATTTTGCACACGCAAGGCCCTTGTTCTTGCAGTTTTGCACATCCTAGGCGCTTGTTCTTGCAATTTTGCACACGCCTGGCCCTTGTTCTTGCAATTTTGCACACGCTAGGCGCTTGTTCTTGCAATTTTGCACACGCTGGGCCCTTGTTCTTGCAATTTTGCACTCGCTAGGCCATTGTGCTTGCAATTTTGCACACGCTAGGCCCTTGTTCTTGCAATTTTGCACACGCTAGACCCTTGTTCTTGCAATTTTGCACACGCTAGGTCCATGTTCTTGCTATTTTGCACACGCTAGGCCCTTGTTCTTGCGAGTTTGCACACGCTAGGCCCTTTTTCTTGCAATTTTATACTCGCTAGGCCCTTGTTCTTGCAATTTTGCATACGCTAGGCCCTTGTTCTTGCAATTTTGCACACGCTAGGACCTTGTTCTTGCAATTTTGCACACCCTAGGCCCTTGTTCTTGCAATTTTGCACACGCTATGCCCTTGTTCTTGCAATTTTGAACATGCTAGGCCCTTGTTCTTGCAATTTTGCACTCGCTAGGCTCTTGTTTTTGAAATTTTGCCTACGCTAGGCCCTTGTTCTTGCAACTTTGCACACGCTAGGCGCTTGTTCTTGCAATTTTGCACACGCTAGGCCCTTGTTCTTGCAATTTTGCACTCTCTAGGCCCTTGTTCTTGCAATTTTGCACACGCTAGGCCCTTGTTCTTGCAATTTTGCACACGATAGACCCTTGTTCCTGCAATTTTGCACACGCTCAGCCCTTATTCTTGCTAATTTGCACACGCTAGGCCCTTGTTCTTGCGATTTTGCACACGCTAGGCCCTTGTTCTTGCAATTTTACTCTCGCTAGGCCCTTGTTGTTGCAATTTTGCACACGCTAGGCGCTTGTTCTTGCAATTTTGCACACGCTAGGCCCTTGTTCTTGCAGTTTTGCACTCGCTAGGCCCTTGTTCTTGCAATTTTGCTCTTGCTAGGCCCTTGTTCTTGCAATTTTGCACACGCTAGGCCCTTGTTCTTGCAATTTTGCACACGCTAGACCCTTGTTCTTGCAATTTTGCACACGCTAGGCCCTTGTTCTTGCTAATTTGCATACGCTAGGCCCTTGTTCTTGCGATTTTGCACACGCTAGGCCCTTGTTCTTGCAATTTTACACTCGCTAGGCCCTTGTTCTTGCAATTTTGCACACGCTAGGCCCTTGTTCTTGTAATTTTGCATATGCTAGGCCCAGGTCCTTGCAATTTCGCACATGCTAGGTCCTTGTTCTTGCAATTTCGCACGCGCTAGGCCTTAGTTCTTGCAATTTCGCACACGCAAGGGCCTTGTTCTTGCAGTTTTGCACATTCTATGCCCTTGTTCTTGCACTTTTGCACACGCCTGGCCCTTGTTCTTGCAATTTTGCACACGCTAGGCGCTTGTTCTTGAGATTTTACACACGCTAGGCCCTTGTTATTGCAATTTTGCACTCGCTAGGCCCTTGTTCTTGCAGTTTTGCACAGGCTAGGCCCTTGTTCTTGCAATTTTGCACACGCTAGACCCTTGTTCTTGCAATTTTGCACACGCTAGGCCCTTGTTCTTGCTATTTTGCACACGCTAGGCCCTTGTTTTTGCGATTTTGAACAGGCTAGGCCCTTGTTTTTGCAAATTTTACATTCGCTAGGCCCTTGTTATTGCAATTTTGCACACGCTAGGCCCTTGTTCTTGCAATTTTGCACACGCTAGGCCCTTGATCTTGAAATTTTGCACACGCTAGGCCCTTGTTCTTGCAAGTTTGCACATGCTAGGTCCTTGTTCTTGCTATTTTGCACGCGCTAGGCCTTAGTTCTTGCAATTTTGCACACGCAAGGCCCTGATTCTTGCAATTTTGCACATGCTAGGCCCTTGTTCTTGCAATTTTGCACACTCCTGGCCCTTGTTCTTGCAATTTTGCACACGCTAGGCGCTTGTTCTTGCAATTTTGCACACGCTAGGCCCTTGTTCTTGCAATTTTGCACTCGCTAGGCCCTTGTTCTTGCAATTTTGCACACGCTAGGCCCTTGTTCTTGCAATTTTGCACACGCTAGACCCCTGTTTTCTTGCAATTTTGCACACGCTTGGCCCTTGTTCTTGCTGTTTTGCACACGCTAGGCCCTTGTTCTTGCAATTTTGCACACGCTAGGCCCTTGTTCTTGCAATTTTGCACACGCTAGGCCCTTGTTCTTCTAATTTTGCATACGCTAGGCCCTTGTTCTTGCAATTTTGCACATGCTAGGTCCTTGTTCTTGCAATTTTGCACGGGCTAGGCCTTAGCTCTTGCAATTTTGCACATGGTAGGTCCTTGTTCTCACAATTTTGCATACGCTAGGCCCTTGTTCTTGCTATTTTGCACACGCTAGGCCCTTGTTCTTGCGATTTTGCACACGCTAGGCCCTTGTTCTTGCAATTTTACACTCGCTAGGCCCTTGTTCTTGCACTTTTGCACAAGCTTGGCCCTTGTTCTTGCAATTTCGCACACGCTAGGGCCTTGTTCTTGTAATTTTTCACACGCTAGGCCCTTGTTCTTGCAATTTTACACATAGTAGGTCCTTGTTCTTGCAATTTTGCACGCGCTAGGCCTTAGTTCTTGCAATTTTGCACACGCAGGGCCCTTGTTCTTGCAGTTTTGCACATGCTAGGCCCTTGTTCTTGCAATTTTGCACACGCCTGGCCCTTGTTCTTGCAATTTTGCACACGCTAGGCGCTTGATATTGCAATTTTGCACACGCTATGCCCTTGTTCTTGCAATTTTGCACATGCTAGGCCCTTGTTCTTGCAATTTTGCACTCGCTAGGCTCTTGTTTTTGAAATTTTGCCTACGCTAGGCCCTTGTTCTTGCAACTTTGCACACGCTAGGCGCTTGTTCTTGCAATTTTGCACACGCTAGGCCCTTGTTCTTGCAATTTTGCACTCTCTAGGCCCTTGTTCTTGCAATTTTGCACAGGCTAGGCCCTTGTTCTTGCTATTTTGCACACGATAGACCCTTGTTCTTGCAATTTTGCACACGCTCAGCCCTTATTCTTGCCAGTTTGCACACGCTAGGCCCTTGTTCTTGCGATTTTGCACACGCTAGGCCCTTGTTCTTGCAATTTTACACTCGCTAGGCCCTTGTTCTTGCAATTTTGCACACGCTAGGCGCTTGTTCTTGCAATTTTGCACACGCTAGGCCCTTGTTCTTGCAATTTTGCACTCGCTAGGCCCTTGTTCTTGCAATTTTGCTCACGCTAGGCCCTTGTTCTTGCAATTTTGCACACGCTAGACCCTTGTTCATGCAATTTTGCACACGCTAGGCCCTTGTTCTTGCTAATTTGCATACGCTAGGCCCTTGTTCTTGCGATTTTGCACACGCTAGGCCCTTGTTCTTGCGATTTTGCACACGCTAGGCCCTTGTTCTTGCAATTTTACACTCGCTAGGCCCTTGTTCTTGCACTTTTGCACAAGCTTGGCCCTTGTTCTTGCAATTTCGCACACGCTAGGGCCTTGTTCTTGTAATTTTTCACACGCTAGGCCCTTGTTCTTGCAATTTTACACATAGTAGGTCCTTGTTCTTGCAATTTTGCACGCGCTAGGCCTTAGTTCTTGCAATTTTGCACACGCAGGGCCCTTGTTCTTGCAGTTTTGCACATGCTAGGCCCTTGTTCTTGCAATTTTGCACACGCCTGGCCCTTGTTCTTGCAATTTTGCACACGCTAGGCGCTTGATATTGCAATTTTGCACACGCTATGCCCTTGTTCTTGCAATTTTGCACATGCTAGGCCCTTGTTCTTGCAATTTTGCACTCGCTAGGCTCTTGTTTTTGAAATTTTGCCTACGCTAGGCCCTTGTTCTTGCAACTTTGCACACGCTAGGCGCTTGTTCTTGCAATTTTGCACACGCTAGGCCCTTGTTCTTGCAATTTTGCACTCTCTAGGCCCTTGTTCTTGCAATTTTGCACAGGCTAGGCCCTTGTTCTTGCTATTTTGCACACGATAGACCCTTGTTCTTGCAATTTTGCACACGCTCAGCCCTTATTCTTGCCAGTTTGCACACGCTAGGCCCTTGTTCTTGCGATTTTGCACACGCTAGGCCCTTGTTCTTGCAATTTTACACTCGCTAGGCCCTTGTTCTTGCAATTTTGCACACGCTAGGCGCTTGTTCTTGCAATTCTGCACACGCTAGGCCCTTGTTCTTGCAATTTTGCACTCGCTAGGCCCTTGTTCTTGCAATTTTGCTCACGCTAGGCCCTTGTTCTTGCAATTTTGCACACGCTAGACCCTTGTTCATGCAATTTTGCACACGCTAGGCCCTTGTTCTTGCTAATTTGCATACGCTAGGCCCTTGTTCTTGCGATTTTGCACACGCTAGGCCCTTGTTCTTGCAATTTTACACTCGCTAGGCCCTTGTTCTTGCAATTTTGCACACCCTAGGCCCTTCTTCTTGTAATTTTGCATATGCTAGGCAAAGGTCCTTGCAATTTTGCACATGCTAGGTCCTTGTTCTTGCAATTTCGCACGCGCTAGGCCTTAGTTCTTGCAATTTTGCACACGCAAGGGCCTTGTTCTTGCAGTTTTGCACATTCTATGCCCTTGTTCTTGCACTTTTGCACACGCCTGGCCCTTGTTCTTGCAATTTTGCACACGCTAGGCGCTTGTTCTTGAGATTTTACACACGCTAGGCCCTTGTTATTGCAATTTTGCACTCGCTAGGCCCTTGTTCTTGCAAATTTGCACAGGCTAGGCCCTTGTTCTTGCAATTTTGCACTTGCTAGGCCCTTGTTCTTGCAATTTTGCACACGCTAGGCCCTTGTTCTTGCAATTTTGCACACGCTAGACCCTTCTTCTTGCAATTTTGCACACGCTAGGCCCATGTTCTTGCTATTTTGCACACGCTAGGCCCTTGTTCTTGCGATTTTGCACACGCTAGGCCCATGTTCTTGCAATTTTGCACACGCTATGCCCTTGTTCTTGCAATTTTGCACATGCTAGGCCCTTGTTCTTGCAATTTTGCACTCGCTAGGCTCTTGTTTTTGAAATTTTGCCTACGCTAGGCCCTTGTTCTTGCAACTTTGCACACGCTAGGCGCTTGTTCTTGCAATTTTGCACACGCTAGGCCCTTGTTCTTGCAATTTTGCACTCTCTAGGCCCTTGTTCTTGCAATTTTGCACACGCTAGGCCCTTGTTCTTGCTATTTTGCACACGATAGACCCTTGTTCTTGCAATTTTGCACACGCTCAGCCCTTATTCTTGCTAATTTGCACACGCTAGGCCCTTGTTCTTGCGATTTTGCACACGCTAGGCCCTTGTTCTTGCAATTTTACACTCGCTAGGCCCTTGTTCTTGCAATTTTGCACACGCTAGGCGCTTGTTCTTGCAATTTTGCACACGCTAGGCCCTTGTTCTTGCAATTTTGCACTCGCTAGGCCCTTGTTCTTGCAATTTTGCACATGGAAGGCCCTTGTTCTGGCAATTTTGCACACGCTAGGCCCTTGTTCTTGCAATTTTGCAATCGCAATGCCCTTGTTCTGGCAATTTTGCACACGCTAGGCTCTGGTTCTTGAAATTTTGCACTCTCAAGGCCCTTGTTCTTGCTATTTTGCACATGTTAGGCATTTGTTCTTGTAATTTTGCACACGCTAGGCCCTTGTTTTTCCAATTTTGCACAAGCTAGGCCCTTGTTCTTGAATTTTTGCACATGCTAGGCCCTTGTTCTTGCTATTTTGCACACGCTAGGCCGTTGTTCTTCCAATTTTGCACACGCTAGGCCCTTGTTCTTCCAATTTTGCACATACTAGGCCCTTGTTCTTGCTATTTTGCACACGCTAGGTCCTTGTTCTTGCTATTTTGCACACGCTAGGTACTTGTTCTTCCAATTTTGCACACGCTATGCCCTTGTTCTTGCAATTTTGCACACGCTAGGCCCTTGTTCTTGCTATTTTGCACATGCTAGGCCCTTTTTCTTGCAATTTTGCACACGCTATGCCCTTGTTCTTGCTATTTTGCACACGCTAGGCCCTTCTCCTTGAAATTTTGCACACGCTAGGCCCTTGTTCTTGCAATTTTGCATACGCTAGGCCCTTGTTCTTGCAATTTTGCACGCGCTAGGCCCTTGTTCTTCCACTTTTGCATATGCTGGGCCCTTGTTCTTGCTATTTTGCACACGCTAGGCCCTTGTTCTTCCAATTTTGCACAAGCTAGGCCCTTGTTCTTCCAATTTTGCACATACTAGGCCCTTGTTCTTCCAATTTTGCACACGCAAGGCCCTTGTTCTAGCAATTTTGCACACGCTAGGCCCTTGTTCTTGCAATTTTGCAATCGCAATGCCCTTGTTCTGGCAATTTTGCACACGCTAGGCTCTGGTTCTTGAAATTTTGCACTCTCAAGGCCCTTGTTCTTGCTATTTTGCACATGTTAGACATTTGTTCTTGTAATTTTGCACACGCTAGGCCCTTGTTCTTCCAATTTTGCACATGCTAGGCCTTTGTTCTTGCTATTTTGCACACGCTAGGCCGTTGTTCTTCCAATTTTGCACACGCTAGGCCCTTGTTCTTCCAATTTTGCACATACTAGGCCCTTGTTCTTGCTATTTTGCACACGCTAGGTCCTTGTTCTTGCTATTTTGCACACGCTTGGTACTTGTTCTTCCAATTTTGCACACGCTATGCCCTTGTTCTTGAAATTTTGCACACGCTAGGCCCTTGTTCTTGCTATTTTGCACATGCTAGGCCCTTCTTCTTGCAATTTTGCACACGCTATGCCCTTGTTCTTGCTATTTTGCACACGCTAGGCCCTTCTCCTTGAAATTTTGCACACGCTAGGCCCTTGTTTTTGAATTTTTGCACACCCTAGGACCTTGTTCCTGCAATTTTGCATATGCTAGGCCCTTGTTCTTGCTATTTTGCACACGCTAGGCACTTGTTCTTCCAATTTTGCACACGCTAGGCTCTAGTTCTTGAAATTTTGCACACACTAGGCCCTTGTTTTTGAAATATTGCACATGCTAGGCCCTTGTTCTTGCGATTTTGCACACGCTAGACCCTTGTTCTTGCAATTGTGCACACGCTAGGCCCTTGTTCTTGAAATTTTGCACACGCTAGGTCATTGTTCTTGCTATTTTGCACATGTAGGCCCTTGTTCTTGCAATTTTGCACACGCTAGGCCCTTGTTCTTGCTATTTTGTATACGCTAGGCCCTTGTTCTTCCAATTCTGCACATGCTAGGCCCTTGTTGTTCCAATCTTGCACATACTAGGCCCTTGTTCTTGCTATTTTGCACACGCTAGGCCCTTGTTCTACCAATTTTGCACACGCTAGGCTTTTGTTCTTCCAATTTTGCACATGCTAGGCCCTTGTTCTTGAAATTTTGTACACGCTAGGCTCTTGTTCTTGCTATTTTGCACACGCTATGTCCTTGTTATTCCAATTTTGCACACGCTAGGCCCTTGTTCTTGCTTTTTTGCACACGCTATGTCCTTGTTATTCCAAATTTGCAAATGTTAGGCCCTTGTTCTTCCAATTTTGCACACGCTAGGCCCTTGCTCTTGAACGTTTGCACACGCTAGGCCCTTGTTCTTGCTATTTTGCACACGCTATGACCTTGTTATCCCAATTTTGCACACGAAAGGCCCTTGTTCTTGCTATTTTACACACGCTAGGCCCTTGTTCGTCCAAATTTGCACAAGCTAGGCCCTTGTTCTTCCAATTTTGCACACGCTAGGCCCTTGTTCTTGCTATTTTGCACACGCTAGGCCCTTGTTCTTCCAAATTTGCACACGCTAGGCCCTTGTTCTTCCAATTTTGCACACACTAGGCCCTTGTTCTTGCTATTTTGTACACGCTAGGCCCTTGTTCTTCCAAATTTGCACACGCTAGGCCCTTGTTCTTTTTGCACAAGCTAGGCCCTTGTTCTTGCTATTTTGCACACGTTAGGTTCTTGTTCTTGCAATTGTGCAAATGCTAGGCCCTTGTTCTTGAACTTTTGCACACGCTATGCCATTGTTCTTGCAATTTTGCACATGCTAGGCCCTTGTTCTTGCAATTTTAAACACGCTAGGCCCTTGTTCTTCCAATTTTTCACAAGCTAGGCACTTGTTCTTGAAAGTTTGCACACGCTAGGCCCTTATTCTTGCTATTTTGCACACGCTAGGCCCTTGTTCTTCCAATTTTGCACACGCTAGGCCCTTGTTCTTCCAATTTTGCACAAACTAGGCCCTTGTTCTTGCTATTTTGCACACGCTAGGCCCTTGGTCTTCCAATTTTGCACACAATAGGCTCTTGTTCTTCCGATTCTACATATGCTAGGCCCTTGTTCTTGCAATTTTGCGCACGCTAGGCCCTTGTTCTTCCAATTTTGCCCAAGCTAGGCCCTTGTTCTTCCAATTTTGCACATACTAGGCCCTTGTTCTTCCAATTTTGCACACGCAAGGCCCTTGTTCTAGCAATTTTGCACACGCTAGGCCCTTGTTCTTGCAATTTTGCAATCACAATGCCCTTGTTCTGGCAATTTTGCACACGCTAGGCTCTGGTTCTTGAAATTTTGCACTCTCAAGGCCCTTGTTCTTGCTATTTTGCACATGTTAGACATTTGTTCTTGTAATTTTGCACACGCTAGGCCCTTGTTCTTCCAATTTTGCACATGCTAGGCCTTTGTTCTTGCTATTTTGCGCACGCTAGGCCGTTGTTCTTCCAATTTTGCACACGCTAGGCCCTTGTTCTTCCAATTTTGCACATACTAGGCCCTTGTTCTTGCTATTTTGCACACGCTAGGTCCTTGTTCTTGCTATTTTGCACACGCTTGGTACTTGTTCTTCCAATTTTGCACACGCTATGCCCTTGTTCTTGAAATTTTGCACACGCTAGGCCCTTGTTCTTGCTATTTTGCACATGCTAGGCCCTTCTTCTTGCAATTTTGCACACGCTATGCCCTTGTTCTTGCTATTTTGCACACGCTAGGCCCTTCTCCTTGAAATTTTGCACACGCTAGGCCCTTGTTTTTGAATTTTTGCACACCCTAGGACCTTGTTCCTGCAATTTTGCATATGCTAGGCCCTTGTTCTTGCTATTTTGCACACGCTAGGCACTTGTTCTTCCAATTTTGCACACGCTAGGCTCTAGTTCTTGAAATTTTGCACACACTAGGCCCTTGTTTTTGAAATATTGCACATGCTAGGCCCTTGTTCTTGCGATTTTGCACACGCTAGACCCTTGTTCTTGCAATTGTGCACACGCTAGGCCCTTGTTCTTGAAATTTTGCACACGCTAGGTCATTGTTCTTGCTATTTTGCACATGTAGGCCCTTGTTCTTGCAATTTTGCACACGCTAGGCCCTTGTTCTTGCAATTTTGCATACGCTAGGCCCTTGTTCTTCCAATTCTGCACATGCTAGGCCCTTGTTGTTCCAATCTTGCACATACTAGGCCCTTGTTCTTGCTATTTTGCACACGCTAGGCCCTTGTTCTACCAATTTTGCACACGCTAGGCTTTTGTTCTTCCAATTTTGCACGTGCTAGGCCCTTGTTCTTGAAATTTTGTACACGCTAGGCTCTTGTTCTTGCTATTTTGCACACGCTATGTCCTTGTTATTCCAATTTTGCACACGCTAGGCCCTTGTTCTTGCTTTTTTGCACACGCTATGTCCTTGTTATTCCAAATTTCCAAATGTTAGGCCCTTGTTCTTCCAATTTTGCACACGCTAGGCCCTTGCTCTTGAACGTTTGCACACGCTAGGCCCTTGTTCTTGCTATATTGCACACGCTATGACCTTGTTATCCCAATTTTGCACACGAAAGGCCTTTGTTCTTGCTATTTTGCACAGGCTAGGCCCTTGTTTGTCCAAATTTGCACAAGCTAGGCCCTTGTTCTTCCAATTTTGCACACGCTAGGCCCTTGTTCTTGCTATTTTGCACACGCTAGGCCCTTGTTCTTCCAAATTTGCACACGCTAGGCCCTTGTTCTTCCAATTTTGCACACACTAGGCCCTTGTTCTTGCTATTTTGTACACGCTAGGCCCTTGTTCTTCCAAATTTGCACACGCTAGGCCCTTGTTCTCCCAGTTTTGCACAAGCTAGGCCCTTGTTCTTGCTATTTTGCACACGTTAGGTTCTTGTTCTTGCAATTGTGCAAACGCTAGGCCCTTGTTCTTGAACTTTTGCACACGCTATGCCATTGTTCTTGCAATTTTGCACATGCTAGGCCCTTGTTCTTGCAATTTTGAACACGCTAGGCCCTTGTTCTTCCAATTTTGCACAAGCTAGGCCCTTGTTCTTGAAATTTTGCACACGCTAGGCCCTTATTCTTGCTATTTTGCACACGCTAGGCCCTTGTTCTTCCAATTTTGCACACGCTAGGCCCTGGTTCTTCCAATTTTGCACAAACTAGGCCCTTGTTCTTGCGATTTTGCACACGCTAGGCCCTTGGTCTTCCAATTTTGCACACAATAGGCTCTTGTTCTTCCGATTCTGCACATGCTAGGCCCTTGTTCTTGCAATTTTGCACACGCTAGGCTCTTGTTCTTCCAATTTTGCACAAGCTAGGCCCTTGTTCTTCCAATTTTGCACATACTAGGCCCTTGTTTTTCCAATTTTGCACACGCAAGGCCCTTGTTCTAGCAATTTTGCACACGCTAGGCCCTTGTTCTTGCAATTTTGCAATCGCAATGCCCTTGTTCTGGCAATTTTGCACACGCTAGGCTCTGGTTCTTGAAATTTTGCACTCTCAAGGCCCTTGTTCTTGCTATTTTGCACATGTTAGACATTTGTTCTTGTAATTTTGCACACGCTAGGCCCTTGTTCTTCCAATTTTGCACATGCTAGGCCTTTGTTCTTGCTATTTTGCACACGCTAGGCCGTTGTTCTTCCAATTTTGCACACGCTAGGCCCTTGTTCTTCCAATTTTGCACATACTAGGCCCTTGTTCTTGCTATTTTGCACACGCTAGGTCCTGGTTCTTGCTATTTTGCACACGCTTGGTACTTGTTCTTCCAATTTTGCACACGCTATGCCCTTGTTCTTGAAATTTTCCACACGCTAGGCCCTTGTTCTTGCTATTTTGCACATGCTAGGCCCTTCTTCTTGCAATTTTGCACACGCTATGCCCTTGTTCTTGCTATTTTGCACACGCTAGGCCCTTCTCCTTGAAATTTTGCACACGCTAGGCCCTTGTTTTTGAATTTTTGCACACCCTAGGACCTTGTTCCTGCAATTTTGCATATGCTAGGCCCTTGTTCTTGCTATTTTGCACACGCTAGGCACTTGTTCTTCCAATTTTGCACACGCTAGGCTCTAGTTCTTGAAATTTTGCACACACTAGGCCCTTGTTTTTGAAATATTGCACATGCTAGGCCCTTGTTCTTGCGATTTTGCACACGCTAGACCCTTGTTCTTGCAATTGTGCACACGCTAGGCCCTTGTTCTTGAAATTTTGCACACGCTAGGTCATTGTTCTTGCTATTTTGCACATGTAGGCCCTTGTTCTTGCAATTTTGCACACGCTAGGCCCTTGTTCTTGCAATTTTGCATACGCTAGGCCCTTCTTCTTCCAATTCTGCACATGCTAGGCCCTTGTTGTTCCAATCTTGCACATACTAGGCCCTTGTTCTTGCTATTTTGCACACGCTAGGCCCTTGTTCTACCAATTTTGCACACGCTAGGCTTTTGTTCTTCCAATTTTGCACATGCTAGGCCCTTGTTCTTGAAATTTTGTACACGCTAGGCTCTTGTTCTTGCTATTTTGCACACGCTATGTCCTTGTTATTCCAATTTTGCACACGCTAGGCCCTTGTTCTTGCTTTTTTGCACACGCTATGTCCTTGTTATTCCAAATTTGCAAATGTTAGGCCCTTGTTCTTCCAATTTTGCACACGCTAGGCCCTTGCTCTTGAACGTTTGCACACGCTAGGCCCTTGTTCTTGCTATTTTGCACACGCTATGACCTTGTTATCCCAATTTTGCACACGAAAGGCCCTTGTTCTTGCTATTTTGCACATGCTAGGCCCTTGTTCGTCCAAATTTGCACAAGCTAGGCCCTTGTTCTTCCAATTTTGCACACGCTAGGCCCTTGTTCTTGCTATTTTGCACACGCTAGGCCCTTGTTTTTGAATTTTTGCACACCCTAGGACCTTGTTCCTGCAATTTTGCATATGCTAGGCCCTTGTTCTTGCTATTTTGCACACGCTAGGCACTTGTTCTTCCAATTTTGCACACGCTAGGCTCTAGTTCTTGAAATTTTGCACACACTAGGCCCTTGTTTTTGAAATATTGCACATGCTAGGCCCTTGTTCTTGCGATTTTGCACACGCTAGACCCTTGTTCTTGCAATTGTGCACACGCTAGGCCCTTGTTCTTGAAATTTTGCACACGCTAGGTCATTGTTCTTGCTATTTTGCACATGTAGGCCCTTGTTCTTGCAATTTTGCACACGCTAGGCCCTTGTTCTTGCAATTTTGCATACGCTAGGCCCTTCTTCTTCCAATTCTGCACATGCTAGGCCCTTGTTCTTCCAATCTTGCACATACTAGGCCCTTGTTCTTGCTATTTTGCACACGCTAGGCCCTTGTTCTACCAATTTTGCACACGCTAGGCTTTTGTTCTTCCAATTTAGCACATGCTAGGCCCTTGTTCTTGAAATTTTGTACACGCTAGGCTCTTGTTCTTGCTATTTTGCACACGCTATGTCCTTGTTATTCCAATTTTGCACACGCTAGGCCCTTGTTCTTGCTTTTTTGCACACGCTATGTCCTTGTTATTCCAAATTTGCAAATGTTAGGCCCTTGTTCTTCCAATTTTGCACACACTAGGCCCTTGCTCTTGAACGTTTGCACACGCTAGGCCCTTGTTCTTGCTATTTTGCACACGCTATGACCTTGTTATCCCAATTTTGCACACGAAAGGCCCTTGTTCTTGCTATTTTGCACACGCTAGGCCCTTGTTCGTCCAAATTTGCACAAGCTAGGCCCTTGTTCTTCCAATTTTGCACACGCTAGGCCCTTGTTCTTGCTATTTTGCACACGCTAGGCCCTTGTTCTTCCAAATTTGCACACGCTAGGCCCTTGTTCTTCCAATTTTGCACACACTAGGCCCTTGTTCTTGCTATTTTGTACACGCTAGGCCCTTGTTCTTCCAAATTTGCACACGCTAGGCCCTTGTTCTCCCAGTTTTGCACAAGCTAGGCCCTTGTTCTTGCTATTTTGCACATGTTAGGTTCTTGTTCTTGCAATTGTGCAAACGCTAGGCCCTTGTTCTTGAACTTTTGCACACGCTATGCCATTGTTCTTGCAATTTTGCACATGCTAGGCCCTTGTTCTTGCAATTTTGAACACGCTAGGCCCTTGTTCTTCGAATTTTGCACAAGCTAGGCCCTTGTTCTTGAAAGTTTGCACACGCTAGGCCCTTATTCTTGCTATTTTGCACACGCTAGGCCCTTGTTCTTCCAATTTTGCACACGCTAGGCCCTTGTTCTTCCAATTTTGCACAAACTAGGCCCTTGTTCTTGCTATTTTGCACACGCTAGGCCCTTGGTCTTCCAATTTTGCACACAATAGGCTCTTGTTCTTCCGATTCTGCACATGCTAGGCCCTTGTTCTTGCAATTTTGCACACGCTAGGCCCTTGTTCTTCCAATTTTGCACATACTAGGCCCTTGTTCTTGCTATTTTGCACACGCTAGGTCCTTGTTCTTGCTATTTTGCACACGCTAGGCCCTTGTTCTTGAAATTTTGCACACGCTAGGCCCTTATTCTTGCTATTTTGCACATGCTAGGCCCTTCTTCTTGCAATTTTGCACACGCTATGCCCTTGTTCTTGCTATTTTGCACACGCTAGGCCCTTCTCCTTGAAATTTTGCTCACGCTAGGCCCTTGTTTTTGAATTTTTGCACACGCTAGGACCTTGTTCTTGCAATTTTGCATACGCTAGGCCCTTGTTCTTGAACGTTTGCACACGCTAGGCCCCTGTTCTTGCTATTTTGCACACGCTAGGCACTTGTTCTTCCAATTTTGCACACGCTAGGCCCTTGTTCTTGAATTGAAGAACAAGGGCCTAGCGTGTGCATAATTTCAAGAACAAGGGCCTAGCGTGTGCAAAATTGGAAGTATAAGTGCCTAGCGTGTGCAAACTTGCAAGAACAAGGACCTAGCGTGTGCAAAATAGCAAGAACAAGGGCCTAGTATGTGCAAAATTGGAAGAACAAGGGTCTAGCGTGTGGAAAATTGGAAGAACAAGGGCCTAGCGTGTGCAAAATAGCAAGAACAAGGGCCTAGCGTGTGCAAAATTTCAAGAACAAGGGCCTAGCTTGTGCAAAATTGGAAGAACAAGGGCCTAGCGTGTCCAAAATTGCAAGAACAAATGCCTAACGTGTGCAAAATAGCAAGAACAAGGGCCTAGCGTGTGCGAAATTGCAAGAACAATGGCCTAGCGTGTGCAAAATTGCAAGAACAATGGCCTAGCGTGTGCAAAATAGCAAGAACAGGGGCCTAGCGTGTGCAAAAGTTCAAGAACAAGGGCCTAGCATATGCAAAATTGCAAGAACAAGGTCCTAGCGTGTGCAAAAATTCAAAAACAAGGGCCTAGCGTGAGCAAAATTTCAAGGAGAAGGGCCTAGCGTGTGCAAAATAGCAAGAAGAAGGGCATAGCGTGTGCAAAATTGCAAGAAGAAGGGCCTAGCGTGTGCAAAATAGCAAGAACAAGGACCAAGCGTGTGCAAAATAGCAAGAACAAGGCCTAGTATGTGCAAAATTGGAAGAACAAGGGCCTAGCGTGTGCAAAATTGCAAGAACAATGGCCTAGCATGTGCAAAATTGCAAGAACAATGGCCTAGCGTGTGCAAAATTTCAAGAACAAGGGCCTAGCTTGTGCGAAATTGCAAGAACAAGGGCCTAGCATGTGCACAATTGCAAGAACAAGAACCTAGCATGTGCAAATTTGGAAGAACAAGGGCCAAGCGTGTGCAAATTTGGAAGAACAAGGGCCTAGCGTGTGCAAAATTGTAAGAACAATGGCCTAGTGTGTGCAAATTTGGAAGAACAAGGGCATGGCGTGAACAAAATAGCAAGAACAAGGGCCTAGCGTGTGCAAATTTGGAAGAACAAGGGCCTAGCGTGTGCAAATTTGGAAGAACAAGGGCCTAGCGTGTGCAAAATAGCAAAAACAAGGGCCTAGCGCGTGCAAAATTTCAAGAGCAAGGGCCTAGCGTGTGCAAAATTGGAAGAACAAGGGCCTAGCATGTGCAAAATTGGAATAGCAAGGACATAGCGTGTGCAAAAAAGCAAGAACAAGGGCCTAGCGTGTGCAAAATTGGAATAACAAGGACATAGCGTGTGCAAAATTCGAATAACAAGGAGATAGCGTGTGCAAAATAGCAAGAACAAGGGCCTAGCGTGTACAAAATTTCAAGAACAAGGGCCTAGAGTGTGCAAAATTGGAAGAACAAGAGCCTAGTGTGTGCAAAATTGATAGAACAAGGGCCTAGCATGTGCAAAATAGCAGGAACAAGGGCCTAGTATGTGCAAAATTGGAAGAACAAGGGCCTAGCGTGTGCAGAATTGGAAGAACAAGGGCCTAGCGTTTGCAAAATAGCAAGAACAAGGGCCTAGCGTGTGCACAATTGCAAGAACAAGGGCCTATATGTGCAAAATAGCAATAACAATGACCTAGCGTGTGCAAAATTTCAAGAACAAGGACTTAGCGTGTGCAAAATTGTAATAACAAGGACATAGCGTGTGCAAAATTGGAATAACAAGGACTTAGCGTGTGCAAAATAACAAGAACAAGGGCCTAGCGTGTACAAAATTCCAAGAACAAGGGCCTAGCGTGTGCAAAATTGGAAGAACAAGAGCCTAGCGTGTGCAAAAATGGTAGAACAAGGGCCTAGCGTGTGCAAAATAGCAAGAACAAGGGCCTAGTATGTGCAAAATTGGAAGAACAAGGGCCTAGCGTTTGCAGAATTGGAAGAACAAGGGCCTAGCGTGTGCAAAATAGCAAGAACAAGGGCCTAGCATGTGCAAATTTAAAGAACAAGGGCCTAGCTTGTGCAAAATTGGAAGAACAAGGGCCTAGCGTGTTCAAAATTGCAAGAACAAATGCCTAACGTGTGCAAAATAGCAAGAACAAGGGCCTAGCGTGTGCGAAATTGCAAGAACAAGGGCCTAGCATGTGCAAAATTGCAAGAACAATGGCCTAGCGTGTGCAAAATTTCAAGAACAAGGGCCTAGCGTGTGCGAAATTGCAAGAACAAGGGCCTAGCATGTGCACATTTGCAAGAACAAGAACCTAGCATGTGCAAAATAGCAAAAACAAGGGCCTAGCGTGTGCAAAATTGGAATAACAAGGGCCTAGCGTGTGCAAAATTGTAAGAACAATGGCCTAGCGTGTGCAAATTTGGAAGAACAAGGGCCTAGCGTGTACAAAATAGCAAGAACAAGGGCCTAGCGTGTGCAAATTTGGAAGAACAATGGCCTAGCGTGTGCAAATTTGGAAGAACAAGGGCCTAGCGTGTGCAAAATAACAAGAACAAAGGCCTAGTGTGTGCAGAATTGGAATAACAAGGACATAGCGTCTGAAAAATAGCAAGAACAAGGGCCTAGCGTGTACAACATTTCAAGAACAAGGGCCTAGTGTGTGCAAAATTGGAAGAACAAGAGCCTAGCGTGTGCAAAATTGGTAGAACAAGGGCCTAGCGTGTGCAAAATAGCAAGAACAGGGGCCTAGTATGTGCAAAATTGGAAGAACAAGGGCATAGCGTGTGCAAACTTGCAAGAACAAGGACCTAGCGTGTGCAAAATAGCAAGAACAAGGGCCTAGTATGTGCAAAATTGGAAGAACAAGGGTCTAGCGTGTGGAAAATTGGAAGAACAAGGGCCTAGCGTGTGCAAAATAGCAAGAACAAGGGCCTAGCGTGTGCAAAATTTCAAGAACAAGGGCCTAGCTTGTGCAAAATTGGAAGAACAAGGGCCTAGCGTGTCCAAAATTGCAAGAACAAATGCCTAACGTGTGCAAAATAGCAAGAACAAGGGCCTAGCGTGTGCGAAATTGCAAGAACAATGGCCTAGCGTGTGCAAAATTGCAAGAACAATGGCCTAGCGTGTGCAAAATAGCAAGAACAGGGGCCTAGCGTGTGCAAAAGTTCAAGAACAAGGGCCTAGCATATGCAAAATTGCAAGAACAAGGTCCTAGCGTGTGCAAAAATTCAAAAACAAGGGCCTAGCGTGAGCAAAATTTCAAGGAGAAGGGCCTAGCGTGTGCAAAATAGCAAGAAGAAGGGCATAGCGTGTGCAAAATTGCAAGAAGAAGGGCCTAGCGTGTGCAAAATAGCAAGAACAAGGACCAAGCGTGTGCAAAATAGCAAGAACAAGGCCTAGTATGTGCAAAATTGGAAGAACAAGGGCCTAGCGTGTGCAAAATTGCAAGAACAATGGCCTAGCATGTGCAAAATTGCAAGAACAATGGCCTAGCGTGTGCAAAATTTCAAGAACAAGGGCCTAGCTTGTGCGAAATTGCAAGAACAAGGGCCTAGCATGTGCACAATTGCAAGAACAAGAACCTAGCATGTGCAAATTTGGAAGAACAAGGGCCAAGCGTGTGCAAATTTGGAAGAACAAGGGCCTAGCGTGTGCAAAATTGTAAGAACAATGGCCTAGTGTGTGCAAATTTGGAAGAACAAGGGCATGGCGTGAACAAAATAGCAAGAACAAGGGCCTAGCGTGTGCAAATTTGGAAGAACAAGGGCCTAGCGTGTGCAAATTTGGAAGAACAAGGGCCTAGCGTGTGCAAAATAGCAAAAACAAGGGCCTAGCGCGTGCAAAATTTCAAGAGCAAGGGCCTAGCGTGTGCAAAATTGGAAGAACAAGGGCCTAGCATGTGCAAAATTGGAATAGCAAGGACATAGCGTGTGCAAAAAAGCAAGAACAAGGGCCTAGCGTGTGCAAAATTGGAATAACAAGGACATAGCGTGTGCAAAATTGGAATAACAAGGAGATAGCGTGTGCAAAATAGCAAGAACAAGGGCCTAGCGTGTACAAAATTTCAAGAACAAGGGCCTAGAGTGTGCAAAATTGGAAGAACAAGAGCCTAGTGTGTGCAAAATTGATAGAACAAGGGCCTAGCATGTGCAAAATAGCAGGAACAAGGGCCTAGTATGTGCAAAATTGGAAGAACAAGGGCCTAGCGTGTGCAGAATTGGAAGAACAAGGGCCTAGCGTTTGCAAAATAGCAAGAACAAGGGCCTAGCGTGTGCACAATTGCAAGAACAAGGGCCTACATGTGCAAAATAGCAATAACAATGACCTAGCGTGTGCAAAATTTCAAGAACAAGGACTTAGCGTGTGCAAAATTGTAATAACAAGGACATAGCGTGTGCAAAATTGGAATAACAAGGACTTAGCGTGTGCAAAATAACAAGAACAAGGGCCTAGCGTGTACAAAATTCCAAGAACAAGGGCCTAGCGTGTGCAAAATTGGAAGAACAAGAGCCTAGCGTGTGCAAAAATGGTAGAACAAGGGCCTAGCGTGTGCAAAATAGCAAGAACAAGGGCCTAGTATGTGCAAAATTGGAAGAACAAGGGCCTAGCGTTTGCAGAATTGGAAGAACAAGGGCCTAGCGTGTGCAAAATAGCAAGAACAAGGGCCTAGCATGTGCAAATTTAAAGAACAAGGGCCTAGCTTGTGCAAAATTGGAAGAACAAGGGCCTAGCGTGTTCAAAATTGCAAGAACAAATGCCTAACGTGTGCAAAATAGCAAGAACAAGGGCCTAGCGTGTGCGAAATTGCAAGAACAAGGGCCTAGCATGTGCAAAATTGCAAGAACAATGGCCTAGCGTGTGCAAAATTTCAAGAACAAGGGCCTAGCGTGTGCGAAATTGCAAGAACAAGGGCCTAGCATGTGCACATTTGCAAGAACAAGAACCTAGCATGTGCAAAATAGCAAAAACAAGGGCCTAGCGTGTGCAAAATTGGAATAACAAGGGCCTAGCGTGTGCAAAATTGTAAGAACAATGGCCTAGCGTGTGCAAATTTGGAAGAACAAGGGCCTAGCGTGTACAAAATAGCAAGAACAAGGGCCTAGCGTGTGCAAATTTGGAAGAACAATGGCCTAGCGTGTGCAAATTTGGAAGAACAAGGGCCTAGCGTGTGCAAAATAACAAGAACAAAGGCCTAGTGTGTGCAGAATTGGAATAACAAGGACATAGCGTCTGAAAAATAGCAAGAACAAGGGCCTAGCGTGTACAACATTTCAAGAACAAGGGCCTAGTGTGTGCAAAATTGGAAGAACAAGAGCCTAGCGTGTGCAAAATTGGTAGAACAAGGGCCTAGCGTGTGCAAAATAGCAAGAACAGGGGCCTAGTATGTGCAAAATTGGAAGAACAAGGGCATAGCGTGTGCAGAATTGGAAGAACAAGGGCCTAGCGTGTGCAAAATAGCAAGAACAAGGGCCTAGCATGTGCACAATTGCAAGAACAAGGGCCTACATGTACAAAATAGCAAGAGCAATGACCTAGCGTGTGCAAAATTTCAAGAACAAGGGCCTAGCGTGTGCAAAATTGGAATAACGAAAACATAGCGTGTGCAAAATTGGAATAACAAGGACATAGCGTGTGCGAAATAGCAAGAACAAGGGCCTAGCGTGTACAAAATTTCAAGAACAAGGGCCTAGCGTGTGCAAAATTGGAAGAACAAGAGCCTAGCGTGTGCAAACTTGGTAGAACAAGGGCCTAGCGTGTGCAAAATAGCAAGAACAAGGGCCTAGTATGTGCAAAATTGGAAGAACAAGGGCCTAGCGTGTGCAGAATTGGAAGAACAAGGGCCTAGCGTGTGCAAAATAGCAAGAACAAGGGCCTAGCGTGTGCAAAATTGCAAGAACAAGGGCCTACATGTGCAAAATAGCAAGAACAATGACCTAGCGTGTGCAAAATAGCAAGAACAAGGGCCAAGCATGTGCAAAATTTCAAGAACAAGGGCCTAGCGTGTGCAAAAATTCAAAATAGCAAGAACAGGGGCCTAGCGTGTGCAAAATTTCAAGAACAAGCGCCTAGCGTATGCAAAATTGCAAAAACAAGGTCCTAGCTGTGCAAAAATTCAAAAACAAGGGCCTAGCGTGTGCAAAAGTTCAAGGAGAAGGGCCTAGCCTGTGCAAAATAGCAAGAACAAGGGCATAGCGTGTGCAAAATTGCAAGAAGAAGGGCTTAGCATGTGCAAAATAGCAAGAACAGGGGCCTAGCGTGTGCAAAATTGGAAGAACAAGGGCCTAGCGTGGGCAAAGTAGCAAGAACAGGGGCCTAGCGTATGCAAAATTTCAAGAACAAGGGCCTAGCGTGTGCAAAATTGTAAGAACAAGGGCCTAATGTGTGCAAAATTGGAAGAACAAGGGCCTAGCGTGTGCAAAATTGCAAGAACAAGGGCCTAGCGTGTGCAAAATTGGAAGACTAAGGGCCTAGCGTGTGCAAAGTAGCAAGAACAGGGGCCTAGCGTGTGCAAATTTTGAAAAACAGGGGACTAGCGTGTGCAAAGTAGCAAGAACAGGGGCCTATCGTCTGCAACATTTCAAGAACAAGGGCCTAGCGTGTGCAAAATTGGAAGAACAAGGGCCTAATGTGTGCAAAATTGGAAGAACAAGGGCCTAGCGTGTGCAAAATTGCAAGAACAAGGGCCTGGCGTGTGCAAAATTGGAAGAACAAGGGCCTAGCGTGTGCAAAGTAGCAAGGACAGGTGCCTAGCGGGTGCGAAAATGGAAGAACAAGGGCCTAGCGTGTGCAAAATTGGAAGAACAAGGGCCAAATGTGTGCAAAATTAGAAGAACAAGGGCCTAGCGTGTGCAAAATTGCAAGAACAAGGGCCTAGCATGTGCAAAATTGGAAGAACAAGGGCCTAGCGTGTGCAAAATTTCAAGAACAAGTGCCTAGCGTGTGCAAAATAGCAAGAACAAGGGCCTTGCGTGTGCAAAATTGGAAGAACAAGGGGCTAGCGTGTGCAAAGTAGCAAGAACAGGGGCCTAGCATTTGCAAAATTGCAAAAACAAGGGCCTAGCGTGTGCAAAATTTGAAGAACAAGGGCATAGCGTATGCAAAATTGCAAGAACAAGAGCCTAGCGTGTGCAAAATTGGAAGAACAAGGGCCTAGCGGGTGCAAAATTGCAAGAACAAGGGCCTAGCGTATGCAAAGTAGCAAGAATAGGGGCCTAGCGTGTGCAGAATTTCAAGAAAAAGGGCCTAGCGTGTGCAAAATTGCAAGAACAAGGTCCTAGCGTATGCAAAAATTCAAGAACAAGGGCCTAGCGTGTGCAAAATTTCAAGGAGAAGGGCCTAGCATGTGCAAAATAGCAAAAACGAGGGCATAGCGTGTGCAAAATTGCAAGAACAAGGACCTAGCGTGTGCAAAATTGGAAGAACAAGGGCCTAGCGTGTGCAGAATTTCAAGAACAAGGGCCTAGCGTGTGCAAAATTTCAAGAACATGGGCCTAGCGTGTGCAAAATAGCAAGAACAAGGGCCTTGCGTATGCAAAATTGGAAGAACAAGGGCCTAGCGTGTGCAAAGTAGCAAGAACAGGGGCCTAGCATTTGCAAAATTTCAAGAACAATGGCCTAGCGTATGCAAAAGTGCAAGAACAAGGTCCTAGCGTGTGCAAAAATTCAAGAACAAGGGCCTAGCGTGTGCAACATTTCAAGGAGAAGGGCCTAGCGTGTGCAAAATTGCAAGAAAAAGGCCTAGCATGTGCAAAATTTCAAGAACAAGGGCCTAGCGTGTGCTATATAGCAAGAAAAAGGGCCTAGCGTGTGCAAAGTAGCAAGAAAAGGGGACTAGCATGTGCAAAATTTCAAGAACAAGGGCCTAGAGTATGCAAAATTACAAGAACAAGGTCCTAGCGTGTGCGAAAAATGCAAGAACAAGGGCCTAGCGTGTGCAAAATTGCAAGAACAAGGGCCTAGCGTGTGCAAAAATGGAAGAACAAGGGCCTAGCGTGTGCAAATTAGTAAGAACAGGGGCCTAGCGTGTGCAAAATTGCAAGAACAAGGGCCTAGCGTGTGCGAAATTGGAAGAATAAGGGCCTAGCGTGTGCAAAATTGGAAGAACAAGGGCCTAGCGAGTGCAAAATTGGAAGATTAAGGGCCTAGCGTGTGCAAAATTGAAAGAACAAGGGCCTAGCGTGTGCAAAATCGGAAGAACAAGGGCCTAGCGTGTGCAAAGTAGCAAGAACAGGGGCCTAGCGTGTGCAAAATTGCAAGAACAAGGGCCTAGCGTGTGCGAAATAAGGAGAACAAGGGCCTAGCGTGTGCAAAATTGCAAGAACAAGGGCCTAGCGGGTGCAAAATTGGAAGAACAAGGGCATAGCGTGTGCAAAATTGCAAGAACAAGGGCTAGCATGTGCAAAATTGCAAGAACAAGGGCCTAGCATGTGCAAACTTGTAAGAACAAATGCCTAGCACGTGCAAAATTTCAAGAACAAGGGCCTAGCGTGTGCAAAATTGGAAGAACAAGGGCCTAGCGTGTACAAAATCGGAAGAACAAGGGCCTAGCGTGTGCAGAATTTCAAGAACAAGGGCCTAGCGTGTGCAAAATTTCAAGAACATGGGCCTAGCGTGTGCAAAATAGCAAGAACAAGGGCCTTGCGTATGCAAAATTGGAAGAACAAGGGCCTAGCGTGTGCAAAGTAGCAAGAACAGGGGCCTAGCATTTGCAAAATTTCAAGAACAATGGCCTAGCGTATGCAAAAGTGCAAGAACAAGGTCCTAGCGTGTGCAAAAATTCAAGAACAAGGGCCTAGCGTGTGCAACATTTCAAGGATAAGGGCCTAGCGTGTGCAAAATTGCAAGAAAAAGGCCTAGCATGTGCAAAATTTCAAGAACAAGGGCCTAGCGTGTGCTATATAGCAAGAAAAAGGGCCTAGCGTGTGCAAAGTAGCAAGAAAAGGGGCCTAGCATGTGCAAAATTTCAAGAACAAGGGCCTAGAGTATGCAAAATTACAAGAACAAGGTCCTAGCGTGTGCGAAAAATGCAAGAACAAGGGCCTAGCGTGTGCAAAATTGCAAGAACAAGGGCCTAGCGTGTGCAAAAATGGAAGAACAAGGGCCTAGCGTGTGCAAATTAGTAAGAACAGGGGCCTAGCGTGTGCAAAATTGCAAGAACAAGGGCCTAGCGTGTGCGAAATTGGAAGAATAAGGGCCTAGCGTGTGCAAAATTGGAAGAACAAGGGCCTAGCGAGTGCAAAATTGGAAGATTAAGGGCCTAGCGTGTGCAAAATTGAAAGAACAAGGGCCTAGCGTGTGCAAAATCGGAAGAACAAGGGCCTAGCGTGTGCAAAGTAGCAACAACAGGGGCCTAGCGTGTGCAAAATTGCAAGAACAAGGGCCTAGCGTGTGCGAAATAAGGAGAACAAGGGCCTAGCGTGTGCAAAATTGCAAGAACAAGGGCCTAGCGGGTGCAAAATTGGAAGAACAAGGGCATAGCGTGTGCAAAATTGCAAGAACAAGGGCTAGCATGTGCAAAATTGCAAGAACAAGGGCCTAGCATGTGCAAAATTGTAAGAACAAATGCCTAGCACGTGCAAAATTTCAAGAACAAGGGCCTAGCGTGTGCAAAATTGGAAGAACAAGGGCCTAGCGTGTACAAAATCGGAAGAACAAGGGCCTAGCGTGTGCAGAATTTCAAGAACAAGGGCCTAGCGTGTGCAAAATTTCAAGAACATGGGCCTAGCGTGTGCAAAATAGCAAGAACAAGGGCCTTGCGTATGCAAAATTGGAAGAACAAGGGCCTAGCGTGTGCAAAGTAGCAAGAACAGGGGCCTAGCATTTGCAAAATTTCAAGAACAATGGCCTAGCGTATGCAAAAGTGCAAGAACAAGGTCCTAGCGTGTGCAAAAATTGAAGAACAAGGGCCTAGCGTGTGCAACATTTCAAGGAGAAGGGCCTAGCGTGTGCAAAATTGCAAGAAAAAGGCCTAGCATGTGCAAAATTTCAAGAACAAGGGCCTAGCGTGTGCTATATAGCAAGAAAAAGGGCCTAGCGTGTGCAAAGTAGCAAGAAAAGGGGCCTAGCGTGTGCAAAATTTCAAGAACAAGGGCCTAGAGTATGCAAAATTAAAAGAACAAGGTCCTAGCGTGTGCGAAAAAATGCAAGAACAAGGGCCTAGCGTGTGCAAAATTGCAAGAACAAGGGCCTAGCGTGTGCAAAAATGGAAGAACAAGGGCCTAGCGTGTGCAAATTAGTAAGAACAGGGGCCTAGCGTGTGCAAAATTGCAAGAACAAGGGCCTAGCGTGTGCGAAATTGGAAGAATAAGGGCCTAGCGTGTGCAAAATTGGAAGAACAAGGGCCTAGCGAGTGCAAAATTGGAAGATTAAGGGCCTAGCGTGTGCAAAATTGAAAGAACAAGGGCCTAGCGTGTGCAAAATCGGAAGAACAAGGGCCTAGCGTGTGCAAAGTAGCAAGAACAGGGGCCTAGCGTGTGCAAAATTGCAAGAACAAGGGCCTAGCGTGTGCGAAATTAGGAGAACAAGGGCCTAGCGTGTGCAAAATTGCAAGAACAAGGGCCTAGCGGGTGCAAAATTGGAAGAACAAGGGCATAGCGTGTGCAAAATTGCAAGAACAAGGGCTAGCATGTGCAAAATTGCAAGAACAAGGGCCTAGCATGTGCAAAATTGTAAGAACAAATGCCTAGCACGTGCAAAATTTCAAGAACAAGGGCCTAGCGTGTGCAAAATTGGAAGAACAAGGGCCTAGCGTGTACAAAATCGGAAGAACAAGGGCCTAGCGTGTGCAGAATTTCAAGAACAAGGGCCTAGCGTGTGCAAAATTTCAAGAACATGGGCCTAGCGTGTGCAAAATAGCAAGAACAAGGGCCTTGCGTATGCAAAATTGGAAGAACAAGGGCCTAGCGTGTGCAAAGTAGCAAGAACAGGGGCCTAGCATTTGCAAAATTTCAAGAACAATGGCCTAGCGTATGCAAAAGTGCAAGAACAAGGTCCTAGCGTGTGCAAAAATTCAAGAACAAGGGCCTAGCGTGTGCAACATTTCAAGGAGAAGGGCCTAGCGTGTGCAAAATTGCAAGAAAAAGGCCTAGCATGTGCAAAATTTCAAGAACAAGGGCCTAGCGTGTGCTATATAGCAAGAAAAAGGGCCTAGCGTGTGCAAAGTAGCAAGAAAAGGGGCCTAGCGTGTGCAAAATTTCAAGAACAAGGGCCTAGAGTATGCAAAATTACAAGAACAAGGTCCTAGCGTGTGCGAAAAATGCAAGAACAAGGGCCTAGCGTGTGCAAAATTGCAAGAACAAGGGCCTAGCGTGTGCAAAAATGGAAGAACAAGGGCCTAGCGTGTGCAAATTAGTAAGAACAGGGGCCTAGCGTGTGCAAAATTGCAAGAACAAGGGCCTAGCGTGTGCGAAATTGGAAGAATAAGGGCCTAGCGTGTGCAAAATTGGAAGAACAAGGGCCTAGCGAGTGCAAAATTGGAAGATTAAGGGCCTAGCGTGTGCAAAATTGAAAGAACAAGGGCCTAGCGTGTGCAAAATCGGAAGAATAAGGGCCTAGCGTGTGCAAAGTAGCAAGAACAGGGGCCTAGCGTGTGCAGAATTGCAAGAACAAGGGCCTAGCGTGTGCGAAATTAGGAGAACAAGGGCCTAGCGTGTGCAAAATTGCAAGAACAAGGGCCTAGCGGGTGCAAAATTGGAAGAACAAGGGCATAGCGTGTGCAAAATTGCAAGAATAAGGGCTAGCATGTGCAAAATTGCAAGAACAAGGGCCTAGCATGTGCAAAATTGTAAGAACAAATGCCTAGCACGTGCAGAATTTCAAGAACAAGGGCCTAGCGTGTGCAAAATTGGAAGAACAAGGGCCTAGCGTGTGCAAAATCGGAAGAACAAGGGCCTAGCGTGTGCAAAGTAGCAAGAATAGGGGCCTAGCGTGTGCAAAATTGCAAGAACAAGGGCATAGCGTGTGCAAAATTGCAAGAACAAGGGCCTAGCATGTGCAAAATTGCAAGAACACGGGCCTAGCATGTGCAAAATAACAAGAACAAGGGCTTAGCGTGTGCGAAATTGGAAGAACAAGGGCCTAGCGTGCGCAAAATTGGAAGAACAAGGGCCTAGCGTGTGCAAAATTGCAAGAACAAGGGCCTGGCGTGTGCAAAATCGGAAGAACAAGGGCCTAGCGTGTGCAAAGTAGCAAGAACTGGGGCCTAGCGTATGCAAAATTGCAAGAACAAGGGCCTAGCGTGTGCAAAATTGGAAGAACAAGGGCCTATCGTGTGCAAAATCGCAAGAACAAGGGCCTAGCGTGTGCAAAATTGGAAGAACAAGGGCATAGCGTGTGCAAATTTGCAAGAACAAGGGCCTAGCATGTGCAAAATTGCAAGAACAAGTGCCTAGCATGCGCAGAATGTCAAGAACAAGGGCCTAGCGTGTGCAAAATTGGAGGAACAAGGGCCTAATGTGTGCAAAATTGGAAGAACAAGGGCCTAGCGTGTGCAAAGTAGCAAGAAAAGGGGACTAGCGTGTGCAAAATTAGAATATTAAGGGCCTAGCTTCTGCAAAGTAGCAAGAACAGGGGCCTAGCGTATGCAAAATTTCAAGAACAAGGGCCTAGCGTGTGCAAAATTGCAAGAACAAGGGCCTAGCATGTGCAGAATTGGAAGAACAAGGGCCTATCATGTGCAAAACTGCAAGAACAAGAGCCTAGCGTGTGAAAAATTGGAAGAACATAGGCCTAGCGTGTGCAAAATTGCAAGAACAAGGGCCTAGCATGTGCAAAATTGGAAGAACAAGGGCCTATCGTGTGCAAGGTTGCAAGAACAAGGGCCTAGCGTGTGCAAAATTGGAACAACAAGGGCCTAGCGTGTGCAAAGTAGCAAGAACAGGTGACTAGCGTGTGCAAAATTAGAAGATTAAGGGCCTAGCTTCTGCAAAGTAGCAAGAACAGGGGCCTAGCGTATGCAAAATTTCAAGAACAAGGGCCTAGCGTGTGCAAAATTGGAAGAACAAGGGCCTAATGTGTGTTAATTGGAAGAACAAGGGCCTAACGTGAGAAAAATTGGAAGAACAAGGGCCTACAGTGTGCAAAGTAGCAAGAACAGGGGCCTAGCGTGTGCAAGACTTGAAGAACAGGGGCCTAGCGTGTGCAAAGGAGCAAGAACAGGGGCCTAGCGTGTGCAAAATTTCAAGAACATGGGCCTAGCGTGTGCAAAATTGGAAGAGCAAGGGCCTAATGTGTGTTAAATTGGAAGAACAAGGGCCTAGTGTGTTCAAAATTGCAACAACAAGAGCCTAGCGTGTGCGAAATTGGAAGAACAAGGGCCTAGCGTGTGCAAAGTAGCAAGAACAGGGGCCTAGCGTATGCAAAATTGGAAGAACAAGGGCCTAGCGTGTGCAAAATTGGAAGAACAAGGGCCTAGTGTGTGCAAAATTGGAAGAACAAGGGCCTAGCGTGTGCAAAATTGCAAGAACAAGGGCCTAACATGTGCAAAATTGGAAGAACAAGGGCCTATCGTGTGCAAAACTGCAAGAACAAGGGCCTAGCGTGTGAAAAATCGGAAGAACATAGGCCTAGCGTGTGCAAAGTAGCAAGAACAGGAGCCTGGCGTATGCAAAATTGCAAGAACAAGGGCCTAGCGTGTGCAAAACTGGAAGAACAAGAGCATAGCGTGTGCAAAATTGCAAGAACAAGGGCCTAGCTTGTGCGAAATTGGAAGAACAAGGGCCTAGCGTGTGCAAAATTGCAAGAACAAGGGCCTAGCGTGTGCAACATCGGAAGAACAAGGGCCTAGCGTGTGCAAAGTAGCAAGAACAGGGGCCTAGCGTGTGCAAAATTGCAAGAACAAGGGCCTAGCATGTGCAAAATTGGAAGAACAAGGGCATAGCGTGTGCAAAATTGGAAGAAGAAGGGCCTAGCGTGTGCGAAATTGGAAGAACAAGGGCCTAGCGTGTGCAAAATTGCAAGAAGAAGGGCCTAGCGTGTGCAAAATTGGAAGAACAAGGGCATAGCGTGTGCAAAATTGAAAGAACAAGGGCCTAGCATTTGCAAAATTGCAAGAACAAGGGCCTAGCATGTGCAAAAGTTCAAGAACAATGGCCTAGCGTGTGCAAAATTGGAAGAACAAGTGCCTAGCGTGTGCAAAGTTGCGAGAACAAGGGCCTAGTGTTGGATGCACGTCATTCTGAGTGCATGTCATCCTAACGTCCTGCCGAGTGCTCGTGCTATTTGTGCTTGCATGATTTGCATGAGCATATGTCATTATGCATGGCTGTTGGATATTGTCATCTCTGTGTTACTCTCCAAGTCTAAATGCTTGATCATGCAGGAGAAATCCAGAGCTTTCAAATCCAGAGTAATAAGTTCGTCGTAAGTTCTCAAAGTGATGGATCCTGAACAACAAGTGGTATCAGAGCGGGTAGTCAACTTCGAGACGACGAATCGTCGTGAATTCTCAACCAATGGTTGCACCTGAACCTTGCACAGCGCCACCTCGTGCGCGTTCACCACTTGGCGGCTTCATGCCTGGAGGCGCCCATCCTTCAGGCCGGCTGAAACACTTGAACCATGGGTGTCCAGCCTTCTTGCAGTACCAGCATGCACCCTCCATTCGGGTGCTCCCCCTGCCACCAGAGCTCCCATGCCCCTCGTTGTAGTCACCTCGACCTCTTCCTCTGCCAAAGCCTCTCCCACGGACTCGGCCTCTCCCACCCCCTCTTCCTCTGCCTGCTGCAGCTCCACACCCCTCAGCAGTTTTGTTGGCAGCACCACCTCCCGTGTGACGCCTGCGGAAGTCCTCCTGCAAGATCTGCTGCCGTAGCCACTCAGGTGTCCACTTGTCCTGCTGAACGTTGAGGGTGGGGATAAGGTTGTCCCACGAGTTGTCGAGCACCGAGATGATCTTGGTGCACTGCTGCATCTCCGACACCTTGCTGCCCGCCGCTGCCATCCTCCCATAGGTGTCCTTGATCTTGTCAAGCACCGGTTTCACATCGTCTCCCGGCCGCATGGAGAGGGCAGCCAGCTCCTTCTCCAACACGATCACCATCGGCAGCGTGTTGGGCTGAACCACGTCGCGCAGTAGCTTCCACGCCTTTGGTCCGGAGTCATCGAGCTCCACCAAATCCTTGATGTGCTGAAACATGTCGTTGTTCACCGATTGAAGGATGAGGTCGTACAGCACCGCGCTTCGCTCAATCCACCGATCGCGGGCATCTCCTTCCTCGGGCATCTTCTCCTCTCCCATAGCCAATTTCAGCAGCTTGTAGCGCTTGAAGGCGCTCCTCATCCACCCACTCCATTCTTCATAGTTGGAGCCATCCAATGCCTCAATCTTGGATGGTGGCGGCTCACTCTTCTTCTCAGCTGCTTCTCCACTCCCTTGACTCATCTCCTTAGCTCCCTATCACAGGTTTCAGCTCCCCCCTTTGCTGGTCACAATGTAGATCCATAATATTTTCACAAGTGACGGCGCCAACGAAATTTCGGCAGAGTTTCCCCTTAGCGGAAGTCACATGCAACCTCCACAACTCCACTTAGGCACGCCCACAGGCCATGGTGGGTCTGGGAGGGTTTTCACACTTCAGTAGACTCTCCACAAAGTCCTTAATCAGCTCTGACACCACTTGTTACAGACTAAGGACGGAGTCTATGAAGATTATGTGTCTAACTTTCTCAAAATCGTTGGTCTCAATTTCTGGACAGAATCGTCGAGTTCACAAGAAACGCCGTCGACAAACAACGCACGAAACTCCAATATATAGTAGCCCTAGACCGTAGCTACATTTTCCAATTTGAATCGTATCCAAAGGTGAAGTGTTTCTCGACTTATGAATTTTGGCGCACAGAGGGGTATGCTGCCATAGAGAATTTACTCAATCACAAGAGTTCTCACAATTCTCACAAGTTCTACACAAGAGAGTTAGAGTGGCACTAAACCAGGTAGGAGGGAAGAGGAGGACGAGAGGGAAGGTCACAAGGAGTCCCCAACCAAGGAAACCCCCATGCCACACAATTTCCCTCTCAATAGGCAACCCAACTTTCACCCTTGTCATTTTCCCAACCTCCCAAATCCACTTCACCCAACTTGGCCACACTTGCCAACCTGGTTTGGTTTCTCCCAACCACTTGGCAGCATCTACAGTGATGGGTACGAATTCCCCAACCCCCACAAGTCTGTACCCCATGTTGAGTCAACCCCACAATTTCCCATAGTCACCACAATCAAACACGCAATGCATACGAACTCCCAACGTTCGTAACTTTCTTGTTCGTGCTCCGATTGAAGCGATACTTGGTTCACAGAAAGCTCTTGAGCAGAAGAGTAACTTCAGATATCTGCTCAATCCAAATAACATTCACACACACTCAGAGAATCCAAAACACACCAAACACAAATTCTTGCATACGCTCACACCACGCATGCAACGTACGAACACATGATGGGACGCAGACAGACGTGAATGCGTATGGTAGCATCACTCAACAGAAAGCGGGAGAACGGGGCGGGGTGATGGAAAGCGGGAGAATGGGGCGGGGTGATGGAAAGCTGGAGAATGGGGCGGGGTGATGGAAAGCAGGAAAATGGGGCGGAGTGATGGAAAGTGGGAGAATGGGGCGGGGTGATGGAAAGCGGGAGAATGGGGCGGGGTGATGGAAAGCGGGAGAATGGGGCGGGGTGATGGAAAGCGGGAGAATGGGGCGGGGTGATGCAAGGAGGGAGAATGGGGTGGGGTGATGGAAGGAGGGAGATTGGGCCAGGGTGATGGAAAGCGGGAGAAGGGGGCGAGGTGATGGAAAGCGGGAGAATAGGGCGGGGCTATGAAATGCGGGAGACTGGGGCGGGATGAGGGAAAGCGGGAGAATGGGGCGGGGTGATGGAAAGCGGGAGAATGGGGCGGGGTGATGGAAAGCGGGAGAATGGGGCGGGGTTATGGAAGGAGGGAGAATGGGGCGGGGTGATGGAAGGAGGGAGAATTGGGCGGGGTGATGGAAAGCAGGAGAATGGGGCGGGGTGATGGAAAGCGTGGGAATAGGGCGGTGTGATGGAAAGCAGGAGAATGGGGCGGGGTGATGGAAGGAGGGAGAATGGGGAGGGGTGATGGAAAGCGGGAGAACGGGACGGGGTGATGGAAAGCGGGAGAATGGGGCGGGGTGATGGAAAGCGGGAGAATGGGGCGGGGTGATGGAAAGAGGGAAAACGGGGCGGGGTGATGGAAAGCGGGAGAATGGGGCGGGGTGATGGAAAGCGGGAGAATGGGACGGGGTGATGGAAAGCGGGAGAATTGGGCGGGGTGATGGAAAGCGGGAGAATGGGGCGGGGTGATGGAAAGAGGGAGAATGGGACGGGGTGATGGAAAGCTAGAGAAAGGGGCGTGGTGATGGAAAGCGGGAGAATGGGATGGGGTGATGGACAGCGGGAGAATGGGGCGGGGTGAGGGAAAGCGGGAGAATGGGGCGGGGTAGTGGAAGGAGGGAGAATGGGGCGGGGTCAAGGAAGGAGGGAGAATGGGGCGGGGTGATGGAAAGCAGGAGAATGGGGAGGGGTGATGGAAAGCGGGAGAATGGGGCGGGGTGATGGAAAGCGGGAGAATGGGGCGGGGGTGATGGAAAGCGGGAGAATGGGGCGGGGTGATGGAAAGCGGGAGAATGGGGCGGGGTGATGGAAAGTGGGGGAATGGGGCGGGGTGATGGATAGCGGGAGAATGGGGCGGGGTGACGGAAAGCGGGAAAATGGGGCGGGGTGATGGAAAGCGGGAGAATGGGGCTGGGTGATGGAAAGCGGGAGAATGGGGCGGGGTGATGCAAGGAGGGAGAATGGGGTGGGGTGATGGAAGGAGGGAGATTGGGCCAGGGTGATGGAAAGCGGGAGAAGGGGGCGAGGTGATGGAAAGCGGGAGAATAGGGCGGGGCTATGAAATGCGGGAGACTGGGGCGGGATGAGAGAAAGCGGGAGAATGGGGCGGGGTGATGGAAAGCGGGAGAATGGGGCGGGGTGATGGAAAGCGGGAGAATGGGGCGGGGTTATGGAAGGAGGGAGAATGGGGCGGGGTGATGGAAGGAGGGAGAATTGGGCGGGGTGATGGAAAGCAGGAGAATGGGGCGGGGTGATGGAAAGCGTGGGAATAGGGCGGTGTGATGGAAAGCAGGAGAATGGGGCGGGGTGATGGAAGGAGGGAGAATGGGGAGGGGTGATGGAAAGCGGGAGAATGGGACGGGGTGATGGAAAGCGGGAGAATGGGGCGGGGTGATGGAAAGCGGGAGAATGGGGCGGGGTGATGGAAAGCGGGAGAATAGGGCGGGGTGATGGAAAGCGGGAGAATGGGACGGGGTGATGGAAAGCGGGAGAATTGGGCGGGGTGATGGAAAGCGGGAGAATGGGGCGGGGTGATGGAAAGAGGGAGAATGGGACGGGGTGATGGAAAGCTAGAGAAAGGGGCGTGGTGATGGAAAGCGGGAGAATGGGACGGGGTGATGGACAGCGGGAGAATGGGGCGGGGTGAGGGAAAGCGGGAGAATGGGGCGGGGTAGTGGAAGGAGGGAGAATGGGGCGGGGTCATGGAAGGAGGGAGAATGGGGCGGGGTGATGGAAAGTAGGAGAATGGGGAGGGGTGATGGAAAGCGGGAGAATGGGGCGGGGTGATGGAAAGGGGGAGAATGGGGCGGGGGTGATGGAAAGCGGGAGAATGGGGCGGGGTGATGGAAAGCGGGAGAATGGGGCGGGGTGATGGAAAGTGGGGGAATGGGGCGGTGTGATGGATAGCGGGAGAATGGGGCGGGGTGACGGAAAGCGGAAAAATGGGGCGGGGTGATGGAAAGCGGGAGAATGGGGCTGGGTGATGGAAAGCGGGAGAATGGGGCGGGGTGATGCAAGGAGGGAGAATGGGGTGGGGTGATGGAAGGAGGGAGATTGGGCCAGGGTGATGGAAAGCGGGAGAAGGGGGCGAGGTGATGGAAAGCGGGAGAATAGGGCGGGGCTATGAAATGCGGGAGACTGGGGCGGGATGAGGGAAAGCGGGAGAATGGGGCGGGGTGATGGAAAGCGGGAGAATGGGGCGGGGTGATGGAAAGCGGGAGAATGGGGCGGGGTTATGGAAGGAGGGAGAATGGGGCGGGGTGATGGAAGGAGGGAGAATTGGGCGGGGTGATGGAAAGCAGGAGAATGGGGCGGGGTGATGGAAAGCGTGGGAATAGGGCGGTGTGATGGAAAGCAGGAGAATGGGGCGGGGTGATGGAAGGAGGGAGAATGGGGAGGGGTGATGGAAAGCGGGAGAATGGGACGGGGTGATGGAAAGCGGGAGAATGGGGCGGGGTGATGGAAAGCGGGAGAATGGGGCGGGGTGATGGAAAGCGGGAGAATGGGGCGGGGTGATGGAAAGCGGGAGAATGGGACGGGGTGATGGAAAGCGGGAGAATTGGGCGGGGTGATGGAAAGCGGGAGAATGGGGCGGGGTGATGGAAAGAGGGAGAATGGGACGGGGTGATGGAAAGCTAGAGAAAGGGGCGTGGTGATGGAAAGCGGGAGAATGGGACGGGGTGATGGACAGCGGGAGAATGGGGCGGGGTGAGGGAAAGCGGGAGAATGGGGCGGGGTAGTGGAAGGAGGGAGAATGGGGCGGGGTCATGGAAGGAGGGAGAATGGGGCGGGGTGATGGAAAGTAGGAGAATGGGGAGGGGTGATGGAAAGCGGGAGAATGGGGCGGGGTGATGGAAAGCGGGAGAATGGGGCGGGGGTGATGGAAAGCGGGAGAATGGGGCGGGGTGATGGAAAGCGGGAGAATGGGGCGGGGTGATGGAAAGTGGGGGAATGGGGCGGTGTGATGGATAGCAGGAGAATGGGGCGGGGTGACGGAAAGCGGGAAAATGGGGCGGGGTGATGGAAAGCGGGAGAATGGGGCTGGGTGATGGAATGCGGAAGAATGGGGCGGGGTGATGGAAAGCAGGAGAATGGGGCGGGGTGATAGAAGGAGGGAGAATGGGGCGAGGTGATGGAAGAAGGGAAAATGGGACGGGGTGATGGAAAGCGGGAGAATGGGGCGGGGTGATGGAAAGCGGGAGAATGGGGGGGGTGATGGAAAGCGGGAGAATGGGGCGTGGTGATGGAAAGCGGGAGAATTGGGCGGGGTGATGGAAAGCGGGAGAATGGGGCGGGGTGATGGAAGGAGGGGGAATGGGGCGGGGTGATGGAAAGCGGGAGAATGGTGCGGGGTGATGGAAAGCGGGAGAATGGGGCGGGGTGATGGAAAGCGGGAGAATGGGGCGGGGTGATGGAAAGCGGGAGAATGGGGCGGGGTGATGGAAAGCGGGAGAATGGGGCAGGGTGATGGAAAGCGGGGGAATGGGGCGGGGTGATGGATAGCGGGAGAATGGGGCGGGGTGACGGAAAGCAGGAAAATGGGGCGGGGTGATGGAAAGCGGGAGAATGGGGCGGGGTGATGGAAAGCGGGAGAATGGGGCTGGGTGATGGAATGCGGAAGAATAGGGCGGGTTGATGGAAAGCAGGAGAATGGGGTGGGGTGATGGAAGGAGGGAGAATGGGGCGGGGTGATGGAAGGAGGGAGAATGGGGCGGGGTGATGGAAAGCGGGAGAATGGGGCGGGGTGATGGAAAGCGGGAGAATGGGGCGGGGTGATGGAAAGCGGGAGAATGGGCCGGGGTGATGGAAGGAGGGAGAATGGGGCAGGGTGATGGAAAGCGGGAGAATGGGGCGGGGGTGATGGAAAGCGGGAGAATGGGGTCGGGTGATGGAAAGCGGGAGAATGGGGCGGGTTGATGGAAAGCGGGAGAATGAGGCGGGTGATGGAAAGCGGGAGTATGGGGCGGGGTGATGGAAGGAGGGAGAATGGGGCGGGGTGATGGAAGGAGGGAGAATAGGGCGGGATGATGGAAAGTGGGAGAATGGGGCGGGATGATGGAAAGCGGGAGAATGGGGCGGGGTGATGGAAAGCGGGAGAATGGGGCGGGGTGATGGAAAGCGGGAGAATGGGACGGGGTGATGGAAAGCGGGAGAATGGGGCGGGGTGATGGAAAGCGGGAGAACTGGGCGGGGTGATGGAAAGCGGGCGAATGGGGCGGGGTGATGGAAAGGCGGGAGAATGGGGCGGGTTGATGGAAGGCGGGAGAATGGGGCGGGGTGATGGAAGGAGGGGGAATGGGGCGGGGTGATGGAAAGCGGGAGAATGGTGCGGGGTGATGGAAAGCGGGAGAATGGGGCGGGGTGATGGAAAGCGGGAGAATGGGGCGGGGGTATGGAAAGCGGGAGAATGGGTCGGGGTGATGGAAAAGCGGGAGAATGGGGCGGGGCGATGGAAAGCGGGAGAATGGGGCGGGGTGATGGAAGGAGGGAGAATGGGTCGGGGTGATGGAAGGAGGGAGAATGGGGCGGGGTGATGGAAGGAGGGAGAATGGGGAGGGGTGATGGAAGCGGGAGAATGGGGCGGGTGATGGAAACCGAGAGAATGGGGCGGGGTGATGGAAAGCGGGAGAATGGGGCGGGGTGATGGAAAGCGGGAGAATGGGGCGGGGTGATGGAAAGCGGGAGAATGGGGCGGGGTGAAGGAAAGCGGGAGAATGGGGCGGGGTGATGGAAAGCGGGAGAATGAGGCGGGGTAATGGAAAGCGGGAGAATGGGGCGACGTGATGGAAGGAGGGAGAATAGGGCGGGATGATGGAAAGCGGGAGAATGGGGCGGGATGATGGAAAGCAGGAGAATGGGGCAAGGTGATGGAGAGCGGGAGAATGGGGCGGGGTGATGGAGAGCGGCAGAATGGGGCGGGGTGATGGAAAGCGGGAGAATGGGGCGGGGTGATGGAAAGCGGGAGAATGGGCGGGGTGATGGAAAGCGGGAGAATGGGGCGGGGTGATGGAAAAGCGGGAGAATGGGGCGGGGTGATGGAAAGCGGGAGAATGGGGCGGGGTGATGGAAGGCGGGAGAATGGGGCGGGGTGATGGAAGGAGGGGGAATGGGGCGGGGTGATGGAAAGCGGGAGAATGGTGCGGGGTGATGGAAAGCGGGAGAATGGTGCGGGGTGATGGAAAGCGGGAGAATGGGGCGGGGTGATGGAAAGCGGGAGAATGAGGCGGGGTGATAGAAGGAGGGAGAATGGGGCGGGGTGATGGAAGGAGGGAGAATGGGCGGGGTGATGGAAAGCGGGAGAATGGGGCGGGGTGATGGAAAGCGGGAGAATGGGCGGGGTGATGGAAAGTGGGAGAATGGGGCAGGGTGATGGAAAGTGGGAGAATGGGGCGGGGTGATGGAAAGCGGGAGAATGGGGCGGGGTGATGGAAAGCGGGAGAATGGGGCGGGGTGATGGAAAGCGGAAGAATGGGCGGGGTGATGGAAAGCGGGAGAATGGGGCGGGGTGATGGAAAGCGGGAGAATGGGGCGGGGTAATGGAAGAAGGGGGAATGGGGCAGGGTGATGGAAGGAGGGAGAATGGGGCGGGGGTGATGGAAAGCGGGAGAATGGTGCGGGGTGATGGAAAGCGGGAGAATGGGGCGGGGTGATGAAAAGATGGAGAATGGGGTGTGGTGATGGAAAGCGGGAGAATGGGGCGGGGTGATGGAAAGCGGGAGAATGGGGCGAGGTGATGGAAAGCGGGAGAATGGGGCGGGTGATGGAAGGAGGGAGAACGGGGCGGGTTGATGGAAAGCGGGAGAATGGGGCGGGGGTGATGGAAAGCGGGAGAATGAGGCGGGGTGATGGAGGAGGGGGGAAGGGGGCGGGGGAAGGAAAGCGGGAGTATGGGGGCGGGGTGATGGAAGGAGGGAGAATGGGGCGGGGTGATGGAAGGAGGGAGAATAGGGCGGGGTGATGGAAAGCGGGAGAATGGGGCGGGATGATGGAAAGCGGGAGAATGGGGCGGGGTGATAGAAAGCGGGAGAATGGGTCGGGGTGATGGAAAGCGGGAGAATGGGGCGGGGTGATGCAAAGTGGGAGAATGGGGTGGGGCGATGGAAAGCGGGAGAACTGGGGCGGGGTGATGGAAGGAGGGAGAATGGGTCGGGGTGATGGAGGAGGGAGAATGGGGGCGGGGTGATGGAAGGAGGGAGAATGGGGAGGGGTGATGGAAAAACGGAGAATGGGGCGGGTGATGGAAAGCGAGAGAATGGGGCGGGGGTGATGGAAAGCGGGAGAATGGGGCGGGGTGATGGAAGGCGGGGAGAATGGGGCGGGTTGATGGAAGGAGGGGGAATGGGGCGGGGTGATGGAAAGCGGGAGAATGGGGCGGGGTTATGGAAAGCGGGAGAATGGGGCAGGGTGATGGAAAGCGGGAGAATGGGGCGGGGTGATGGAAAGCGGGAGAATGGGGCAGGGTTATTGGAAAGCGGGAGAATGAGGCGGGGTGATGGAAAGCGGGAGAATGGGGCAACGTGATGGAAGGAGGGAGAATGGGGCGGGATGATGGAAAGCGGGAGAATGGGGCGGGATGATGGAAAGCGGGAGAATGGGGCAAGGTGATGAGAGAGCGAGAGAATGGGGGCGGGGTGATGGAGAGTGGCAGAATGGTGCGGGGTGATGGAAGCGGGAGAATGGGCGGGGTGATAGAAAGCGGGAGAATGGGCGGGGTGATGGAAAGCGGGAGAATGGGGCAGGGTGATGGAAAGTGGGAGAACGGGGCGGGGTGATGGAAAGCGGGAGAATGAGGCGGGGTGATGGAAAGCGGGAGAATGGGGCGACGTGATGGAAGGAGGGAGAATGGGGCGGGATGATGGAAAGCGGGAGAATGGGGCGGGATGATGGAAAGCGGGAGAATGGGGCAAAAAGATGGAGAGCGGGAGAATGGGGGCGGGTTGATGGAGAGCGGCAGAATGGGGCGGGGTGATGGAAAGCGGGAGAAATGGGGCGGGGTGATGGAAGGAGGGAGAATGGGTCGGGGTGATGGAAGGAGGGAGAATGGGGCGGGGTGATGGAAGGAGGGAGAATGGGGAGGGGTGATGGAAAAAGGGAGAATGGGGCGGGTGATGGAAAGCGGGAGAATGGGGTGGGGTGATGGAAAGCGGGGACAATGGGGCGGGGTGATGGAAGGCGGGAGAATGGGGCGGGGTGATGGAAGGAGGGGGAATGGGGCGGGGTGATGGAAAGCGGGAGAATGGTGCGGGGTGATGGAAAGCGGGAGAATGGTGCGGGGTGATGGAAAGCGGAGAGAACGGGCGGGGTGATGAAAAAGATGGAGAATGGGGTGGGGTGATGGAAAAGCGGGAGAATGGGGCGGGGGTGATGGAAAGCGGGAGAATGGGGCGGGGTGATGGAAGGAGGGAGAATGGGTTCGGGGTGATGGAAGGAGGGAGAATGGGGCGGGGTGATGGAAGGAGGGAGAATGGGGAGGGGTGATGGAAAAAGGGAGAATGGGGCGGGTGATGGAAAGCGAGAGAATGGGGCGGGGTGATGGAAAGCGGGAGAATGGGGGCGGGGTGATGGAAGGCGGGAGAATGGGGGCGGGGTGATGGAAGGAGGGGGAATGGGGCGGGGTGATGGAAAGCGGGAGAATGGGGCGGGTTATGGAAAGCGGGAGAATGGGGCGGGGTGATGGAAAGCGGGAGAATGGGGCGGGGGTGATGGAAAGCGGGAGAATGGGGCAGGGTTATTGGAAAGCGGGAGAATGAGGCGGGGTGATGGAAAGCGGGAGAATGGGGCAACGTGATGGAAGGAGGGAGAATGGGGCGGGATGATGGAAAGCGGGAGAATGGGGCAAGGTGATGGAGAGCGGGAGAATGGGGCGGGGTGATGGAGAGTGGCAGAATGGTGCGGGGTGATGGAAAGCGGGAGAATGGGGCGGGGTGATAGAAAGCGGGAGAATGGGCGGGTGATGGAAAGCGGGAGAATGGGGCAGGGTGATGGAAAGCGGGAGAACGGGGCGGGGTGATGGAAAGCGGGAGAATGGGCGGGTGATGGAAGGAGGGAGAACGGGGCGGGCTGATGGAAAGCGGGAGAATGGGGCGGGGTGATGGAAAGCGGGAGAATGAGGCGGGGTGATGGAAAGCGGGAGTATGGGGCGGGGTGATGGAGGAGGGAGAATGGGGCGGGGTGATGGAAGGAGGGAGAATAGGGCGGGGTGATGGAAAGCGGGAGAATGGGGCGGATGATGGAAAGCGGGAGAATGGGGCGGGGTGATGGAAAGCGGGAGAATGGGTCGGGGTGATGGAAAGCGGGAGAATGGGGCGGGGTGATGCAAAGTGGGAGAATGGGGTGGGGCGATGGAAAGCGGGAGAATGGGGCGGGGTGATGGAAGGAGGGAGAATGGGTCGGGGTGATGGAGGAGGGAGAATGGGGCGGGGTGATGGAAGGAGGGAGAATGGGGAGGGGTGATGGAAAAACGGAGAATGGGGCGGGTGATGGAAAGCGAGAGAATGGGGCGGGGTGA